>CM053583.1:165376101-165391387 GCA_028627135.1 Pseudochirops cupreus
GAGTTTAGATATCTCCTTCCATCCTGAGGCTTGTAGAGTTGTCTTTAGCTGTGCATTGTTGAGGATAGTCCAGTTTATCAAGGTTGGTCATCATATGTACGATGTGTCTGTGATTGTGTACAAGTCTTTCCTGGTTCTGCTGACAGAATCTTTTCAGCTAAAGATCTGCTCTCTCATTATTCGTGTGGCATATCAAAATGCAAGACAGAAGGACACTGAAGTTGAAAGCTGTTAATGGAAGAAAAAAGACTTAATTTTGTCTTTTTGGGGTACTCCTGCAACCAGCAGTGATCATGATGCCTCTATAATTACCAGATCCTAATTGTAGAACTCATAGATGTAGAATTCTAGACCATTTAGTTCAACTCATTTTTATTTTGATTTTTGGAGTCAAAATATTTATCAAGTGTACTTTTGTACATGGCTCTCTTAGGAACTCTATAGAAGTAATATGTAACAGTAAACCTACCCTCAAGGAACTCACAATCTAAAACAAACAATAGTCCTGTAGATACTACTTTCTGTTACTTATTTCCAGTTGAACTATCTAAGGGAGAGAAAAATTGAAGAGGATAGGATTGAAATTAAAGAGGAAAGGTGACTGCCTATTCAAGTGATCATACACTGAATGGGAGGGGCTCTAGAAATGTTTGTTGTTCAATTTAAGGAAGATGATTAATGTAACACCAGAGGCAGCTAGGTGTCACAATGGATAGAGCCCCAGGCTTGGAGTCCTGAATACCTGAGTTCAAATTTAGCCTAGTTGTGTGACCCTGGACAAGTCACTGTTTGCCTCAGTTTCCTCATCTGTAAAATGAGCTGGAGAAAGAATGGCAGACCACTCTAGTATCTGCCAAGAAAACCCCAAATGGGGTCACAAAGAATCAGACATGACTGAAAAATGACTGAACAATGACTGGACAGCTAGCACTTATCATTTATACAGTGCTTTATGAATATCATCTCACAAAAGCTCTGAGAGGAAGGGGATATATTTACGCCCATTTTATAGTTGACAAAATAAGGCTTAATAAAAGAGGTTAAGTGACTTGGCCAGAGCCATATAGTTAGTGTATAACTAAGGTAGGGTTTGTACCGAAATCTTGTTCTTTCCAGGTTGAGGATACTATCCACTGTGCCCCTTGGTTGTCTAGATTTGAACCCAGGTTCTTTAACTCCAAATGGAGTGCTATCACAACACTCTGGTACTGGAAAGTTCTATGACTGAGAAATTCATCACTATGTGCTCAGTTGATTGATTAGTCTCTTCACACTTAAAGATGCTGGTCCTTGGACAACAGATGGGAAGCCTTTTTGTAGGCTCACACCCAAAGTATTCATGGTTTGGACAGACCTTTCCCGAGTTGGTGATCCATATGCATAGCCTTCAGTAACCCAGGGCCATCTCCATACACAGTGAGGCATCACAGTAGGATGTTAGTGAAGTAATGGAAAAAATGTGGGGGAAAATCTTGCTAAATTAGACAAATAAGGGCATCTACTGGTTCACCCTCTTCCTAAAATTACAAAAATGGCAGAAAAAAGATTTTATACAAATTCAAGGCTCATCAAAATTTTAATTTTTACATTAATTTTTAAAAAATTTCAGTTCCAAATTTTCTTCATCCCTCTTTCTAGCCCCTTCCCAACTCATTGAGAAGACAAACAATATGATACCCATTATACATCATCGAGATTTTAAAAAAAGAACCCATTTCTCCCCTCCCCGAATCTCTATGGTGCTTATCTAAGAAAAATTCTAAGACTCTTGGCTCAGGGAGTCTTAACCTGGGGTCCATGGACCCCCCATGAGTCTGTGAATATGGATGAGAAAAAAATCCATCTTTATTTTCAATAACTTTTATTTCATTTCTATTTTATTCTTTGCATCAAAGAAATTATCCTAGAAAACAGTCTATGGGCTTCACCAGACTGCCAAAGGGTCCATGACCCCCAAAAGGTTAAGAATCCCTCCTCCAACTTGCTTCCTACCTCTTCCCTTTTCTCCTTAGCAGCACTTAAGAAATGAACTGGCTAGGAAAAAAAAAAAGGAGAAAGCAAAGAAAAGTGAGCAGATTCCGTAATCTGCATCTGCTGAAAAGAGGACAGTTCTTGAAAGGGGATGCCTTCTCTGCGTGCACGTGGGGCAGGGCTTTGGGCTGTCCACAATGGAGGAATCCCTCTCCAGGCACCTGTAAACTGGCATTGCAAGCACCCCATTCTGCATCCCCCATGAACATGCTCTATATTTTAGCAGAGAACATTGCCTAATCTATTTTCCCCCCTTTTACCCTTAATAGATTGGAGCACAAAAGCCTGAGAGAGGGTGACCTGGTTAACAAAAGGACCTTTGAGTTCCTTGGAAAAGTAGATGTGGAGGAGGATGGAAGGAATCCAAGTGGCCCTATTATTTCCACTTGCACTAATTAGACATTTTTCTGTCAGCTATTGAGCACTGCTGAGAGGCCAAACTCACTGAATTCATTTCTAAAGTGTTTACAGAAGTTTGCATCTGTTTGTGTCTCTTCAGGAGGAAAAGAAGCGCTTCAATAGCATTGTGGAGAATCTAAACGAAGCATCCCATTCTGGGGGACCTGGCATCCCCGCAGCTGCATCATTTAATTCTACTCAGTGCTGAAATCTCTCGCATCTCTCTCCAAAACCCAACCAATACAAAATGCAGAAAAGTCAACTTGGGAGAAGCTTTTCTTCCCTTTTTCTTCTTTCCTTTCTCTCTCTCCTTTAAAATGGCTGCATGCTGTGCACCACATACAGATTTTGGTGGGTATCATTCTTGCAGTTACACTCGGGTGTTCCTACTGAACACACTGAGAAATTAATACCCACATCTTTCATTTGCTGCCAAGAGAGAGGGTAGTAAATTCCTCAGCAGCAAGGCAGCCAAATACATCGCCATCCTGGGAATTTCCACAAAATGTACACTGGGGAGCACCCCTGACAGCAGGGAGAGAAGAAAGGAAAGAAGGACAGGACATGTTATCCGGGAGAACCACTAAATGTTTCCTTACATAGTCAGATGTTCCTGGGGGACACACAGTTAAATTGACATAGAAGAGAGCCTCATTTTCAAAACAAAATAGAATGAAAAAAAAAATGAAAAATGAAAAAAAAAATGAAAAAAATAGAAAAAAAAAGCAGTAATCTTTTTGATTCCCCCTCTGCAAAATGTACATTGGACTATTTGGAGGTTGTCTTAGGGTCTTTTGTTTGTTTGGGTTTTGATTCCCTCATTGAGATCCTAGAATAGTCAAAAAATGTGGTCATTCTGGGATGGGGAGGGGGAGATTCCATTCTTAGCCTAAAGTTAAAAAATAGATAGAAATTTCATACCTTTGCTTTAATTAGGAGGTTGTTATTAAAGTTGCAGGTTTCAAAATCTCTACTAAATCCAGTTACGATAATAAGTCTAAGTGGTAATTCAGGGAAGAGAGACAAGAGAGTGTAAGAGTTCGGTGCCACTTTAGAAAGAGCTTTGCATACACAGACATACAAATGCATAAATATCACATGCATATGCACATGCTCACCCACACCCACATGTACAAAGGCACACACATGCACACATGTCCATGGGTATGCATGCAACATGCACCCACGTTCCACAGTGGTGGTTGCTAAATTTTTCATCAGTTTTCAGGTTGGGAAATATAGGGACTGTAATTGAGTTTCTGGCACAAAGGGGAACTCATGACTGGGAAGCTGAGTCAGGTGGAGAAGGAATTAAACTCTGTGATGAGAGTTCTATACACAGATGATTGAAGAAAACACTAGAGAGGCTTTTCTTGAGGGCTATTGCTTAACAGAGAGGGAGAGAGAGAAAGTGTGTGCTGTTTTCATGGTTTCTTGCATTAGTGTGCTAGCCCCTCCCCCCATTCTGCCTCAAGTTTGGGTCTCAGCTATGGGTTCAAAGCCGGGATGTGTTCATAGCAATGACAATGGCAGCTGTTCTCAAGGGGGGTTAGGGGAGCTCAGAACCGCAGCCATCTGGCATTGCAATTGGCAGAAGTGTAAAGGGAAATTATTTCTGCATAGCAAATTGGAAGATTGGGAAGGGAAGGGGATGAGGGGGAGGGGGTTTTTGAGGTGGGAGTTGATGCTGTAGGAATTAGAAGAATAGACAAGTGAAATATTGATCCCAGCCCGTGCAGTTATGACCAAGATAAAACAAAACCAAAGAGAAAAAACAAAAAACAAACAGGAGAGAAAGGACCAAGGAGACTGAAGTGCACTTAAAATTGAGCATGGCAGGTTGAACATGTATTCTATGCCCTGGAATGAATGTCAGAGAGAAAGACAAATAATCCTGGACCCAGGGCCTAGTAAAATTCCCCTTGACTGTTACTAGGATTTGATATTATTCCATGAAAAAAATATGGAAGTTTGAAATACTTTTGGAACTTAGTTGTAAGCTCTCTTTTTATCTCTAGGCTATCCTAGTGATTCCTTTTGCCTGAAGAAAGCATTTCATGAAGTAGATCCCAGCGTGGTCCGAAGGCCTCTGGAGTCCCCAAGACTCTTTCAGGGGGGTCTGTGAGGTCAAAATAATTTTCATCAAAATACTAAGACATTTAAATTTTAAATATGGTAAATATCAAGAGATATAACCCACGTAAACAAAAGCTATTTGGGGTCCTCCATGATCTTTAAGAGTGTAAAGGGATCCTGAGACCAGAAAGTCTGAGTACTGACATGGAAACAGAGAATAACGTATCTTAGAGTTGGGAGGGACCCCAGAGCTCATGCAGCTCACATCAAATCTAAAACATGAATCCCACTTGGCAATATCTATCTTTGGCCTTTCTCTATCCCCAGTGCTTAGCAATGTGTCTAGCATATAGTAGGTACTTAATAAATGTGTATTGCTTGACTGACTAATATCCCAAGCAGACATCCAGCTTCTGCTAGGAAACTCTCAGTGAAAATGGGAACATCCATCATCTCCTGAGGCAGCCGATTCTATTTTTGGACCACTCTGGAACAAAATTCTTCCTTATACCAAATCAAATCTTCCTCTCTCCATCTTCTACCTACTGATCCTAAATTCTGCCCTTTCGAACTACGAAGAATAGATCTGATCCCTCTTCCACGTGGCAATGCTGAAAAAAAATTAAAAACAAGGATCGTGTCCCTTGTAAGTTTTTTTTCCTGCATAAAGCATCTCCACTTTCACCCCTTATCTTGACCATAATGTGATTTAAATTCTCCTCTTCCTTATTTAAATACAATATAAACTGTCCATGTCCTTCCTCAACCCACAGAACTGAATACAATATTCAAGAGGTGGCCTGACCAGCGTGGAATGTGGTTGAATTCTCACCTCTTTTGTTGTAGAAACCCTGCAGTCTAAGCTTTAGTTAGGATGTTCAGCTGTTGCATTACTGATGATTCCTATTTAGTCCAGGACCCTCCTTATCTCCCACTGGCTGTTTCACACAAACTTTTCTCCAGCCAGGGCACCTCCAAATTGTCTACATGCAGCTGAGTTTAGAATCTGAGTACTGGACTTCATATTTATCTTTATTAAATGTCATTTTATTAGATTTACCTGCCCTCAACCTATTGACTATTTAAAAAAATTCCTGCTTGAATGTATTAACTTTTCCTACTCATAATTGTATTATCTGTAGATCTGATAAAGAGATGGCCAGGTTGGAAATATAGATTAGGCAGCTATTTAAAAGGTTAACAAGTAAAAAGCAATAAAGCATGCACTAAGATGGTGGATAGGTAGGGGGAAAAAGATGATAGATGTGAGAAAGGTCATGAAGGCAGAATTAACAGGATTTGGCAACTGGTTGGTGATGGAAGCTGAGAGAGAGGGGAAAAAAATCAAAGCTGACTTGGACTTGGGACACAGGGAGTCCATTCCAAGAGTGGACTGGAAGGCAGGTCGAAAGCAATGAGAAATTGGAAGCAAAGGCAGCAAGTTGGAGAAGTCAAGGAAGCTGAAGACAGAGAAAATAACCAAAGGATTTAGTTTTTTAGAGATCATTGATTAGCAATGAATGGCCAGTGACCATAAATATCAGGGGCACTGAGTGATTTCCCACAGTGACACATGGTACAAACCTACTCTAAGAGGTTAGTCCATGGACAAGTTACACGAAATACATGAAGTCTAAACATGTTGTGTGAAGGAGGAGATTTTGTGGAGGATTTTGAATTCCTCAAGCAGAATGACTCTAGTTGAACTTATCCTTTTAGCCAGAAATTAGAAATTTTCTTGTTGGTGCCACGGGGATAGCCCCAACTTTGAAAGTTTCCAAGTTTGAGAATTTGGAAATTGGAACTTTGAGAGGGAGAAGGGGATTTTCCTCATACTGCTTGCCCTTGGAGAAGGGAGCCAATGATAATATGACCATGGAAACTGAGGACACTGTGGATAGGAGGAAATTCAGATAGAGCTTGCCACTTTCTATTATTACTACAAATTATTTAGTACAAGGCCAATGAGAAGAGAATAATTTATTTAGTAACTCCCAAAATATGTTTACCCACCCAAGGGAATTATCACACACACACACACACACACACACACACACACACACACACACACACACATGACTATAGACGAGGAGAAGAAGAAGGAAGTATAAGGTTATGTGGGAGTGACACACTAGAAGGTCCAAAGGTTGCCCACATGCCATCTCCAAGTTTAGTTCTCTTTCAGGGGGAATTTACTCATTTCTTTATTAGTTCACAAGATCCTAGAATTTCTTTGTGCTTTCTCTATTTTCTGTAGGTTGTCCTGAACCTGATGTACATTTGATCCCCTAAGCATCTGTATGAGAGATGAGAACCCCTTTTTCCCACAGCTGGGGAAATTTGGACATGAGTTATCTCATGAGTATACCCAAGAATGTTTTGAAGCAACTCCAGATTGAGCTAATGAGTCAAACAGAAAAATAATGACTCATTTATGAAGTCAGGATCAAACCTAGTCTATTGTGAGTACAGATTCCTTGTAGGGTTCCATATGTATAAAGATGGGTTCCAGATATTATGAAAATAGAAGTAGACTGGGGTGGCTAGGTGGCCCTGGAGTCAGGAGGACCTGCGTTCAAATCAGGCCCCAGACATTTAACACTTACTAGCTGTGTGACCTTGGGCAAGTCACTTATCCCCAACTGCTCTGCCCTCCCCCCTCCAAAAAAAGCAAAAAGTAAAAATAATAAAAGAAAAGAGAATTAGGTAGAATTAAGATTCTAGATCTTCAAATCTAGATTTTCAAAGGGCCCTTCTGTTTTGAATAATTTTGAGTTTGAAAAAGAAAAATAAATTTTACAAGTTGTTACAAAACTGAGCTGCAGATAAAATAGCCTTGTTTGAAGCACAATGAACTATGGTCTTAAAATGAAGGCTAACAGATTTTTTCTAGTCATGTTTCATTACTAGAGGCAATAATTTTCAATGATTATTATTAAGCTGTTTTTATTTGTAAATGCTTTATAATTGTTTTAGTAAAAAAATTATTGCCTATATATATGCATATGTGTATCTATGTATGTATGTATATATGTGCATATGTCTATTATATATGTCTATTATATGTGTATGTGTATATTATATACGTATATGTGTAAGAGGAGAAAATTCACCAGAACTATTCTATGTGGACTTGAGTTCAGAGTTCAGACCATCAATGTCAGTACCTAGGCCTGGGACAAACTCTAATCCCTGGCATTTATCCTTAAAGGATAAATCATCTTATGAAAATGTGATCTCCTGACTAGTTTATCAGTAGATCATAGTTTTAGAGGTAGAAGGGACCTTATAGACCACCAGGTCCAACTTCCTCAGTTTTCAAATGAGTGAACTGAAGTCCAGAAAGGTCGAGTTACTTGCCTGGAGTGACAGAGCTAGTAAGTGTCTGAGGTAAGATTTGAACTCAGTCTTCATGACTCTATGATGAACATCCAAGACTACATCCTATATCTCCTCACTATCAGACCTTATGAAGAAATTTCATCTGTTTGGAGCTCTAAGTCTTGCCGGAAGATGTGAGCCTTCTATCTTGAGGGATATAAGTACTAGGGGGCATGAGGAGGCTCTGCCAGTTCCTAAGAACTAAAACCTCATAATACATGAATAAGGTCACTTTAACAATTAATGACCTGTGCTAAGGAAATGGAGAAGACTTTGTCTGGAACTCTAAGAATCAAAAAGTCAATGAGTCAGTCAAATAAACCCTTATTGGGTACTAAGTAATTGTATGTGTTTTGTCTAGCAAAAAGTAGGTAATAAGACCATCACTTGATTTGTAGAGTCTACATTTATTAATGTAAATGGCAGCTGGTGGTGTAGTGGATAGAGCCCCAGATCTAGAGTTGAGAAGACCTGAGTTCAAATCTGTCCTTAGACATTTATTAGTGGTGTGATTGTGGGCAAACTGGGCTTTGAGCTCAGAAAGATGAATCTTTCTGACACCATGCTCAGCATTCTATCTACTGTGCCACCAGTGTGAGTCAATGGTATGATGTGGCTACCCAGATAGGTAGATAAACTTTGGCTTTATTGGCAGGGAAAGGGAACAAACATTTATGTAATGTCTACTATATGCCATGCACTGTTTTAAATGTATCTTACAAATGTTATCTCATTTGATGGTCACAACAACCCTGGGAGATAGACTATTATTATTCCTGTTTCACAGTTGAGGAAACTGAGGCAAACAGGGTTAAGTGACTTGCCCAGGGTCACACAACTAGAAAGTGTCTGAGGCCAGTTTTGAACTCAGGAAATGAGTCTTCCTGATCCCAAGCCCAGGATTCTATCCACTGTGCTAGCTAACTGGCAAAGTGAGAGGGACCTGGATTACAAGTCCTGCCACTGACACATATTGACTGTATGATCCTGGCTAGTCATTTAATATCTTAGTGGTCTAGGAAGCTCTCAAAGAATAGGACTTGCAGAAAGTGTGGGTGACCCGCTTTGGAAGAAGGTGCTTCCTCACCTTGGAGCTTCCTATCCAAATAAATCACAGACCTAGTTCCTATCTGGATCTACTCTGACTCTAAGCACTATGGTCCTAAACAACTGTAAGTCGTGGTAATGACCCATCTCTAAATTAAAGTGCCCAGTTGCCCCACTTTAGTATGTCTCTGCACAATAAAAATTTTATAGGTTCCACTGCTCTAAGACCTTGATTTGTCCTTATGTTATCTGCCACCTCATCAAAATACATTATGCACTTCATTATGAAGGATGTGGTCCTAGATGCCACACAAAGAGAAATACATAGAATAGATCTTTCCACTAAAATGAGATGAATAAAATGAGGTGATAAAGTGAATGGAGAAGCAGGTCTGGAGTCACGAAGACCTCAGTTCAAATCTGGCCTCAGACACTTATTAGCTGTGTGATCCTGGGCAAGTCACTCCACCCTGTTTGTTTCAGTTTCCTCATCTGTCAAATGAGCTGGAGAAGGAAATGGCAAACCACTCCAGTGTCTTTGCCAAGAAACCCCAAATGGGGTCACACAGTCAGACGTGACTGCAATGTTTGAACAATGATGACCAAATGGGGTTACAGCAAATGATAATGAGCAAGCTTGCTTCCAAAAGAGGGGTATGAGAAAGCATCCCCTTCTACTTCTTCGCTAGAGGTGAGAGACCATGGAACACAGCATATAATGCCAGACTTCTTTGATACTTTGGTTAGTTTTGCTATGCTTTTTCCCCTCCTTTTAAATTCTTTGTTATTAGGAATGTCTCTCTGAGACAGGGGTGAGAGATGGGTGGGAGAGAGAGAGAGAGGTGGGAGCTAGGAAATGTTGGCAAATGGTAAATGACTGTGAAATATGGGTAATATGAAAACAAAAGAAGTCAATAAAGCTATTTTAAAAGAATTGGTCTCTGCATTGTAGACACTTATGATGTAAAAAGTCACATTTGCACAGATGCGACAGAATTTATTTATTAATCCATATCCGGGGAGTTTTGCTTTAAGAAATTTCAAGATCACCAAATCTAAGGGCCAAGTTAGACAGTGATTATTAATGCTATGAAAAGTTTCTTTACTAGGGGGTTCCTGGCAATGCTCTCTATATAATTTTTTTAAAAACTATAACTCAATTAATTGTAATGTATATTACAGATGAGAGAATTTGATTGAATGTGACCTTCTTGAGAACAAGAACTGTTTCACTTCTGTCATACCTAGTATGGCACTTTGGATAAAGAATCTGATTTGGAGTCAGGAGTTTGAATCTTTTCTTGGATCCTGCATGACCCTGCATGACTCATTTGTCCTCCTTCAGCATCAATGTCCTTATCTGAAAAATATAGTTTAGTTATCTACATGGATCAAGTTTATGGGACTATTGCCAAGTCTTTACTTCATTCTATGCTATGTAGAAGCCTCTGGAATAGAGAATGGAGTCCAAGAAACAATGACATGAGAGGGACTTAACTTCCAGAGTACCTTTAAGGTGGGGATGGAAGATGTTGGTATCCTCATTACCATATATGGTATGGGCCAGATGAATCCATATCAGTCAGGGATAAACAGGAGGAAGAAACTGACTATGGTTGTAGAACATATAACTTTTTACTCATTTTAAATGTAGTGCAAATAGCACTGGATATGTACCAGGAGAGCTGGGTTCAAGTGCCAGACTTGCCATTTATTAGCTAACAACTTAAACTTGATTATGGGCAAGTCACTCAATATCTCTGCAGCTCGTTTTCTCATCTGTAAAATGGGAATAATGATATTTGCACTGGTTACTTCATGGTGTGCATGTGTGTGTGTGTGTGTGTGTGTGTGTGTGTGTGTGTATCAAATGAGAAAAATAGATGGCTAGTACTTTGTAATCCAGAAGACATTATTGAACTCTAAGCCATAATTACTAATAAGCTATGATTATTTGCTCGCTAGCCTACAAATCCAGAGGCCCCTGGATTTGTCTTTTTATAAATGTCATCTTCTCTTGTCTGCTCTCTACTCTTCTGTCTGTTCATGAGGCTGCTGGCATTTTGAGCAGGGTTTCTTTCAATCTAATCACCTCCTCCGGGGGCTTGGCTCAATCTTCAGTGTCTCATTATTGGAGACTTATAGGACTCATGCCATAGGGTTAATTTTCATCAAAGGGATAGTTTGCATGCTTGGTTATGTGGCAACGGGCAGATAAATTTTGTTGGTAGAATTTTAAGGAAGAGCCACCATTTTAATCTCCCATTGAAACAGGAAGGAACTAAAGTGTAGAGGTTTGTATAGTTACAGGGACAATTTTAAAAATCTTTTATTATTTAAAAGAAATTTTAAAGCAACATGGGTACAGGTGCCAATATCTGTTCAATCCTTCTGGCACCTATTTTCCCCTAGTTGTGTAAGAAATTTGTAAGAAATGTCAACCTTTTGTGTAGGTTCCTTTAAACCAGAATACAGTGCTTTTCAAAAGAAGCTTAGAGACTGAATTTCAACATTTGCAAGTTATGAAATTTGCTTTAATTAGCTCCGGTGAGCCAAATCACAAACGCAGAAAATGACCAGTGACCGAGTCTTATCCAAATTTTGTATCTCTCCAGTGCCCGTAATTGTGATCTTCATATGGTAAGTGCTTAATAAATGTTGTTTGTTGCTATCAAATTAATCCCACAGATCTTCTAGCTACCAAATGGACAAAGCAAGAAACTAGAAGAGGACATAGAATATTGGACTACAATTAGTAAAAAGGAATTGGGCAACTGAGATAAGAACTCCATAAAGCATTCTTTAAAGTACTATTAGAAAATCACTACATTTTTACGTGACCAAAATATTGGTTTTCTATGCATAATCAAAGGAAATCTGGTTATTGCTGAACATAGGTGATCACAGACTAATTACAACTTTCACTGGCAGTCCAGAGGAAGAAGCAATTACTTTGAGCAAAGCAAATGAAATCTTTCATTTTAAAAAAGCCATTTAATTGTTCAGTGAATGAACAATTGTTTAATGTTCAGCAAATGTTCAATCTTCCCTCCTGTGGACTTCCCTATTTCTCTCTAGAAGAACAGTATCTTTTTAGTCATCGGGTTCACAACCTCAGCATCATCCTTTTCTCCTCTCTCTCCCTCACCCCATATAACCAACTGGCAATTTCTACCTCTGTGACATCTCTTACAACCATCTTCTCTTCTCTCTCTTTTCTCATGGCTATTACCCCAGTTCAGCCACTGATCATCTTCCCTCTAGGCTATTTCTACAGCTCCCTAATTTAACCTGTTATCTAACATCTCTGGTGGGATTCATTTTCAAATCCATTCTTTCCACAGCTGCTAAAGTGATTTTCCTAAAGATAGGTATGACAATGCTATTCTTCTACTCAATAAACTTCAAAAACTCTCTATTACCTTTAGGATAAAATATAAACTCTGACCTTTGCAGCTTTATACAACTTGTCCCCAGCTTACCTTTGCCAAATTTGTTATATATCATTCATTTTTCTCAAACTCTTCAGTCAACAAGAATTGATTTCATTCTCTCTCTCCTATTTTCCCTGTCTCTTCTCTCTTTATTCCTCATTCATGATTCTCCATCTTCCATCTCCGTGCCTCACACAAGCTACTATTATGGCTAGAAAGCTATCTCTTCATTTCCCCTTCTTACATTCTTGTTTCCTTCAAAACTGAGATCAAACACTATCTTCCACATGAAGCCTTTCTTGATACTTCTCATGGCTGGTGTCCTCCCTTCCAAAAGAACATTGCTATCTGTTTTTTAAATACGTAAAAATAAAATCCAAATGGAATGTAAGTTCCTTGAGGGAAAATACTGGTTCCCTTTTGTCTTTCTACTCCCAGGACCTAGCAGAATGCTTGGCACTTGGTAGAAATTATTAATTGTTTGTCGATTGAGCTTTATTTTGTTTTTCAGCTATAAGATTTATGTTTTGGCCTTTGATTTTATTGATATGAGGAACTCCTAATGAAGAAACTGCCTCAGTTAAAACAGATTGGAAACTGATTTGCAAACTGTTGTCTTAGAGAAAACTCAGGAGCACTAAGACGTTAGGAAATTTGCCCAGGATCATGCAGTCTGTATGGGTCAGAGGAAGGACATTAGCCTAGGTCTTCCCCACTTATCCCCTCTGTCTACCACACCACACTACCTTTTAGTTATAAGATAGGGAAAAAAGAGTATCTGTATTTTAGCTCAGAAGAAAGTTGTGAGATATTTTTTTTAAAAGAATAATACAATAGAAAAGAAAGTTCAAAGAATTTATATGTTATAGTCCATAAGTTCCCAAAGTTGGCAATACTGCCTCCTTGGGGACATAAGATGACCCAGGGGGACAGTAGTAGCCTCGGGTGCAATTGGGAGACATTGAAAAAAATAAGGTGGCAGTGGAAGCACAAGAAAAACAGAAAATTTTGAAAAACAGCTCATACATGTTTCATCTGTTGTGTAACAGAGTTGAAATCATAGTGATTACAGTATTTTCCAAATAAACACACAAAATGCAAGTTATAACCTATTAGTGATCAAGTCTCCCAATAGGTCTTAACAGGCAAGTGTTGGCAGGGGAACCTGTTGCATATTGTGGGAAAGTCAGCATGCATCAGCAGGAATATGTGTGTATAATGACTTGTTTACAATATAATACTATACAGTTACATGACACAATATAGCATCATCAAAATTTCAATGCAAGAAAAAACCCCAAAAATTTACAATAAATTATTAATTTTAAGATGTGTCATTTAAAAATATTTTTAAATGATGCAAATTAAAAAAAATTAAAGGAGGGGTGGCTAGGTGGCATAGTGAGTAGAGCACTGGCCTTGGAGTCAGGAGGACCTGAGTTCAAATTTGACTTCAGACACTCAACACTTAACACTGTGACCTTGGACAAGTCACTTAACCCCAATTGCCCTGCCCTCTTTCCTCCCAAAAAATATTAAAGGGTTAAAGAAAGTAGATTTTGGTGGGTGGGGGGAGGCAGAGCACTGAAGAATTATTTTTTAAAACATGGTAGAAGCCCAAATAAGTTTGGGAGCCTCTGCTACACACTTTCACCCAGGCTTTTATATGCAGAAGTGTCCTGAGACATTACCAATATGGTAAAAAAAAATAATAAAAAAATAAACGACACCAACAACCCAACACTTGGAAAAGAGAGGTGGAAGGATGCCAGTTTTAATGACTATGATCTGTTTAGCAGCTCTTCTCCATTTCTTTACACTTAACATTTCATCTTCCTAAACCTGATGATCTTCCTGACTTAACCTATTTTAGTCAAAACCACCATCTTTCCAGTCATCCAGTTTGAAACCTGGAAATCTCCTCTGACATCATAGCCAGGCTATTGCATTAACCTGCTTGTTGTTCTCTCTTCCTCAACTCTCTGTCCTCTCTAGTTCTTCTTCCGCTCAGCTGTCAAAGTGATTTTCCTAAAGCATGTCATCCTCTCTAGACAATAAATCCCCAGTGGCTCCCTATTGTCTCCAGGATCAAATATAAAATCCTCTGTTTGGCATTCAAAGTCCTTTATTATTCCCCACCCACACATCTTTCTAGTCTTCTTGGACCTATGAAAAGTTTCTTTACTAGGGAGTTCCTGGCAATGCTCTCTATATAATGTTCCCTTTTTTAATTTTTTAAAAAAATTATAATACTCACCCACCCCCATGTACTCTTCAATTCAGTGACACTGGCTTTTTTGCTATGCTTCTAACCCAACGCTCCATCTCTGGTTTTCACTGATTGTCTCCCATGCTTGGATGTCAGTCTGTCTATACTCATTCCTACTTCCTGACTTCCCTCAAGTCCTAGCTAAAATCCTGCCTTACAAGAAGCTTTCCCTCTTACTCCTTAATTCCAGTTCTTTTCTTCTGTTGATTATCCCCAATTTATTCTGTGCAACTTTTGCTTGTACATAGTTATTTTCATGTTGTCTCTTCAATCAGACCATGATCTCCTTGATAGCAGGACCTGTCTTTTTGCCTTTCTTTGTAGCCCCAGTGCTTAGTACAATGCCTGGCAAATAGTAGGTCCTTAATAAATGCATATTGACTGATTGACTGATGCTAGACCCTCACATCTAGTCATTAAATTATGTAGTTTTAGTCCTTGAATATTATCCTAGTCATCCTCTTCTGCACATTGCTGCAGCCACCACCTAAATTCTAGACTTCACTCTTCTTGCTTGTCCTATTGCAATGGTTCTCTCTCTCCTTTTCCTTTTCTATCCTACCCTCTCTCCTCCTCCTTTTCTCTTTTTTCTCTCCCTTTCCATCTCTCCTCCTCTTCTTCTTCTTCTTCTTCTTCTTCTTCTTCTTCT
>CM053583.1:165391887-165430200 GCA_028627135.1 Pseudochirops cupreus
ACATCTTTATTTTGTTAAAATTTTAAATTTAATATTACTAAAAAAAAATAAGGTGGTAGGGGGAGGAACTCCATGAAAAAGCCAATGGTCTTTCTCAGATTACTGTCAGTGCTCATGCCCACTGACAAAGCCGGCCTTCGGGAGCCAGAGCCCAACTTCGTCCATCCAAAAGTGAGCCAAACCAACATGAAACTAGATGCTTCTGATAGATTTTGATGATCACCATCAAAGGTTTTGCTGAATAATATTTAGGCAGCTCTTACTGTTTTCTTTCACAGGCTGGAACTCTTTGCTCCAACACTTGAAAAAAGTTGCTCATGCTTTTAATCTTTTTTCTATCAAATTGTAAACACCGTTTCTAGTCCAAAGGGCTAAAGGAGCTCCTGCTTTCCCTTGAAATTTTATTTTGTTTTATTTTATTTGTAAAAGAGAGAGAGAGAAAATCCCCTTTCTTGACTAATACTAATAATACAGGTCAAAGTGTCAGGAGATCTACAATAAATGGAAAACACAAAAAGGTTTCCCTCTTTTCCCCCTGCAGTACAATAGCCCTGGAATATAAATCACCAACGGAGATGAAATAATACTTCAAAGCCCACGGGGCAAGGCAGTGCTGTGTTTACAAAGTATTTTGGCCGGCAGGATGAAACATTAAAGAGATGGTAACCCATGCACTTGGGGGGGAGGCGTTGGTGAATGGCCTAAAACTAGCATGAGGGAGAGTTTTTCGGTCCCTAGAGCCTGTGACCCCACAATATGCTTTGTTTGACATGGGCAGCTGCAGTTATCAACAGATGTTTCAGCAATAAATAATTGGTATCATCTCGGAAAAGGCCCATCTACCTGGGGAGAGGGCATAATACCCCAAACACTGCTCTGCTATTACAGCCACATTAATCTCCCATCTATCCAGGTTTCTTGGAGAGCTTACTGCAGGTGTTTTTTCTGGGAGAGAGCAGACAAACTCTCTCAAGCTTTGTGTGTATTGTAAAGGAGGTTGGCCCCTGCCATAAATTTCTGTCTGAGGCCACACACCAAAGGGAAAAAGGAAGGGGAGGGAATGGTGAGGATAGGAGAGGAAAAAAAGAAGGCAAAATATAGAAAGAATTAAATATTCTGTTGGAGTTGGAGTGGTCAAAGTTATTGGTTTCCCCAGTCTTACTGAGTGTGCTGTAGTATAGCAAAACATACGTTTATCACTTGCTTTTTCTCAGTTCTGTTATTCTTTGCCTTCATTTTTAATCAATGGAAGAAGTTAAAGAGACAGTTTGCATCCCAAATGTGCTGTGGTTACTCCCTCCCCCTTAATGAGGTTGGGAACTTGTTATGGGGGTGGGATTGTTTTGGACCATTAAAAAAATCAAACAAAACAAAACTCTCACACTCGCATATGAAAAATGGGCTCATTGGTGGGGAAGGGTCTGATGAAGAAGAGAAGGGAAAATCTGAGAGGGAAGAGGAAAACACATAACTAAGTCACAGAATGAAGCCAATTATGGAAGCTTAACTGTCCAGCTTCAGTGAAGTTTAACTTAGAAATAAGCAACATTGCAGCCACAAGCAAATTCCTCTCTCTCTCTCTCTTTCTCTCTCTCTCTCTCTCTCTCTCTCTTTCTCTCTCTCTCTCTCTCTCTGTCTCTGTCTCTGTCTCTCTCTCACACACATATACATGCATGCACACACACAAACAGATGTATAAAAATGACTATGGTTGGGTTTTTGAAAAAACAAAAATAACATTAGTAGGCTAGGTTAAAAGTTGCTGGGTCTAACTTACTTCCTCTTAAAGTGCTAGAGTTGTCATTATTTACAAAACAAAGTCTTCTAGCAATCATATACCCGGGAGCTACACAAAAGGAAAGATCTGAAGGGTCTTTTCAAAGTATGTATGTTTTTAAAATTATAGTTCATTGCATAAGCAAATATAAAGTAATGCTCAGAAAGCACCCAGAGTAAATATATTATTAGAGATAAATAGAGGCTTAATAGCTTAAATTCTCAAAGATATTAATAACTGACCTTATGAACTAGGTATCGAAATTTTAAATAAATGCCATGAAGTTTTTGTTTGCCAGATATATAGAATAAAGAGAGAAATCTGATGTTGAATAACAGATGAATAACTATAAGAGTATTCTGAAAATATGACATACACAAACCAGATTCCAATAATCATACTCGCCCCATATTTAGTGAGTTTTTTTAATCAGTAGCTTTTCAATTGAAGCTAGCATAAACTCACAATGAGAGGGAGAGATATGTCCCAGAAGAATAGAAATGAAGAATAAAATATGAATAATAACATTGTAATAGATCACCTCTCTATCCTTTCCTGAGTCCTCAGCTGAAGCAAAGACAAAGCCCCAAGTAATGAATGTCTAATTAATGGCCCATCCATCTGCATGGGTATTTTATCTTCACCTGCCATCATCCCATCTTTCAAACAATTCCTAAAGTTCTTAACTCCTCTATCAAGCCTTTCTGGATTGATTAGAGAATAAATTATTGTTTCATCATTGCCTATCTGACCTGACATCTTCTCCCTAGTATCCAAGTCTATCTCAGTAGACTTGTATGCCAGTATGCTGTACTGTCGTATTTTGGTTTAATGTTTCCATAAGGCTGTCTGTCATGTGCTCATCTATAAAATGCAGGGGCTGGACTAGGTGGCCTCTGAGGTTCCTTCCAGCTCTATCTAGGATCTTATACATGTTTGTGTGTGTTGGTGTATATTTCTGATATGTTATTCTAGTAGGCAAGGACCAGTTGGTGGTATACTGCCCCTTGTGTGGCACCATGTGCAATCAGACATAATGAAAAGCATTGCAAATGTTGCTACAAAGGATTGGTCTCTGGCTTATTTCGTGAGTGTGTGTGTGTGTGTGTGTGTGTGTGTGTGTGTGTGTGTGTGAAAAGCATCATAAGATAAGCGTCATTTCTTTTATGAAGCATTCAGGAAAGAACAGGGAAGTTTAACAAAATAACCAAAAATGATACTTTCAATGGCATCCCTAGTTCCTGAGCCTTGATGCAACAGAGGACTGGCCAATGATTTTCCAATCCTTGGAGTAGGTGTGGTGTTTTCTTCCTAGAATCACCCATGTAGAAGTTCCGTGAATTCATTTCCAGAAATTCATGACACAATGGAGGGCCCTTTCCATGATTCAGTGTTCATAGGTATTCTGTTTCTTGTCAATTTACTACATGGTTTTGGAAAGTTTAGAACAGTGGTTCTCAACCTTCCAAATGCCGTGACCCTTTAATACTCATATGTGAGCATATCTGCATGTGGGTAGACCTGCCTGGAGATGGATAGAAGAGTGGTGTCTTGGTTCCTAAGACCATCGGAAATATGTGTTTTCAGATGGTCTTAGGCGACCCCTGTGACCCCTGTGAAAGGGTCCTTTGACCCCCGAAGGGGTTGCGACCCACAGGTTGGGAACCGCTGGTCTAGAAGCAGCTCTCTAGGTGGGACAGTGGATAGAGTACTGGGCCAGGAGTCAAGATCTCAGTTTAAATGCAGCATTAGATACTTACTAGCTGTGTGATCCTGGGCAAGTCACTTAACTTGTGTTTGCTTCAGTTTTGCCATCTGTAAAATGGGAATAATTACAGCCTCTACCTTGCAGGTTGTTGTGAGAATCAAATGAGATAATATTTTTAAAGTGTTTAGCACAATGCCTAGCATGTAGTAGGTGCTGTATAATACCTGTCCATTTCCCTTAACCTAACTGGCTGCTAAAGTAGAAATGAGAGTAAATACAAAAAACTTGAGTAGATAAAAGGTCACTCTTTCCCTTGGTGGCTTTCCAGCAACTGAGGAAGATTTTCTGCAAGCCTCCAGGTGGAGGGATGAGGTGGCTGTTTGGGCTAAATTATCTCCCCACTTGGTCATCAGGAGGCCAGTAAACACGATGCTGCTGTTTAGTGCTGGTTTAGTGTATTAATATTTTCCTTCTTTTAGGTGAATGAGTATTGAAGACTCAATGGACCAGGCTATAATCTTGTTAGAAGAGCCACCTCAGTCCTTAGGGAGGTGGACTAAAAAATAATTGGCTGTTACTAAACATTTCTCCCAGAAGGTTCACTTCTGGATCTGTCATAGCCAATAGAGGAATTACTTTCTCGCTTCCAAGATGCAGTGTCTTGGCTGCCAGGTCAAGTCACTGCTGGGCTGGGTCAAACTGACTCCTCCAAACTGGCTTCTCATCAAGTCAATAAACACAGCTATGTACTCTAGTCATTGAAGCTCATAAGTTTGTGACCTGATCTATTTATTCTACCTTCAATACCCAGTCATCTAAAGAGTAAGGAAGAATAAACACAAGAGACACAAAAACAACAGTGCCATGTGTTCACGGACACATGACAGCTTGGGTGGGGAGAGAGGCAGTTGGTGGTTGCAAGCCACAGCTAATGTCTCTCTTCACACCTAGAGGCATATGGCATTTCTTCTTCCTCTTTTGAATGCTGCCAAGAAGAGAGAGAGAGAGGTGAAGTTTCCCCATTGAAACTTTTTGAATTCACACACCATTCCAGTTCAGCAGTTAATTAGAAGGCTTTTTATCACCATGGAGTAAGCCAACAGGAAACAGGATACCTGCACATGTGTGTAAGTGGAGAAATTTTCCTCCGTCACATCATACACTTCTGGAAGCATGCTTACCAAGCCTCCATACATACCACAGAACATACTACACATCCTCTAAGGACTGTAATCCTATTGGCCAGTTCCCGCTTACACTGAGTTCTTGTGTGATAATGGAATCCACTATCACCCAGAGTAATGGTATAAGTGTGCCCTAGTGCTGTACTGAAGTTTCTATAACTGAGTTCAATGACTGAAAAGTAGACATATTGGTCATTCTGGAACTCAAAGAGACAGCTTACTTCATTGATGAGTAAGGAAAAGAGGAAGGGAGACTAAGAACCACTGGGGGTGCATGTCAGATCACATTAAGACTTGAGGTAAAATGTCTATGACCATACCACTCTGAGCAAGCCTAGTCTCAGAAGTTAAGCAGGGTTAGATTGGCTAGTATTTGCACAGGAAGGCATAAGTTAAAGACTAAATTTCCCTTAGTCCCAAAAGCAAAAACACTTCTGAAAGTGCTGTGGATTTTTTTAACCATATTCAAATTTAGGAAAGTACAAAACAAAACTATATGAAAATAATAGGATCCAACCTACTATTTCTAGCATCTTAACGGCCTTAGGAATGCTGTGATCTAATTGGTTATAGATGTGCTTTTTGGCTACCATTCCATTAACTGTTGTTTAGGCTTCCCATGGACAGACTTCTGGATGACCAGTCCTTTTCTAATAACTACTTCCCCTCATTAGTAAGTCTGGCAAAGCCACCATAAGGGATGAAGGCATCTTGTGCTTCAAGAAATCTGATCTCAGGAGACATTTTTTTAGACTCTCAAAATGTTACACTTGTGGTTTTTAAAGGAACAGGTGGTGGGAGCTCCCTACCAGTAACTCATGCAGCCTGGCGCCGATCACATCTTGTAGATTTGCTTTGTCTTCGGGCCCCACAGCTTGTTTGTACTGCCATTTCTCTGGCACGAAGGGCCACTTCATTTCCTTGGCCTCTTGGATTAGGGTCCTTAACTCGCTGGGGAGTGAAGCTGTAAAGGTCAGAGTTCAGGTAAGGAAATTGCAGGCAAAGAAAAGGCAAACCAGTCACTCATGTTATGATGAAGTACCTCTGTTAGAAAAAACAGCCCCCCACCCTCCCCCTCAGCTTCTCCTTGGATGCTCCAAGCTGTTAGTTCTCACTCAGAGAGTAATAATGAGAAGCTAGCTGTCAGGGGCTGCCTTCCTCTGCTCTGCCCTACAGGTAAATTGGGGTACTCAGGCATTGAAAAGTGTTTTTAGCAGGAAGCAAAGCACTCCAGTGACTACCTTTGCATGAAGAATCAGAGAAAGGAGTGGCGGAAATATTATTTTCACTGTCAAACGAGGAAAAGAATGGCATGATGGGGGGAGTCAAGTGGATAGAGGGACAAGAGAGAGAATGGAGAGAACCCACTCATCCGACTCATTCTTACCTGGTGTGTTCCATACTTTCACTAACAATGAGTCAGGATAGAGAAAGTTAAAAAAGAAAGGAAGAAAAGAAATCAAAGGAAGGCCCCAAATACACAAATCAGGTTTGAGAGGGAGTAATAAAAACTGAAAACTGTCATAGAATCAGAGAATTTTTGGGTTTGTGTAGAAACGATCTATCAAGTATGTTTTAAACATTGACCATGCTCCAGTCATTGTACCAGGTACTGGGGATGGATATAAAGACAAAAATGAAACAGTTCCTGCTTTCAAGAAGGTTACATACTATGGGGAGCAAAAAACCCCAAACATGTATAGACAAATACAAAAGACATATAAGGTGGATACTAGATAACCTTGCAGAAGAAACCACTGAACAGCTGAGGGGATCAGGAAAAGTCTACTACTGTAGGTGTAGCCTGAGTTCAAAGGAGTATCTTGAGCCAAGTGTTGAAAGAAACTGGGGATCCAAGAGACTGAGACGAAGAGCCAAGGTGCCCCAGGAAGGGAGGACGGAGGCAGGGAGATGGAAGATGGATTGTCGTCGAGGAGGGATGCAAGATTGTTTTGCTCAATCCCTTCATTTTACAGAAAATCAGACTGAGAGTGGCCAAAGGAAAGAAGGATAGCAAACATTTTTTAAGTGTCTACCCTGTGCCAGGAACGATTATTTAAATTGATCCTCACAACCGCTCTGGGAGGTAGGTATTAATATTATCCCCATGTTTATAGTTGAAAAAACTGAGCCACATAGAAGTTAAGTGACTTGATCAGGGGCACACACAGTGTCTGAGGCTGGATTCGAACCCAGGTCTTTCTGACACTAGACTCAGTGTTCTTTTCACTGTTCCACCTTTCCTTGTTCAATTGTGTCTGAGTCTTTGTGGATTTTTGTGACAGACAGTAGAGTGGTTGGCCATTTCCCTCTCCAGCTCATTTTACAGATGAAGAAACTGAGGCAAACAAGGTTAAGTGACTTGGCCAAGGTCATACAATAGTAATTGTTTGAGGCCACATTTGAACTCAGGAAGATGAAGCTCAGCACTCTCCCTACTGTGCCACCTAGCTGCCACATAAGTCAGAGATGGGAGATCTGGCACTTGAATCTCTTCCTTTGACTCTTTCCACTAGTCCACATGAACACCATGGAATTATGTCAAGATAAGCCATGTAATATATAGAAAAAGAAGTTGTAGTAAAAGTTTAACTTAGTGGGAAATTTCGTTACACAGAGATAGAACACTGAAAAATGATTCCGTGTCACTCGCTGAATGCCTTTGGGGAAGCCTTGAGTGCCAAATTGGAAGTCAATGGCAGGTTACCGCTACTAAAATACTTTGTCTAATAGAACATATTTTTTCTGTTGTTGTTTTTTTCTTTTTAAACGAACCACTTAAAAATATGGTATTAATGTATTTCTGTTTTTTCAGCTTAACAGCAGGGAAGAGTTTAATTTACAGCAGGACTTCTTAATCTGTGATCCTTATTGCTCCTTAATGGTCAGTAGGTAGATTTGATGGGGGGAAGGGGCGGACTTGAATGGGGAAGAATGCATCCTAATTTCAGTATAATTGGTTTCCTTTTAATTTTTTTTAATTTTACACATTATTTACAGATTACACTGAATATACGTGTATTTTATTTTATGTATTAAAAGCATTCTTCTGAGAAAGGGTCCATATGCTTTATCCGCCAGCCGATGGGGCACACGGCCCAAAACTGGTTAAAGATCCCTGGTTTTTACTATTTCTTTTCCTGTTTTTGAGCAATCTGATCCATTTTTCCAAATAGTCAAGAGTTCCAGTGGAAAAGCTCTAAGCTGTCAACATTGGCGCTTACGGGAATTGATTTTTTCCTGGAAGCTAGGCCCTTTTAATGCTGCTCAAGATTTCATGAGGGTTTTTTTGCTGCTACATCATACCGCTGTCTCATACTGACTCTGCAGACCATTAACCTACCCCCCCTTCACCCTACCCCCATCACTTAAAAAACTTATTTTTGTTTTCAGTTCCAAATTCTCTTTCTCCCTCCATACCCTCCCATACCCTTTGAGAAGGCAAGAAAGAGGATGCCCATTATACATCTAAAGTTATGCAAGACATTTCTATATTAACTTTATTTTTAAAAGCAAGAAAAATAAAGGAAAAAAAAGCTTCAATCCACCCTCTGAGTTCATCAATTCTCTATGCTCTCAGATCTTTTTCAGAACAATTTCTGTTAACTTTGCCTCCTAAAGCTATGCTTATAAAGTTCATTTTCTACACCCAAGTATAAGATTTTGCATTTATTCTTAGCAAACTTCATCTCTTCAGATTCAGCCCGATAACCTAGCCTGTCAAGGGCCTTTTAGAGCTTGACTCCACTTTCTTCTGGGTGGGCTATCTCTCTCAGCTTAGTATCACCTGCCAGGAAACCAGAGATTCTAAGAGGCTGAGGTGAGGTGGGAAAGCATTCCAGGCATCTGTTAAATTTGGTAAATTTCATTTTAGAGGAACTGAGGCAAACAGGGTTAAGTGACTTGCCCAGGGTCATGCAGCTAGTAAGTGTCTGAGGCCAGATTTGAACTCAGATCTTCCTGATATCAGATCCAGTGCTCCACCTAGCTGCCCATTGCTATTTTTATCGTTTAGTCGTTCTTCAGTCACGTCCAACTCTTTGTGACCCCATTTGCAGTTTCCTTGGCAAAGACACTGGAGTGGTTTTCCATTTCCTCCTCCAGTTCATTTGACAGATGAGGAAACTGAGGCAAACAGAGTTAAGTGACTTGCCCAGGATCATACAGCTAGGAAGTATCTAAGGCTGGGTTTGAATTCAAATCTTCCTGACTCCAGGCCTGGTGTTCTATCCACAGCACCACCTAGATGTCCATATTGAATCATTAATTACTCTTTAAACCTATCCATCCAATCAGAATCCATCTGATTGTATTGCCAAGCAACCCACATCTCACCTCAATAATAGCATGAGCCCAGTGATAGTATGAGCTACTTTATCAAAAGCTTTGCTGAAATCTAAATGATCTCCATTCACCACATCCCCCTTATCTACTAGATTAGGCATGCTGTCAAAAAAGGAAATGAAATCAGGATGGCATGACCTATTCTTGGTGAAGCCATGCTGGCTCTTTGTAATAAACTTCCCTTTCTAGCTGTTTGTCAACATCTCTTTCATGATCCATTCTCAATTTTTCCCCACAATCAAATGGTTTGCAGACTGTTCTCAATCCACTCATACCCACCCCCTTCTTTAAAAAAAATTGTGACATTTGTTCTTCTCCAATATTGCAGCTAGATGACGCAGCAGATGGAGGGCCAGGCCTGGAGTCAGAAAGACTCATCTTCTTGAGTTCAAACCTGACCTCAGACATTTCCTAGCTGTGTGACCCTGGGCAAGTCGCTTAACCCTGTTTGCCTCAGTTTCCTCATCTGTAAAATGAGCTAGAGAAGGAAATGGCAAACCACTCTAGAAAACTCCAAATGGGGTCATTCATTAAGAGTTGGACACGACTAAAAGGATTGAACAACAACATTGCAGGACCTCTCCTACCTTTCACTCTTTTTCAGATATCACTGACAGTGGCTCAGCAGTCACATCTACCAGCTTTTTCAGGACCCAGAATTCAGTTAAGTAGGGCCAAGTGACTCGAATTTCTCAAAGACGGCTAAGTGCCCTCTTACTATCTCCTCACTTGTCTTGGATGTTAGCTCCAGGGTGGTCATTTTTGTTCTGTCATTTACAGTGTAAAGGTCATTAACCTTTGTAGAGAAAACAGAAACAATTAAGATTGAACCCTGCCTTCTTTCAGTCAGTTATCATTGTAAACCTTCCCCCCCCCCCCAAAAAGATCCTATCCGTCTGGTGATTCTTCTTTTTTTTCTCAAAACAAAAAACAAAAAAAACCCCAACAACCTCTTTTTATTGTCTTTACCTTTTCATTAGCTCATTCAGAGCTTTACTATTATCATTATTTTTACAGGACTTATTCCTTGGGCTCACTTCAAACTTTGGCATTATTTCTTTCTGAAGTCTAAGTTGTTTGATGAGTTCCCTGTGCAATTACATTGGTCCCTTCACATACACTCCATGTTTTCCTTGTCTCTTCAGAATTTCATTCTTGATCATCTTCCATCCCTCATAGGCTGACCTGGTCAGAAACATTTCACTTTATGTGACCTTACTATCTTTCCTCAGAACTCTTTGAAACCTGCTTTTCTAAAATCTGAGGTTGGGGGCCGCTAGGTGGCACAGTGACTAGAGCACTGGTCCTGGAGTGAGGAAGACCTGAGTTCAAATCCAACCCCAGACACTTAACACTTACTAGCCCTGTGACCTTGGGCAAGTCACTTAACCCCAACTGCCCTGCCTTCCTCCCTCCAAAAAGGGGAAAAAACATAGTCTATGGGAGAGGTGAGGAGAGTCTGCGTTAAAACAAAAAAATAAAGAAACAAACAACATTTCTAAAATCTAAGGTCCATGTCATATTATGCCCATATTATCTCTGATAGAGGTATCACTGCTCCTATGGTAAAGTGGTTATTTCCATGCCCAGTATTTGCCATCATTTCCACCCTAGCAACCAATTCCTTCGTGGGATTGAGAACTAGATGCAGAATAAACTTTCCCCTTGTTTCTTCCTTTACTATCACTAGGGCAAGCCAAGAAGTTGTTTTTGGTAGAGGGCCAGTTCCAGCAAATGCAATTTCCCTATTCCCAGATGCATTGGAGAGCCCTCTAACACTGATTCCTGAGAGGAGGTTGTTAAATTTTCCACGTGAGTATTTATATCTTGAAAATCAGCAATAGGTATACTTTGGGGCTTAATTTGTTGTTTTCTTCATAGTCTAGACTTTAAAAAGTGAAAGGAATATAGTAATAATGTAGATTAGATGTAAATGTGTGTGTTGTGCATGCATCCCTTCCTGGAAAGCTAGTTGCTAAACATTTACTAGCATATCACCGCCCATTATTGCTATAACACGTCTCTGTGCCACGCCTGTGGTCTGTTTCCTGGATGCCTACTTTTTATCCAGGTGATCTGTAGTATATACCAATGACAAAGTTACCCCTGTTTTTTCCTCCTTTGATCTTCACTGAAATTCTGTCTCCACTTCTACTACAGAGGCAGTTGGTAGTAGAGGGGATAAAGCTGTGGGCCTGGAGTCAGCAAGACCTCAGTTCAAATTTGACCTCAGACACTTAGAAGCTGTGTGACTCTAGACAAGTCATTTAACCTCTGTTTGCTTAGTTTCTTCAACTGTAAAAGGGGGCATAATAATAGCACCTACCTTGCAGGATTGCTGTGAGGATAAAATGAGATACTATTTGTAAAGCAATATTCCCTTCTCCCTCTGTGTTTTCCTTCTTTGATTCCTGGATTTCCTGGTATGAAAATAACATTTTAATATACATTTTTACCCCATCCTCCCCTTTCATCTACTGTGTTATTTTTGAATAAGGTACACAATCCAGGGCATGCAATAATTTACAGCTGAGTCTGAAGAACTTTACATACTATACAAGAGTGGTTCTCAAAGGATGGGCCAGAGCATCATAGTGGCTCTTGGGTTTCACTAGATGTGCTGGAAAATTTTAGAAGTTCTATTATTGTCGATGAATTTTCTTGTCTAGCTCATGCATTATGGGGACTATAGCATAAATAAAACTTGGCTATTGTATATATAGAGAAAGCAACCTCAAAGCACGTTAGACCCTTGAACCTGAAAAAAAAACTCAACAAAAACAGCCGGCCTCATTGAAGGAAAAGGCACATGCACAAGCCTCTCATAACACTGCCAGCTTAAATATGCAGACTGCCTTGGTTCCTTAAGAAAAAGAATACTGGCTTATGAACTCTGTGTGTGTGTGTGTGTATGTGTGTGTGTGTGTGTATGTACATACATACACATATATATATACACACACACACACACACACACACACACATACACACACCCACATTTTTTGTGTGTGTGTATATACATATATATATGTAAAGCTTTAAAACCACTGCTGTATGCCTAGGTATATAACCATTTTTACTATCAATTTCTGGAAATGTTTCTAATGTGGGTCTGCTTTCTTTTTTGTTAAGAATCTTCTTTTGGTGAATCAAGTATTGGGTAATGGTACTTGGTACAGAGCTATGATTTGAGATGGCATATGATTTTCACACACCTATGAACTACTCAGAGGTTTTGAAGATATACAAAAACATTTTAATGGGACAGGACCCATCTCATTCTAGCCTCATCCATATCAACCTTTCTCTAAACTCTCTATCAGCAAAGTCCAATGGGAAATACCAAAAAGAAAAGAAGTCTTTTCCACTTACGTAGTTGGCTTTCAGTTCCTTTTTCCCCCTTTTAAATCTCTTTGGGGAGACTCACCCATGCTGACAAGAACAACATCTGAGGGAAAGGGTGGGATTGGGGGGGAGGGAGGAAAAAGAGGAATAAAAAGGCTGTGTTTGTGTTCAGAGAATCCTTTTGGCTCAAACTGCTGCCATAAGTGACCCTGTACTAATGCCATTCTGTTGTCACACATGCAGGCTTGATGAAATCAGTGAGCACAATCCGCCTGCTAGGGCTGTTCAGAAACCACCTGCCAGAGGAGAAGGGATCTGCCATGTGAGCCCAGCCGGCCTCGCCACCAATCCATGCCCTCCAGTGGCATGTCCACGCACAGCAATTGTGCTCCGTTATTAAGAAGACAGACATGTCTAAGGCTCTGCAGAGATGCTTGCTCCTTCTTTGCATTTATTCTATTCAACCAGCCCAGGGCAGTGGTTTTCAGCACAAGCAGCAGCCTCCCTTTGCCCTTTGATTGCCCATTTCCTGAAGCTCCTTACCTGAAGGGCCGTGTCTAATTTCACGATTATAAAGTGTTGATTTGCCTTATCTGGAACTAAACTGATTATTTCTCCCATTCTGTGGCATTTGAGAGGAAAAAGAAAAAGAAAAGGCTATACCTGATTAAGGGGTTCAGGGTGTCCCCTAAAAGGAGATCACAAAGTTTAAAAGAATTTGTTACAAGGAGGAAAAGTGTCCTATGGAGAAAAAAGGGCATCAGCGTCAATGACAGAACATTACATGCTGCCCATGGAGAGAACCACGGACAGCTACTTGGTCTGCTTTTAAAGACCAGGGGACTTGTCAGTGATGGCCAAGGAGATGCTTGTATGAAAATGCAGATCACAGAGCAATAAGTGTGTTTTTAGATAATGGCCTGATTAATACTCCTGACTGAGACATGCTAACTAAAGTTGACAAATGATTGGTGATAAAACATGTTATATTGAAAAGAGCACAAAAGGCAGTTCGGAAAAAATTAAGACATAAAAACAGAAAAAGAATCTTGCATTAGAAAAAGATACTCAAATTATTGTACACACATCAATATGCATATGCATAATGTTTAAAATCTCTCACACTACTTTGTAGCCGTTGCAGAATAACCAAAATGAGAATATAGTGTGAGGTTAACATAGAGAATGTTTTTCTATTTACGAAAATGAAGCATTAAATTCTACCCCCACCCCCCCAAAAAAAGAAAGAAAAAGGAAGGAATGAGGAGACAACAGCACAATCAAGTTGATTGAATCAAAGAAAGACCAAACCAGATTTAAAATGTATTTTCACTCATAACTGGAGAGAGGATGTGTAGGAAAGCCACTTTTTATACTTTCTGATATAAAATCACACATTTTCTCCCACAGATTTTTTTCAGAATACAAAATTGAACACAAACCAAAATAATGGTTCAACCAATAGTTTTCATGGCATTCATTCTACATATGAATTTTTTTTTTACTACATGTTAGAGTTGATTGATTTCATACCTCTTTGTGTCATTAACATATCATTATATAAATCTACTGATGCCCTTCAAAAGAGAGGTTGGGTTTGAGGCATGGGACATAAACCAAAACTCTAGAAAACTTCAGGCAGAGGCACAAACTC
The DNA here is from genome assembly GCA_028627135.1 of Pseudochirops cupreus. Lineage (NCBI taxonomy): Eukaryota > Metazoa > Chordata > Mammalia > Diprotodontia > Pseudocheiridae > Pseudochirops > Pseudochirops cupreus. The sequence goes on from CM053583.1 coordinate 165,405,900, forward strand.
TGAGGTTTATTTGTTGTTCATCTTTTTTTAATTTAAGAAGTGGCACCATTCAGAAGTTCATTTTTTTAATAATTAAAATTTATGTGCAGCAGCAAACTTGGGGCCATTGTTCCTCTTGAACCAAACTGTTCCTTGTGGTCTCATGTTTACTGGAGCCTAAAATTGGAACTGACAGCAATTCACTTCAACAAAGTGGGCTTCTTCCCCTGCCTGCCTGCAGCCCATGTCCCATTCATGCCCCAGAAATCCAGCCATCTCTCACTGCTCATCTGCCAAGGGCAGACAAATGGGACAGGGAGGAGGATGGGCATCATGCAGGACAGGGTAAGAACATGGAACCAGTGGGAGAACCTTTCTGGTCTCCTTCCCCAAGATCTCACCTTGACACTGCTCATACTGTCTCTTGTCTTCCTTTCCCAATGGACATGAGAGTGTGTCCAGTGCCTCTTTGCATTCCTGCAGCAGCCCAGCCACAGCTTTTTGATTATTCATGATGATTACTCCCCCTCAACTATGAATTGGGTGTCCCTGGGTGCAGAGTGATCAATTACCCAGGAGAAGACACAGATTCTCAATAAAGGGATCCCCTTCAAGGCAGAGGTACCTGGTGAACAAAAGAGATGGGGGAGATAATTAACTAAAGCATCATCAATTATCTGCAAGGCTCAAGCAGGGAGAGATAATAGGGGCAATGCATGGAAATACATGACAGCCTCTGAGGACTTTATTAGAGGACAGTGTGAAATTACCACAGGGCCTACTCCAGAGGGAGAGCACCTCAGAGGAAGCAGAGAGCAGAAGGGCCAGGGCCCCAGCGTGGGCTGGCAGCCAAGTGAGGGGGCCGAGGAAGCCGTGGACACTCTGGATTTCTCTACCCTCTTTATGGTCCATTTTCACGCATTTGGATACTTTTAGGGCCAGACAGGCATCAGATTCCCTATCTCTAGCAGACAACAGGAAGCAATTATATAATCCCAGGCTTGAAATTCAGTAAGTCAGCACATATTTATTGAGTACTTACTATATGTTGGGAACTTTGCTTAGCTAGTGCTGGGAATACAAAGAAGGGGAAAATAAGGAGCAGTATATATAAGACATAGAAAGAAAGAAAGAAAGAAAGAAAGAAAGAAAGAAAAAGAAAGAAAGAAAGAAGGAAGGAAGGAAGAAAGAAAGATGGATGGATGGATGGATGGATAGATAGAGATAGATGGAGAGATAGAGGGATAGATACATAGATAGATAGATAGATAGATAGGTGGAAAATAATTTCAGAGGAAAGGAGGTGGGAAAGGGAACCACCTATAATGTGCCATATTATCTTATTTGATCCTTACAACAGTCTTATGAGTTAAGTGCTATTATGCTGCTCCTTCTATAGTTGAGGCAGTTGAGTTTAAGGGACTTGCTCAGGGTCTCAGGTAGCTAATAAGTGCCTGAAGCCAGATTTGAATTCTTATCTTCCAGACTCTAGGCCCAATGCTCTGTCCATTGCCTCAACTAGCTGCTTCAAGGTCAGGGAGGGACTGGGAAAAGCCTCCCATAGAAGACAGGATTTGGACTGAATCTTGCAGGACCCACAGACCTGGTCATGTGAAGAAAGGACTGAGCTTACCCTTCTCATGACTCACTCTGGAGTCCTTCATGCCGCATTCTACATATGAATACTTTGAGGGGTATACTGGGTATTCAGGGAGGACTAGCACTCTGGTGTGAGGGCTTGTCAAGCCCTTTTCAGGGCTGCTCATTCACCTTTGGTGTCTATCTGGCACTCAGCTCTCACCTGTGGCTCCAAGCATGTGCAGCAGCAACACCCTTGTAAAACTGTCTTGGCAAACAGGCTAAACCAGATTGAGAGTAACAGGCTTCAAACCCATTGATCGACAAGTTAAGGGGACGTCTACCCCAAGCATGTAAAGACTTTCCCTGGTAGAATGGGCTGATGAGAACAATTTGTTCCAAAGGCCATGAAAGCAGCTGAAGCAGGCACTGTGGAGAATTTAGAGTTTGGTCAGACATTGAAGATGTCAAGGTCATTCATTCGCTATACCCTGGGCCATCACCAATCATCTTGTCTTTTGCCCTGTCAATGGACTTTGATGATTCTAGAAGAGTGGTACTGACAGACTTTGTGCAACTCTGCCGCACTTAGTTCCAAATTTATGCTCAAGACGTGACCCCATGATATCATTGGTCCTCTTTGGAAATAAAGAACAAACAAACAACAACAAATTTGAGAGGTGCTGAGATTTGGAATTATAGATGCCAATATATTTTCAATCACTGTGACCAACACAGCAAGAAACAGCATCCTTAGAAGATGGAGACTGATTTAAAAACTAAGAACTAGAAAACACTTTCATTCTGCAACTTTACATACAGCACAGGAGCATACCACAACTACTTTGAACTCAAGAATAGGATATTTGCTTTACCTTGCACAGAAGTCTTTCTGGGAATTTACATTGTGTCCTTGGCTAAATCACTTCCCCACTTTGCACCTGTTTCATAATTTGTAAAAGAGGGAACTGGACTACATAATCCCTAAGATCCCTTTTCAGTTATCACATTCTGTGACTGTAAATAAACACCCCTAAAATAACTAGATCGACAAACTTTTGTCCTATATTCAATCAATTAACCAATAAACATTTATTTAAGTGTCTACTCCGTGCCACACACTGTGCTAAGCTCTGGGGATACAAAAAGAGACAAAAGCTAGTCCCTGCCCTCAAGGGGCTTGCAATCTAACGGTGGAGACAACACTCAAATATATGCAAAACAAGTATGTATATATTATATATACATATACATCATATGTATGTACATGTGTGATAGATATATAAGATAGGAAATAATGAAAAAAGTCTAACTGGGCCCCCATTATTGTGAATAATGAACCCCCCTGGAATGGTCACATTATTAGAGTGCAAATTTGAATACATGTGGGGATTCATTATTTGGACATATTCATTCTAAGGATTTATAATTCATCCAAGTCAGGAGCTACCTGTATTTCTGGGTACTAATCCACACTCAGCCTGCTAAACAGATCAGTAGATCTTTAGGAGGTTCTCATCAAGCTTAAACTGTTTCTGAGTGCATCTGGGCTTGGTACCCAGAGTCCAGGGCAGTGGTAATGCATAAAAGGAGCAGAGGAGCTGTATGCGTAGATTCCATTCCCTTTGTCTTTGACCTAGTCTCTCTCCCAGTGTGAAATGCAGTGATGTGATAATTAAGCCTTTAACGACAGGGTAGAAAAGAGGGGTTCTTCTGGATGGGTTCATTTTGAGATGAAAAATTATATGAGGCTTGAGAAGAAGGGAAAGTTTTCTGGGAATTGAGAGCAAGCAGAAGATATAGAATGAATCAGTGACATAAACTAGATAACATAGTAGATAGAATCACAGATGTAGGAGAGCTCTGAGGCATTTAATCCAATATGGCATCTTCCCCTTCCAGATAAGGAAACAGACCAAGGAAAGTGAAAGAATTTGTTCACTCTTACATGGGTAGTAGGTGACAGAAACTGGATTCAAATCTAGATCCTCTGAAATCATGTCAAAAGCGTTTTCTCCACTAAAACCATGCTGAATATCAAATTAATCAAATCCAACAAATGTGAACAACATGAATGTATAAAATATTTATTAGGCACTTAATAAGTGCAAAATAGATGGCACAGTGGATAAAAGGCCAGGCCTGGACTTGGGAAGACTCATCTTCCTGAGTTCAAATTCAGCCTCAGACACTTCCTAGCTATGTGACCCTGGGCAAGTCACTTAGACCATTTACCTCAGTTTTGTCATCTGTAAAATGAGCTAGGGGGCGGCTAGGTGGCTCAGTGAGTAGAGTACCGGCCCTGGAGTCAGGAGAACTTGAGTTCAAATCCGGCCTAAGGCATTTAACACAAATCTAGCTGTGTGACCTTGGGCAAGTCACTTAACCCCAATTGCCCTGCCTTCCCCCCTCCAAAAACCAAAAAAATAATAAATATATAAATAAATGAGCTAGAGAGGGAAATGGAAAATCACTATGGTATCTTTGCCAATAAAACCCCAAATGGGGCCACAAAGAGTTGGACATGACTGAGAAATGATGGAATAACAACAGAAGTCAATGCAATTTTAAGCTGATTGGGGCTATTAACGCTTAAAGTGGCACTAAGACTTTTGGGACACCTTACATATGCATATCTAGCTATATCGAACTATTTCTGTCACATCTTTTTATCTATCTAAAAGTCTATGTTTATATCTATACACAAAATAGTTCGATGCAAAGTAGTTTGGACCCTAGTAATTGGGGGGTATCAGAGAAAGCTACATGCAGATGTCTGTGGTGCATCTTAAAGGAAGAGAGTGTACTCTGTGAAGAAGAAGAGTCAAGGATGGAGTGCATTCCAAGTGTGAGGGATTGCTGCAACAAGGATGTAGAGGTGGGTAGAGTGGAGCATGGTGTCAGAGAAGATAGTTTCAATGGATCAAAGAATGTGGGAGGGGTAGTAATGTCCAATGGAAAAGTAGGTTGAGATCAGGTTGTGTAAGACTAAAATTAAGCAGAGGAGCTCATATTTTGTTCTAGAGGCAAAAAGAAGGCACTAGAGTTGATTGAGTAGTGAAGGCACATGGTCAGATCTGTGGCTAACGAAATAACTTTAGCAGCAGAGTGTAGAATGGACCAGAGAGGTAAGAGGCTCCAGGCATGGAGACCAAAAAGGAGACTTTTGTAACAATCTGGAAACAAAGTCATGAGAGCTTGAGCTGAAGTGGAAACTGTGAGTAGAAAGAAGAGCTTGGATGAAAGAGACATTGTGAAGGTAGAAATGACAAGGTTTGGCAACTGGTTAGATATATCCAGTGAGGTAAAGAATCAAAAATATTGCTGAGATTATGAATCTGAGACACTGAAAGGATGGCAATGCCTTTGACTGAAATGGGGAAGTTTGGAATAACGGAAGGTTAAGAGAGACAGATAATGAGTTCAGTGGACATGTTGAGTTTAGATGTTTCCGTGCAGAAATGTCCAACAGGCAGTTTTCTATGACTAGAAACATTGTGTATACCCTGATGTAATCATTGGCTTTCCCTCAGAACAAAGTGAAGACAGAGGGATGAAGCCAAGGTAGAACTTAGTGGTTTGAGAAGAGAAAAAACAAAGTTGTCAGCATGAAGAAGTACCTGGAGTACTGGCATAGCTACCACCATCACTTATTTCCATGACTGCACTGGTTGTTCCCAAGCCTGGAATACTCTCCCTCCTCATCTTTACCCATTAGAATCTCTGGTTTCTCTCAAGACTCAGTTCAACAGAACCAGGAGAACATTGTACACAGTAAGAGCAACATTGTGCATGATCAGTTTTTGATAGATTTGGCTCTTCTCAGCAATACAATGACAAATTGTAAACAAAGACATTTCCAAAAGACTCATGATGGAAAATGCTATCTATATCCAGAGAAAGAACTATGGGAGTCTGAAGGCAGATCAAAGCATACTATTTTCACTCTTTTAAAATTTTTTTTACGTGGCTTTTCCCTTTTGTTCTGAATCTTTTTTTCACAACATTGTTAATATAGAAATGTGTTTAATATGATTGTACATGTATAACCTATATCATATTACTTGCTGCCTTGGAGAGTTGGAGAGGAGAAAATATTTTGGAACTTAAAGTCTTATAAAAGTGAATGTTGGAAAAAAAAAAGACTCAGTTCAAGCCCCACCTTCTGCAGGAAGCCTTCCCTGGTCCCCCTCCCCACCCCTGCGCCACTACTAGAGTAGAACCTCACCTTCTATGGTTACTATTGATCCACACAGTGTTTATATGTCTATATCTATATCTATCTACATAGATATAGATACAGACGATAAAGATATAGATATATCTTTACAAGTTGTCTTGCCTAATAGAATATAAGCTCCTTGAGGGCAGAAATTGTTTTCCCTTTCTTTGTATTCTCAGCACTTAGCACAGTGCCTATGATATATTGTAAGTACTTAATAAAATGGTTGTTGATTGACAAGTTGACTTTGTATTTGTCTACAGTCAAGAGTGTCCCACTGAAACAGTAAAGTTGGATGGGGGAGAATGTGAGTTAAGCCATGGAGACATAAGAAAAGGGGAAGAGACTAGGTCACAACAAGTAGTATGGTTTGACTGGAATATATACATGAAAGAGAATTAGTGACTGCAAAGATACATTGGAACCAAATTGTGGAGGGCTTTGAATGCCAAGGTAAGGCATTTGATTCATTTTTGCCCTCCCTAGACACCACTTCCTCATATGTGTTGTTTCCCACTGTTAGAATGTAAGTTCCTTGAGGGCAGGGATTATTTTGCTTTTTGGATTTGTATCTCCAGCATTTAGCACAGTATCCAGCATATGGTAAGTACTTAATAAATGTCTTTTCATGCATTCATTCATCTAATCCAAACCATAGCCAAACCATTAATACCATTTTTAAGTCCCAAATTATAGCAGTTTCCTATTGTTCTCATCAAATGGAAGCAGAAGAATAAATTATATCATGCTGCTCAAGCTGTGAATACAAAGATCTGGTACTAAAATGAAAAATCTCTTTTTAAAGAGCAGATTTGTATCTGTGTTGTGGAGAACTATGTGTTTGATTATTTCAATTCCTTTAAAACTATTTTTATGTAAAGTTGAGACTTCTAAAATTAAAATTCCATTCAAGTCCAAATAGAGCAATTAGTTTTTTGCAGGTAATCTGCTTCTTCATATCTACACGAATGAAGGAAAGGAGAGGTGTAATACAGAATAAGATAACAAAGCATTACTTGAAATTGACTCTCAAATGAGGTCAGATATTCATATGTGAAAAAAAAAAACACCAGACTACAAGACCCACACACATGCTCGTCCCTTCCTTTCCATCTGTCTGATCCTATGCCCCTTCATAGTTCAGCCCTATTACTGACCCAAAAATTTATCAGGAGGGAAGGAGGGGAGCTGTCCCTGGTTGTTTTGGGATAATTGACTAATCCTATAATTTACTTACCAATTTTCAACTCTATGGATTATCTGGATCCCTTGTTTCTTGGTGGCTAGCTGCCTCTGAGATATTTCACTGATCATTAGCACCTTTTCTAGAAAGAGGGAAGAAAATAAAAGGAATAGAAAGCCTCGCTGGGCCAATTTTTTTCTACTTGTTTGTTCCATCAACAGACAGCCCACAAATCAGTTTGTCGACAAATATTACTGAGCAGGACACAGAGTCAAATACATTGTTGTCTAGGGAAATGAATGTCAGAGTTGGGAAATCCTATGTATGAATTCTGCCTTAGACACTTGTTATTACAGGATTTCGAATTTTAAGTTTAGAAGTGTTAAGTGACTTGTTCAAGGTCACACAAGTAGTAAGGTGGAGGGACTAGATTTGAATATAAATTATTTGATTCTAGATCCACCACATTTTACTGGTTGTGGGACTATAGGTGAGTCATAACCACTTGGATCCTCAATTTGTTCATCTCTAAAATGGGAAAAGTGACAGTATGCACTATCTCCCTCACAAAGTTGTTATAAATAAGTCCCTTCTTTGCAAACCTTAAAACACAATAGAAATTCATGTTAATTATTTTATTGTTATCATCAATGCTTTCTACCCTCATGTTTATAACATGGTTACAGGGCAGTACAGGAAGCCCCCTGCTCCAACTCACACATGAGTATAATCATTGTAAATTAGAAAGTTCAGAATTCATTTTCCCATAAAAATGCACAGGTTAGGTTGTTGCTTTAGCTCCAAACACCTATTAAACCTCATAGGGTTCTTAAACTATAGCACAGCTTTTAATAACAAATTATTTTGCCCTCACTTTCTCTACACCCTTTACTTTTTGCAAGTGTTACCTTTAAGTCTCACCCCTGATCAGCCTTCATCCTTCACTCTCTCCATTCCATTTCTGAGGCTACGGAATATTTCAATTCATCCTCTTTAATCTCTATTCTTTAGTGTTTTGCTTTGACTTTTCATTCAATTCATTTTCACCAATTTCTTCATCTCATGCACTGATTGTTCTCTTCTCAAGTCTCATTTCCCTGTCTTCACATTTTCTTTTTTAACTTTAATATTATTTATTTGTTTTTAGTTTTCAACATTTACTTCTATATGATTTTGAGTTCTAAATTTTCTCCCCCTCCCTCTGTCTCTCCTCCCCAAGACAGCATGCAATCTGATATAGGCTACACATGTATAATCATATTAAACATATTTCCACATTAGTTATTTTGTGAAGAAGAAATAGGACCAAAGGGGAAAACCACTAGAAAGAAGAAAGGAAAAAAGAGAAAATAGTTTGCTTCAATCTACATTCAGACTCCATAGTTCTTTCTCTGGGTGTGGATGGCATTTTCCATCATGAGTCTTATAGAATTGTCTTAGATTGTATCCAGATCTTCACACTTTTGACAGGTCACCTCATGTTCTACTTTACTAAAAAGAGTCAAGCTCTTCCTACATGGACTGCTTCAACTCCTGCCATCCACGTCTTAAAACATCTCTCTATTTTCACTTATCCTCTTTTTTCTTTATTTTTTAAAAATAAAAAAAAATTGGAGGGGGGAAAACAAGGCAATTGGGGTTAAGTGATTTGCCCAAGGTCAAATGTCTGATGCTGGATTTGAACTCAGGTCCTCCTGACTTCAGGGTTATTTCAGGTTTGAGGGTTTGTCAGAAAAATAAGAAATATATTTAGACCACGGTTCCAGTCTGCTTGGGTATGTGAATGGTAACAGGGTAAACCAAGATGAAGAGGCTGCTTTCCTTGGCCTCCCTTCACTCTATTAAATGTGAAAAATCATATTTTTCTAGAGCTTTCGTGGCAGCCACCAAGGAAGATGGTATAAATATTAGTCTCCCCCTAAACTAAGGCCTAGAAAGGTGAATGCCTTTGTCACAGCCACATAAGTGATAAGTGCCAGGGACTAGCTTAGAACTCTGGTGTTTTAGAACTCTGATCTCCCATTTTCCATTTCACCTGGGAATGATCCCATCTGTTTCTCACATCCTCAGTCTTTCCCTCTTCATTAGTTCCCTCCATTCTCCCTACAAACATGCTCAAGTCTCCTCTATCCTTAAACAACAATAAAACAAACCCTAAACCAACTTTCTTCAGTCTTGACATCCACCTGCTCCAGGCATCATGTCTTCTTTCAATGTCAAACTTGTTGCAAAACCATCTACGCTCACAGCCTCTGTTTTCTTGCCATCCTCCCAATCTTTAATCCTTTTACCCACATTTGACAGATTGAGTCCTTTCCTGGCCAAGTCTATTCCTGAATCTTCAGTAATGTTTTCTGGTCAGACCACTATGGTACTTTTCAGCAAAGAGATGGCAACTATCAGAACTTGTTTCTTCTTCCTCCCACCAGCAAGGGTATCACTTCTACTGGTGGCATCTGCGAAGCCTTATCATCATAACCAGAAGAACAAAAAGAGTTGCTTCTTCCTCAGAGATATCAGATATTCACCTCTGGGAAGAACCTCATGTTTATTGATAATGCCACTTTCTTGGTCAAAAATCTAGAATAATTCTTTATTGAACGCGTAAAATCGCCTAGATTTGAAGACCTTATAGAATCTGGTCTCAGCCTACTTTTCCAGGTTCGGTTTACCCTGTTACCATTCACATACCCAAGCAGACTGGAACCGTGGTCTAAATATATTTCTTATTTTTCTGACAAACCCTCAAACCTGAAATAATCCGCCCTTTCCATTGGCACTGGGTAAAATCTGATAGTTTAAGGCTCCTTGACCTCTCGAGACTTAGCATCTGTCTAGCTAAAAGTGCTTTTGTTCTGGATTTTACATGCCTTTCTTATGTACTTATTTAATTTTCCATTATACTTCTAGGGTGGCTCAAGCAACATGGGCTTGGGAAAGGCTAGAGCTCAGAACAATATATCTGAGGCAGAGGGCAATTCCTTATAGCAGATCCATTTAGTCTTCTTGCTCCTGCATTTCCCAACCTGTTCATCTTCATGAGAGAGCAAGAGGGTTTTGGAGGGCTGAGGGAAGATATGATGTCTCAGATGCACACAGTCCCTTAAGGATTTTTTGTTTGTCCTTTTGGTTTTTTTGTTCATTCGTTTGTTTATTTTTGGTATATGACCTTACCAAAATGGTTTGAAGGGAGATTCAGGTTGATGATACACAACTGACTAGAGTTGAAGGGATTTTATAACTCTAAGACAGATGGAGACTTGTGTCATATTAATGGATATAAGATCTTCCCCACCCATTAATAGTCCTCACCTGGAGCCCATTAAGGGAAAAGTGCTTAGGAGAGGCTTGCTCGTAAGGAAGGCTTTCACACCTTTTGCTAATTTCTAATTAGGCACTGAATCAGAAGGGTTGGGATGCCTTCTTGCTCTGCGAAGTGTATATATGCTCTCAGGTTAGCATTTTGCTTTGGAGCTCACTCATTGGAAAGATATTCTTGTGATTTGACCAGATGAGACTCGGGGTAACTGTTAAGGAGCCCCTTGGCTTTGAAAAACCCCCATGTTGCTGCTTCTCCCTCTGGTAACTATGTACGTACTGTCTTGGTCAGAGAGTTGGATCTGTGTGTTGATCTGCGCTAATTTCTCAGACAGTTAAAAGCTCTTTTTGTTGGTCTTGATTTCTCGGCTTGTATTTTCTCTGTATTTTTTTCTATTTTCTCTGAAGTTCAGGGTACTGACTTTCCCTCGAACTAGTGAAGGTAATTAAAAAAAGATTGTTGACCCCTTAAACAGCTTTCTTTCCTAGTAAAGCAGATCTAAGAACCTGTGCTAGCAGCCACCCTGGGTATGCTAGTGTGGTTGTCGCTACAGCTTGCTATTAGGACTTTGATCTTGCTGGCAGAAGAAAGTAGGTTTAAAAGATAGAATGGAATTTGTGGGATCTATTTAGCTAAATGACTAGTCTATGTTCTCAAAGAGTTGATAGCCTGGGCTGCAGCAGGTGCTAGGATCTGTACAGATGATTCTTCTCATGTGGAAAAACTATACAAAGCTGAGGTTTTTCCCTTGATCTGACTGTAAATGTGAAGGTCTGCTTTTCTCACTAAAAGAGCTAAAGTGTAGTCTCTGGGGCTATAAGCTAATAAGAGACAACATAGCTAATTCCTCCTCTTTTAGGGAAGAATAACCCCTCAGCTAAAGAGTACAGCTGTGGTTCAACAGGTAGAAGCATTAAGGAAAATCTGTTGGATTGGGAGTGAGAATGATAGAGTGCAGAAAATCAATAGTGATACATGCATATTTCTCCACTGATTGTACCTTTATGAATGAACCCTGGGTGTATGTATTCTTTCCACTGATATTATGTGATTTGTAGGAGAGTGTATCTAGATTTGTTGGAGAAAAGTTTTATTGCTACTTTATTGCTCTTTATTAAATGCCTTTGCTTTGGACTCATTGTGTCCTCTGGCTGTCTAATAAAAATAAACTCATTGGTGGGGACTTTTAAGCTATGGTTCTGAGTGAATGTGAAGCCACAAAATACTTTAAAACTGGGACACCTTTTCTGGAGACCAGTGAGGAAACACTCCAGCTACAGTATTGCTTTGCCGACATAACTTATCTCCCACATTAGACTTTAACAATGGCATGATCGTGGCACATTGTCTTATTATTTCCTCTCCACTGATATCTAGAACAGTGTTTTGCACATAGGGGACAATGACTGGACCTGTTATTTCATTGATCTATTAGGAATTCTCCAGTGAAGAGAAACTCCCTTTACTGCCTTCTCTTCATTTGATAGTCTTAGAGAACTGAGTGACTTGCCGTGGATCATACAGCTAGTAGATGTCAGAAATACAACTTGAACCCCACGTTTTCCTGGCTCCAAGACCAGCTCTCTACTGCACATACTAGGGTATTTAATAAATGCTCATTGAGTGTGAACTGCACTTAATTGCTGTGTATAACTGTTTCTTTCAGAAAAATGCATTCCAAATTCACAAGCAGGGTTAATAAAACATTTTCTCTAATCTAGAGGTGGGAATAGAGACTTTCTCAGCCTCCAGAAGTATCTGTGGATGACAGTAGAGGTCAGAGGAAACTTCTTTTTAAGGGAGCAGTGTAATGGGAATGGGAATTTGAAGATCTTTCCTGCCCCTTAATAGACCTAAGGGAGAGTCTGAAGACCTCCCTTGCTTTGAAAGTAAACTTGCCCCCTAATAGGCTGAATGTAATTACATGGCACCTGTGATGGAAGGGATTTGATGAAGGGTGGAACAGAGCCCACAGGAAGCTTCCCTGCTGTGAAGAAAAACTCGATCCCCTAGTAGGCTAAATATAATCTCATGGAACCTGTGCTGGGAGGAGTTTGCTGAAGGGAAGCAGAGCCCATAGGAAGCTGATAGTCAGAGCTAGTGAGACAGTGGGGAGAGAGGACACTCAGGCAAGGAGTCAGGCTCATGAGTAGATATTGATCTTGTATTGGTTTGTGGGAAGGCTGAAGGACGCTGTAGCTCTCAGCATTACTATGGCTTCTTAATGTCTTTGGTACTATGATGGAATTGGCTTACTGGTTTGGGGATTCGGTTCTCTGATGTCTAAATAAATGCTTCAGTTCTGTCCTCTATATGGAGAGTTTGGTATATTTTGTGATTGAATGTCATGCAATACTTATAGTCATGGTCTTTATTGTGATCATGGGTGCTGTAAATATTGCATTGGTGCTACAAACAGGAATTTAATCATAGCAAATTAGCAGGAGGTAGTAGTATAAATCTTGGGTACCAGTAACTTGTGACCTCTCTAACTATAAAAAACCCAACCTTTCTGAGTATTCATATAAGAAGATAATTTTTTTAGATCAACCACTTCCCAGGTATTCTAAATTGAGGAACTGGGATCAATTGCTCCCCTGGATAGTTGCTCTCCCCCAGTGAGTGGCACAGGTCATTGCTATGGCAGTCTGCAAGTAAAAACTCCCTGGTTTCAGGCAGGAGTTTTATGGAAGTGGAAGATTTAAGCTAAGCCCTTCAGGACAGTAGAGTGTGGATAAGGAGAACACTTGGAGCAAAAGCTTGAAGGTAGCAATGTAAAAAGTATGTTCAAGTGATAGTTTGTATGCCTATACATGATCCCTGTGTGTTCCCTCTTCCTACTGATACATGTGTTCATGGAAGATTGTGCCTAGTTTTATGGGAAAAGAGGTTTTTGTTGCTCTCTCCCAAAAGTAAATAACATAATCAGTGGGAAGAATGGACACAGGGATAATATATAGGGGGCACACACAAGTGCAAGGCCATATATGTAAATAACGTATGTCACCAGCACAGATAGAAAATATACATGCCCAATGAGTGAATGTGGAGGGTCTCCAACATTGAAGACTACTTATGACAAATTTAACTTAGGGGCTAAAATCGTTTCCAATGTTTTCACCAGATTTAATTGACATATTTCTCCTATGTATACAGAAACAGAGTAGACTGTGATGAAATAATTCATCTAAAGAGACATTTAAGGAAAGCTATCACCACAAATTGAAAATTAATCTCTTCTGTTCTCTATAACAAGTCAACCTTCACATTACTTAAAGTAGCAAAGTTGAGAAAACCAAATATCTTAAGAAACAAAATTCTGTCCTTCCAGAAGCTTTAATTCAGTCACCAAATCCCCCATTGCACTGAAGCTAGATCTGTTTACCAAACTCTGCTCTGTAGGTAAGTGGGATTGTTCAGTTAGGACAGGAGAGTCTTCAGGGTCATGATGGGTTACCTGTCATTCTCAGGAAGAAAGAAAAGGAAAAGGCCATCCCTACTGAGGATAATGTGAACATAACTCGGCTACAGTTACCCACTCCATCAGCCCATGATGACATCTGACAATGGAGTCATCTGATTAGACTGGCCCTGATGGTGAGAAGAGAGGCATATGACTGTCTCCTGAGAGCATGCCAGGTCAAGGTGAGTCATCCCTGCCATCTGGCCCTGGCTCCAGGCTCCTACACAGATGTCTTTGAAATGCTACTTCCTGGAGATCTTCCCTTACAATTCCAAACTCAAATGAGGAAAGAAAAAAAATACTCATTTATGTCCAAGAAAATCTCTACTATCCCCATCTGTCCCTAATAGTCACAAAATTGATGTGAGACACCAGAAGAGTAGACAAACCCTGAAGAAACCCTGAGCAACCCTAGCCATGCCCTAGGGAGGCAGGTATTGTTAGAACCTTAATCAAGGTAAAGAACTTGAGTATGGGGAAGGGAAAGGGAGGGGGGAGGGGAAGCAGTGATTTTTTTTTTAAGTGCCTTACTCAAGACCACACAGTGAGTCAGTCACAATGAAGATTAGAATTCTGAGATTTTGACCTTCCAGTCCTGATAGGAAGATCTGCTTTCCATACACATTGACCCAAGTGCTACAAAAATAACTTGTGATGTCTGCTTTGCTGGAAGAAAAGCACTATGACATAAGCATAATTAAGTCAATAAAAATTTATTAATTTATGTAAGCTCTTTAGATACAGAAAAAAAAGCAAAACAGTCCCCATCTTTAATAAGCTCACAGTAGAATGGAGAAAACATAGAAACAACTTTGTACAAACACAATATGTATCAGATAAATGCTAGCATTAAGGGGGATTGGGAAAGGCTTCTTGTGCAGGGTGGGATTTTAGCTGAGATCTGAAGAAAGTCAGGGAAACCTGGAGACAGACATGAGGAGGGAGAGCATTCCAGGCATAGGGTACAGACCAGGAAATGTTCAGAGTCGAGAGAGTGTTTTGTGTGAGGAATAGCAATGAACTAGTATTATTGGATCTTAGAAGAGGAGGAGGAGGAGAAGATTTAAGAAAATTGGAAGGGGGAGGACAGGTTATGAAGGGTTTTGAACATTGAATAGATGATTTTCTATTTGATCTTGGAGACGATAGCAAGTCAATGGAGTTTACTGAAGGGGGTTGAAATAGTCAGACTTGCACTTTGGGAAGACTTCTCTGATAGCTAAGTAGAGAATGGATGGGAAAGGGCAGAGAATGAGTGAGAGAGTTCAACCAGTAGACTTTTATAAAAGTGGTGAAGCGCAAGAGGAGAGAAAGGGGCAGATATGAGAGGTCTGACCAAAATGGACATGACAAGATTTGGCAATTGTTTGAATATTCGTGAATGGGATAGAGTGAGGATCTGAAGATGATGTCTTGGTTTGAACCTGGATGACTGGGAGGGTGGTGGTCTCCTTAACAGTAAGAAGGAAATTAGAAGAGGGGACACTTCTGTGGGATATAGGGATTTCTTTTTTTTTTTTTAAAGGAAGGCAGGAATTCACGCATTTATTTAGCTGTTTCTTGTCTGTGAAAAGGCAATGCAATCGATACACGTCATCTCCCTGAACAGAGCTGGAATGTCGAGTTTGTGGTGTGCTCACAGCAAACCTTGCTAGACCAGGGATTAAAGTGAGGAAAGGTCCAGGCTTTAGGGTGATTGCTGAAAGAGCAGAGGGCCAAGGAGTGACCAACAACCTGCTTCTTGCACCCCTCCCTTCTGCTGTCTTGCTCACCTAAGAGCTGTCACCCTACTTTGTGCCAAACAGTGATACTAATGATGATATAAGAAAAATCAGAACCAATCCATGCCCTTAACATAGTAATAATAATAATAATTCACATTATAATTTAGTCTGTGAAATAAGACATATAGGCAAAAGAATGATTATAATTCTCATTGGCCATCCCAGGAAGGATATATCATGTTTGAAGTTTTCTGTGCTTTGCATCCATTCAAAAGTAGGTTTCTGTGTCTATTGGTCTCTGTTCTCTGGTTGTGTTGTCACCAGAGGACTCACTCAGCATTTGGGATCTGCTAGAGGTTCAGTGGGGCAGATCAATAGGGCAGACTGGCACAGTGGATAGACTGCCAAGCAGGAAGTCAGGAAGATTTTTCTTCCTAAGTTCAAATCGGGCTTCAGACAGTTACTAGTTGTGTGACTTTGAGCAACTCACTTAACCCTGTTTGTTTCAGTTTCCTCATCTGTAAAACGAGCTGCAGAAGGAAATGGTAAACCACTGCAGTATTTTTGCCGAGAAAACCTCAAACGGGGCCATGAAGAATCAGACATGGGTGAAAATGACTGAATGACTACAACAACAACAGGGGGTCAGCAATAAATGTGGCAAAGTGGTGGGGGGTAGAGGGGTGTGGGAGTGGGGGTGGGGGAAGAATCTGGTATACTCTGCTAGTGGCTCTCTGCTGTTGCCCTCCACAATAAACTCACACTTAATCTCCCCAGCTCTTATTCTTTCTGCCCTCAATTTCCATGACTCCACAAGACTTCTCCTTTCTACCAGAAAGGTAGCTGGATTTAGATTTAAAAGACCTAACTTACTAGTTATATGACTTTGTCTAAGTTGCTTAACCTCTTTGGAGTTTCTATTTATTTATTTAATTTATTTACTATTTTAATTCCCCAGTTACATGCAAAAACAATTTCAACATTCATTTTTGAAACTTTGCATTCCAAATTTTCTCCCTCCCTTCCTCCCCAAACCCCTCATTGAGAAGGTAAGCAATTTGATACATTATACATGTACAGTCATACAAAACATTTCCATATTAGTCATGTTGAAAAAGAAGACATAGACCCCCCTGAAAAAACCTTCAAGAAAAATAAAATTTAAAAAGTATGATTCAATCTGTATTCAAACATCACTAATGTTTTCCCTGGGGAAGGATAGTATTTTTCACCGTTAAGTCCTTCAGTCATCTTGGATCATTGTATTAATAGGAATAGCTAAGTCATTCACAGCTGATCATCTTACAATATTGCTGTTACTTTGTACATAGTACATTTCACTTTGCATCAGTTCATGTAAGTCTTTCCAGGTTTTTCTGAGAGCATTCTGCTCATCATTTCTTATACCATAATAGTATTCCATCACAATCACATACCACAATTTTTTCAGTCATTCCCCAATTGGTGGACATCCCTCAGTTTTCAATTCTCTGTCACCAGAAAAGAGCTGCCATAAATTTTTTTGTTCCTATTGGTCCTTTTCCTTCATGTTTGCTATCTCTTTTGAGATACAGACCTAATAGTGGCATTGCTGGTAAAAGGGTATGCATGGTTTTATAGCCCTTTGGGCATAGTTCCAAATTGCTCTACAGAATGGTTGAATTAATTCACAACTTTTTCAACAGTGCAGAGCTGTATAAATCTCCACTCATCTTCACCATTTGTCATTTTCCTTTTCTGTCCTATTTGTCAATCTAATAGGTATGAGGTAGTACTTCAGAATCGTTTTAATTTGTATTTCTCCAATCAATAGTGAGTTAGAGTATTTTTTCATATAGCTGTAGATAGCTTTGATAACTTCATCTGAAAACTGTTCATATCTCTGGATCTTTATCAGTTGGGCAATGGCTCTTATTTTTATAATTTTGACTCAGTTTTCTGTATGTTTGAGAAATGAGGCTTTTATCAGAGAAACTTGCTTCAAAATTTTTTCATGGTTATGATTGCTAATTGTATTTTCCTCCATCCTATTTCCCCTGGCTCATTTATTCTATTCTCTCTCTCCTTTCACTCTGTCCCTCCTCAAAAGTGTTTTGCTTCTGACTACCCCCTTCCCCAATCTGCCCTCCTTCTATCACCAGCCCCCTTCTCTCATCCCCTTCCCCTCCTACTTTCCTATAGAGTAAGATACATTTCTATGACCAATTGAGTGTGCATGTTATTCCCCCTTTGAGCCAATTCTGATGAGAGTAAGGTTCAAGTGCTCCTACCTACTTCTCCCATCTTCCCTTCCATTGTAAAAGCTCTTTCATGCTTCCTTCATGTGAGATAATTTACTCATTCTACCTCTTCCTTTCCTTTTCTCTTAGTACATTCCTCTTTTACCCCTTAATTTTATTTTTTAGAGATTATCCCTTCATATTCAACTTACACCTGTGCCCTCTGTCTATACATAACTCCTTCTAACTACCCTAATAATGAGAAAGTTCTTATGAGTTACAAGTATCATTTTCTCATGTAAGAATGTAAATTTTAATCTTATCAAGTCCCTTATAATTTCCCTTTCCTGTTTACCTTTTCATGCTTCTCTTGAGTCTTGTATTTGAAAGTCAAAATTTCTATTCAACTCTGGTTTTCTCATCAAGAATACTTGAAAGTTCTCTATTTCACTAAATGTGCATTTTGCCCTGAAGGATTATACTCAGTTTTTCTGGGTAAGTGATTCTTGGTTGTAATCCTAGCTCCTTTGTCCTCTGGAATATGTATTCTAAGCCCTCTGATCCTTTAATGTAGAAGCTGCTAAATCTTGTCATCAGATCCTTAGAAAGTCAATCAACATTATCAAAGAGAATGCAAATCAGAGCAGACCTCCAAACATCTAGGTCTTTTGTAAATCATTGTCTTGAATACACTATACCTTAGGACCCAAACAAGAAAGACTTGTCTTAACAGAAGCTTTGAGAATTCTAGGCACCAAAAGTCTTTGGAAATCCAACAGGTCTTTGGAAGTCAATTAACATTTTACAGGATGAGGCAAATGAGAGCAGGTTTCAAAGCATTTAGATTTGTATAACACAAATCTATGCCAAAACCATGTCTCCAGAGCATCTGTATGAGAACTGACCCCCAAGATCGAATGTTTTGGCTTGCTTCATCTTGTGTTATCCTGACTGTGGCTCCATGACACTTGAATTATTTCTTTCTGGCTGCTTGTAATATTTTCTCCTTCACCTGGGAACTCTGGAATTTGGTTATTATATTTCTGGGAGTTTTCATATGAGGATCTCTTTCAGGAGGTGATCGGTGGATTCTTTCCATTTCTACTTTACCCTCTGTTTCTAGAATATCAGGACAGTTTTCCTTGATAATTTCTTGAAAGATGATGTCTAGGATCTTTTTTTGATAATGGATTTCAGGTAGTCCAAAAATTTTTAAATTGTCTCTCTTGTATCTATTTTCCAGGTCAGTTGTTTTTCCAATATTTCACATTGTCTTTTTTTTTATTCTTTTGGTTTTATTTTATTGTTTCTTGATTTCTCACAAAGTCATTAGCTTCAATTTACTCAGTTCTAATTTTTAAGGACTTATTTTCTTCAGCTAGCTTTTGTACCTCTTTTTTATTTTGTACCTACTTTTAAAGGAACATTTTTTTTCTTCAGTGAATTTTTTGTCTCTTTTTCTATTTGGCCTATTCTGTTTTTTAAGGTGTTATTTTCTTTAGCATTTTTTGGTTTCTCCTTCACCAAGCTATTGACTCATGATTTTCTTGCATCATTCTCATTTCTCTTACCAATCTTTCCTTTATCTCTCCTTTTTGATTTTCAAAATCCTTTTTGATCTCTTCCATGGCCTGAGACCAATTCATGTTGTTGTTTTTTTTTTTTGGTGGGGGGAGGACTTTGAATGTAAGAGTTTTGACTTTGTTTTCTTCTTCTGAGTGTGTTTTGATCTTCCTTGTCACCATAGTAGCTTTCTATGGTCAGAATTTTTTTCTGTTGTTTGCTCATTTCCCCAGCCTATTTCTTGACTTTCAACTCTTTGTTAAAGTAGGGCTCTGCTTCCAGGGTGGAGGGTGCACTGTCCCAAGCTTCAGGGGTTTTGTGCAGCTGTTTTCAGAGATATTTCTAGGGACCTGTAAGTTTTTAGCTCTTCCAAGGTAGTATGACCTAAGAAGAGGTGCATTTACCACTCTCCTGGTCTATGCTCTGGTCTGTGAGTGACCACAAGCACTCTTTTCTGCCCTGGAACTATGAGGAGGGTTTCCCTTTCACTGTGGTTGCAAATTCTGCTATGCCAATGCTTTTCCTCACCCTGGGACTGTCACCCAGGACTGTGACCCAGATCCAAATATGGACAAAACAACAGAGTCCTGCTTCAGTGGTAGCAAAGAGACCCCTGCAATCACTTTCAGACCACTTGTTCAACCCCTTTATTGTCTGTAGACTGAGAGTTCCAGAAGCAGCTGCTGCCGCTGCTGACTCAGTGGCTCCCAAGGCCTGCTCCTGGTTTGCTAGGCTGGGTCTGTGGTGCTGTGGCCTGTTCTCAGCTGTGCTCCACTCTCACTCAGGTGCAACAGACTTTTCTCAACCTTCCTAATGCCGCGACCCTTTAATAGTTGTATGTGAGTGTGTCTGCATGTGGGCGGATCTGCCTGGAGACAGATAGAGGAGGTTCCTAAGACCATCAGAAATATGTATTTTCCGATGATCTTAGGCATCCCCTGTAATCCCTGTGAAAGGGTTGTTTGATCCCAAAGGGGTCGTGACCCACAGGTTGAGAACCGCTGTTCTAAGTCTTTGACTGGAAAAGCATTTTACTTCAACATTTTGTAGCTTCTGATACTCCAAGAATTATTTTGTAGCAATATTTAAAGGTGTTTGGAAGGATTTTGGGGAAAGCTTAGATAAGTCCCTGCCTTTTCTCTGCTATCTTGGCTCTACCCCCTACTTAGCCTCTTTGGGCCTCAGTTTCTTGATCTGTAAAATGAGCAGGTTGGATAATTGGATGACCTCTATGGTATCTTCCATCTTTAAATCTACAATTCTGTGATCCCAATTCTCCTTCTGGGAGAACAAATAGTCTCCTACTGAATTATTTCTATTTTTTATGCTCACTGAAACAAAGCCTTCTCTTAAAGACACACAATCTCTTGGCACCCTCTCCTAGAATCACAGGATTGTAGAGTTGGGAGGATCTCAGCAGCTGCATCGTCTAGCCCATGTACAAAAAAAATCTACCCATTATAACCTGACAAACCAGTGCTCATCCACTTCTAGGTCTCCGAGAAGGGAGGATCCATCCCTTCTTGAGCCAGCCCATTCCACTCTTAGACAGCTCTTACTGTTAGAAAATTTTTCTGATGTTGAACGTAAGTGTGCCTTTTTTGCAACTTGCACTGATTGTTCATGGTTCAACCCTATGGGGCCAAATGAAAAAAGTCCCTTCTCCCTATAAAAATCCTTCAAATACTTAGATATTATTTGCCCCAGTAAGTCTTCTCCAGGAAGATAGCATGTCACTTCTTTTAATAGATTTTTTGTTAGACATGGATTCAAGGCCTTTTTCAGCTTAGTCACCCTCCTCTGGATGCTCTTCTGCTTATCTAACAAGGGCAGGCATATTGGAACTTTTGTTGTTGTTGCTCAGTCAGGTTCAGTTCTCCATGACCCCATGAACGATATTGTCCATGGAATTTTCTTGACAAAGATACTGAGTGGTTTGCCATTTCCCTCTCTGGTAGATTAAGACAAACAGAAGTTAAGTGATTTACCCAGGTTGACAAACTAATAAGTGTCTGAGGATGGATTTGAATTTGAGTCTTCTTAACGTTAGGTTCAATGTTCTATGCACTGATCCATCTTGCTGCCCCAATAGTGGGACTATCACCTCTGTATTCCTGAATCTATTCCCTTCTTAACTGCAGCCCCAAATTACATTAGCTTCTTTAACTGCTACAAAGTACTACTGACTCATATTGACTTTAACCCCCCCCAGATACTTTTCAAAAGAATTCATGTCTAGCCATGATTTCTTCATCTTATACTCGAGAAGTTGATTTATTGTACCTAAAGCGCAAAAGTTTACATTTACCCTTATCAATTTCCATCTTATTGGATGCGGTCTAATGTTCTAGCTTGTTTCCTTTTGGATCATGATTATATCATGAGTCTCCAAGGCTGGTTGTTCCTTCTCTCACACCAGCCCAGGAGGAGGGAATGGTACATTCCTTGCTCCCCACTGCCACTTTCATCCTCTCCCTATGCCACTGTCACCCAATAATCACCTTTAAAGCTCTCTCCATCCAGTCCAGAGGCTTAATACTATCATCTATGGACCTCTGGGTTATAGCACTGATTTCTGGGTTTATTATACTTTTAGAAGATAAGTAAGTACCTGGGATTGGGCCAGCTAGATGGCTCAATGGATAGAATACTGAGTCTAGAGTCAAGAAGATGAGTTTATATCTGACCTTAGCTATATGATCCTAGGCAACCATTCAACCCTTCTTTGCCTCAATCCACTGGAGAAAGAAATAGCCAACCACTCCAGTATCTTTGCCAAGGAAATCCCAATGAAAAATATGGTCCACATGGTCACAAAAAGTCAGAAATGACTAAACAACAACCTAGGATATACACACCCTATTACAATACTATGAGATCATAGCATATTCATTCAACATATTAAACGCCAGGCAAAGAGGCAGAATTGGCATTACGTCTGGAGGCCCAGTCTTAGGGCCAGGAAGGTTCTGCCTCAAATCTCTCCTCTGACACATGCTGGCCGTCCAATCCTGGACAAGCCACTTAACTTCTGAATGACCTAGTAACTCCCTAATGCTTTACATTGCAA
Organism: Pseudochirops cupreus; assembly: GCA_028627135.1. Taxonomy (NCBI): domain Eukaryota; kingdom Metazoa; phylum Chordata; class Mammalia; order Diprotodontia; family Pseudocheiridae; genus Pseudochirops; species Pseudochirops cupreus. The sequence goes on from CM053583.1 coordinate 165,428,220, forward strand.
AGAGGGTGCTGATCTGCAATGGTAGAGGAGGCTTCCTCATGTGAGAGTTCCATATGCTAATGATATCATAGGTCCAGTCTCTATTTCCTTCCCCCTCCTTATCCCTACGTTCAAAGCATAAGAAAAGTGCTAGGAATAGAAACTCAGCAATGAAAGAGACTATTAAGGAGCTTAAATCTGATCCAGAGAGAGCACATTTACATATACGTATGTAAATATAATATGCATATACCCACAAAAATGCATATGTGCAAAGGAGGAGTCTGAAGCTACTGGAGGAGAAAAATTAAGATGTCCTAGAAATGATAATTTGCCCTCGTTTGTTTACTCATTCATTCAACAGCATTTAGATGGCTGCTCTAGGCAAATTCACTTCAAGAAATACTCTTTTTTTCTTTGCTTTTCTTTTTTTTTAAAATAAAAATAGTCTCTTTTTTCTTGGTTTTCTGTTACTGATATTTGGGTTTCTTCTTGGCTTTACTGGCATCTGGATTTCTGAGAAGGGGAGATTTTATGACCATAATTTGCATTTGACCTCCAATGTTCCTGAGCTGGGTTTCTAGTGCAAAGTAATATAAACATGAGGAGAATCCCTCTAAATTACACAGTAGATCCACGTTCTATCACCAAGCAGAGATTCCACTCAAAAGACTTGAAGTGTTATGACCAATTAGGCATTTTTCAGGGAGAAAGATATGAGCTTTATTTGCTTTTCTTTCTTTCTTTTAAAAAGGTAATTCATCCCCAGTCTGTAATCCCCTGGTCTGCTGAGCCCCTGCTATGTTCCATTGTTCCTTTCCCCAGCCCTCTGTCTGGGGTGTCAGGAGAGTGAGCACCGCCGTGGCTGGAGGGAAAGAAGAGTCCATCGGATTACAGATCAGACATGAACATTCCCCCAGCCCCTCCTCTTCTTCACCCTGAGACACACAAAAAGCTCTTATTTATTTTATACTTAGAATGTCAAAGGAGCCTGGGGGTGGGCCTCCTGAGCTGTGGATTGGCAGATCACACTCCAGCTCTGAAATAATAAAGATTCACCATGTGGCTGTGTGATCTATACAGAATGGGCATGTCACCCGCAATCGATGGGTCTTGGCAGGCAGCCTCCTGCTGGCCTAGGGACAGAAAGAGGGCTACATTTCCTAGAGCTGCCAGAGCCACTGGGATGCAGAAATCCGGAGAGCCACACAGAGGGATGACTGGGGGCTGCTCAGAAGTTATATGGAAATTTGTGGTTCATCAGCACAGGCATCAAAATACTGACTGTCATTTTCAAATGGAAGCGTGACCAAGTGTAGCAGAACAGCAGTGGTTCTGAGAAAGTTTACAGCCGGATTTTACTACAAATGTGTTGTGTTGCCCCATGGTGCAATGCTCCCTATCCCACCCCCCACCCATGCTTCAGTGGGAAAGGGAGATCATGTTTATTTCTCTTGTTTGGCCTTGCATATACTGTATCACTAAAGCATTTGTGCTACTGGTCTGTCTGTCTTGCTCTCTGTCTCTTTCTCCCTCTCCCCATCTCTCTCTGTGCCTGTGTCTGTCTGTCTTTCCCTCTCTTCCTCTGTGTCACTCCTTTCTGTGTATATCTTACTCTCTGTCTCTCTGCCTCTCCCTCTGTCTCTCTTCCTGTCACCCTTTCTGTCTCTCTCTATGTGTCTGTGTCTGTTTTTCTCTCTCCCTGTCTCACTGTGGGTCTCTCTTCTCTCTGTGTTTCATGTCTCTCCTCTCTCCCTCCCTTCCTCTCTCTCTCTCTCTCCCCCCCCTCCCCCCTCCTTGTCTCATCGTCTCTTTCTCTGTCTCTCCCTATCTCCCTTTCTTACTCTGTGTGTCTGTCTGTCTTTCTCTCTCCATCTCTCTCTTCTCTCTGTATTTCATGTCTCTCCTCTCTTTGTATCTGTCTTACTATATCTCTCTTCCTCACTATCTCTCTCTCTCTGTCTGTCTGTCTCTCTCTGTCTCTCTCTTTGTCTCTGTCTCT
>CM053583.1:165433200-165450846 GCA_028627135.1 Pseudochirops cupreus
CGTTGTTACTCCTTGAAAAGGTGAGACTTGAAATGATTATCCTGCTAACTTCCACAAGATCGTTAGAGGAAGGCCAGGAGGCAGGCTTGCCCCATTTTACAGAAGAAAGAATGTTAAGTGATCTGTTACAAATCCCATAACGATCCAAAAGCAGTTATTAAATACCTGTACTGCACAAGGTGACAAAACAATCCTCACCCTCAAGAAAAATCTTACTAGAAGTTGGAGCCAGACTTTTGTTTTACATTCAAATTCTCTCTGTCTCTGTCTGTCTCCCTCTCCCTCTCCCTCCTCCTCCCGCTTTCTCTGTTTTCTTCCCTTCCTCCTTCTCTCTCTCCGTCTCTCCCTCCCTTCATTTCTCCCTCCCTCCATTTCTCCCTCCCTCCCTTCCTCCTTCCCTCCTTCTTTCCCTCCCTCTCATCCTCTCTCTCTCTCCCCTTCCCTTCCTCTTTCTCTCCCTCCATCCCTCTCTCCCTCTCTCTCCCTCTCTCTCTCCCTCTCTCTCTCCTCCTCCCTCTCCTGTCTCTCTCTCTCTCTCTGTCTTTCTCTCTCAATATATATGGTACTCTGCATTTTAAGAGTTCAACAAACCCCAAAGACCATTGGGGTAGTTTTCTTGAATGAAAAAGTCTCCTTCAAGTTCTGATTGTAGGAGCCCTAATTTTTAAAGTACCAAAGCAATAACGACTGTGTTCTGAAATAAAAAAACAAATCCTCATTTTGATCTTATTCAAGCAGCAAGACAATTCCAGAGGGACCAATGAAGGGGAAGAAAACAACTGATGAGTTCCATGTGGGGAGTGCATTTATGTATTAATCCTGACAGGGATCAAATAACCTTCTTCCCAGGGGCATTCAATAGAGGCCCAATGCAGCCAAGTGAGAAATGGGGTGGTTATTTATGGCCACAATGGTTTTTCTTATTAAATAAACATTTTTAATTACTGTAAGTGCAACATTCTTTGCTGGGGAAGGAAGCTAAAAAAATATGCACTATATTATGCCAATTTGCATATCACTTGGGATCTTGATCCCCTCACTTTCCCTACACTATGCTAAAGACAGCAGTTTGTACAAAGGAGTAATATGATGCTCATATCAATCCTTCATGTAAGTCATATCAGTTGAGATTTCAAGGATCTAACTGCATACAAAAGCCATAAGGTTAGAGTAAAATGTCTCCCCCATAAATGAATCATAAAGCATTTATTAAATACTTACTGTATGCTATCACTTACTACCTACCTCTCTGGGGGGGGGGGGCACTAGACAATAGCACATAATCCTTCAATAAGTGAAGGTTCCTCACATTTACACATGGATTCAAATGCCCACTAAAGCACACACAAATCATACCCCTTCAATCCAGTCTAATATGTTACCAAAGATTCTTGAAGTAAGAAACCTCTTCATTGTAATACTAGAATAATAAAAATTGCTGGCATGTATATAATACTTCAAGGTTTATAAAGTGCTTTATAACTATTATCTCATTATCATTTTAGCTTCACAACAATCCCGGGAGGTAGGTGCTATTATTATCTTCATTCTGCAAATAAAACTGAGGCACAGAAAGTTAAGTGACTTGTCCAGGGTCACACATCTAGTATCTGAGGTCAGATTTGAGCTCAGATCTGACTACTCATTGTGCCCAAGGTGCTAATTATTAGAATAACTCATTGAAATAATCAGGACTGAATCGCGAATTTTTGGTGTAAGAAGGTGGGCTTTGATGACTGCAAGTAACAGAAGAAAGTCTTGATCATCTCTAAGGAACAGCAGTGATGCAACTCTGTCATGGTCCCAAAGCTTCTCTAGCAAGAGAGCCCCGAGTTCTAGATACAGCTAGGTTCTGAACAGTGCAGAGGAATCCCATGAAGTGATCACATATATTCAAATCCGAACTATTTGGCATCATAATTATGTACAATATGATCATTGGTTCCAGTCCAATGCAGAAAGTGTGCAGTGTGAATTCAAATTATGTGACCTCACCATGGGATTTATTATTTGCGCTAATTGGGACCTAGCTGTTCTAATTGACTAGATTTCACTCTGTTTGACACTTTTATTATTCTATAGGATGAAACAATTGCTTCCTTTTAGAACAGTAGTTAACTTTTGAGTATTTGGATTTAGATGGCTTTGGACTGATACATAATGGAGGGTCATAGAATCATAGAATCATAAATTTTGAGCTGGAAGGACCTTGAAAGAGGTCATCAAATCCATCTCCCACACCCTCTCATTTTTCAGAAAAGGAAGCTAAAAATCAGAAATTAAGTGACTTGCCCAGGGTCACATAGTTATTAAATGTCTGAGGCAGGCTTCAAACTCCAGTCTTCCTAATTCCAAGTCCAGTATTCTATCCACTGCAGCATCTATCTGCTATTCTATATTCCCTCTATTCTTTCAAAATAATAATAATAATATAATAATAATAATAGTTTACACTTATAGAGTGGGCAGTTAGGTGATACAGTGGATAGAGTGCCAGGCCTGGAGTCAGGAAGACTCATCATCTTGAGTTCCAATATGGCTTCAGACACTTATTAGCTGTGTGACCCTGGGCAAGTCATTTAACCCTGTTTGCCTGTTTTCTCATCTGTAAAATGAGCTAGAGAAAGAAATAGCAAATTACTCCAGAATTTTTGCTAAGAAAACTCCAAAAGGGGTCACAAAGAGTCAGACATGACTGAAATGACTGAACAACAATACTTACAGAGTACTTTGTGCTTTTCAAAGTTCTGTTTTGTTTTGGTTTTGAGGTTCGATTTCCATACCTTATTCAAGCTGAAAATGCAGTTGGCATATGTGAGCTGATCCTACAGCTGATCAGCATGGGAACTTTGACCTGCTCAATTTCTGACCTGCACTGGTTCATGTTTACTGAGGCAACCGCCCCATTGATTCATCATATTGGTATAAGAATTGGGTACGGACACCAAATTGACTTTAGCCTTAGTACAGCTCAAAACTGCCAAACTCAAGCTGCCCAGAAGCCTTAGCCTCCATTGCATGTCACTATGCCCAGCTCAGCGTAGTTTCTGAAAAATAACACTGCAAGGTAGATATACCTCCATTTCATAGAGCATAAAACTGAAGCTTAGAGAGGTCATATTTTGACTTGATTACTATCTCTTAGGTCACCCAGAGGTAAGAACTGGAATGAGTGCTCAAACCCAGGTTTACTGACTCCAACCCTGGAACTCCCTTCACTATACCATACTATCTACCTCATGGTCCAGATTGTCTCACCCGCTTTGTCCATTTACTGCATGCTTAGGGAGCAGAGAAATCTTCAATTACATCTTAGTCAAACTGTATGGCATAATTACCTCACTCCTTTGAGCTGTAATTTTCTCTTCAGTGGGGGTTGGGCTACATAACCTCTAAGTCCCTTCTACTGCTGACACTGTACAAAAATGCTAGAATCCCACGATTTAGAGCTGGGAACATTATAAAGGAGATAAATCTGTTGCAAAATTAAGTATGTCACAAAATTCAAAAGCCAACAGTAGGTCATTCTTGCAAGATCAATTTCTTCTCTCATTTAATGCAGATAGTCAAGAGTTGAGCATGAAATTGAGCTCATTATTTTTCAGGATACTTTTTAGGTCATTAGCACTGGGCTAGATCTACTGCTTATAACTCATGTATAAGAGATTCACTTAGGAGCAGTTTTGATGGGTTATTAGGGAGCACATTCATTTCTTTTACTTCAATCCATGGGATAAATATAAATATTTATAATTCATAGCCATCAGAAGAGAGACCACCAATTCATCTCTTTTTGTTTCATCATTAAAATCCTAACAAAATCCCACTAGTTCCAACGCCTCATGTTTTCTTACTATGTATCTATCAGATTCGACCAACCGGATAATAGCTTACTGACTTTGGCCCATAAGACAAAAGGCCTCAATCAAGATGGCATTTGCTTATTAAGAAAATCTGAGCAAGTCACAATCAGGAGACACTGTAGAGTGAGATGTCTGAACCTTATTTTGTGTCATGGACCCCTTTGAGAATATGGTGAAACCTGTGGACCCCTTCTCAGAAGAATGTTTTTAAATGTAAAAGAAAATGTGTAGTATTACAAAGGAAACTTACTATGTAGTTATCAATAAAATACATATTTTTCATAACTATATTCCAACTGTATTTTAATAACTATAAACACATAAAAAATATATTTTTTCTGTATGTACAGACATTATATATATATATATACATACACATATATAATATTTTAAAACAAGTTCACAGAAGTTTGCATGTGTCTCCCTGTAATAGATAATTCTATAAATATCCCAGTAGATATATTGATTACCCAGAAATACCATCTTCCATTTCACTAACAAATCCGTCCTTGTGTGGGTACTCCTCAAAGGAGAAAAAGCATTTATTAAGTGTTTACCACGTATCAGGCATAGTTCTTGAAACAAGAAAATACAGAGCTCCAGAAATTCCTAATACTGTAGAACAAAACAGAGGGGAATGTTGGGCAATATTTAAACCTCTCACTCTCACAGTTCTGTACTAGGAAGGACAAGGACCGTGAATGGAGCATTCTCGAGGTTTGCCTAGATTTTAGTCATTTTCTCTTTCCCCTTCCTTCATAGAAGGCTTGTCTAATAACTGATAATAAAAAAAATGCAGCTGAACTTATTTGTTAGGTTTTGTTTTATTGTTTTCTTTCTCTGTTTCTTTCTTTCTTTCTCTTTATCCCTTTTTTCTTTCTCTGTTTCTCTTCCTTTCTTTTTTTTAACTTCTGCAGTTTAAAGATTAAATATTTCTTTTTTTGTGGAGCTGGATATACCAACTGGCATGGTCTGTATTAAAATCAGGAGAAACCCCACTCCCTAGGCCTCTCCAAAGGCAGGCTTTCTTGTTAATATGCACTAACATGAAAAGCTCTCTTTTCATCCTATACAACTACAGTGTGTGTAAATTGCAGGGGGCTCATTGGCATAAATCTCGGCTGCGACCTCTGAGGTAAACTGGATTTACATTACTTTCTGACAAGAATTAAATGAAGGCCTTGTGGATATATGAACAGCCTTCTAGACTGCAACAGATGGGCATGAATGTGCTCCTAGGCAAACTATCAGTGACATCTGTGTCCTTCGAATTCTGGTGGTCTCAGCCAATTAACAGGCAAAAAAAAAGAACCCAACCAGTGGGGTTGGGGGTGGGGAGAGACCACTGCACAGCCACCACCCTGACTGGAGCAGAAGTGTTTGTGTTTGGAGATGGGATCAGTCTAGGGGCCTCAGCAGTGAGAGGGGTCCCGTTATTATCATCACCATCGTCTGCATAGGGAACGGTGGTTTACAAGCTCCTTGTGTGTTTGGGTAAGGGGAATATGATCTTTGTATGGGCAGAGAGGTCACTAGGCAAGAGCTTTTCTCCCACTTCAGGGCAGCCTGTTGGGGAGGGGAGTTTATGTCTCAGTGATCTAAGGCTAGTGGCTTGGAGCTGCTGCCCAGAGGAGTTCTATAGAAGAGATGCCATCTGTCTTTCACTCAGGTGTTGTATAACAGTGAAACTTCTTTGAATGTTATCCATCAAAAAAGAAAAATGCTTTTTTTCAAAGCGTTCCTCCTCCTGTCCTCTTCTCCTTCTACCTTTCTAATCTTTCACCCCAATACAATATTTTCTTATTTCACTGGAAATACAAAATTAAGATTTCTTGGCTAAAATTCACAGTAAAAAGAAATAATAATTGAACATTAAGATTAAAGGGGATGAATCTAGATATAATTTAACCCAAGACCCTGATTTCACAGATTACAGGAATGTAGATTTAGAGCTGTAAATGAGCATCAGAGGTCATCAGGTCCAAGCCCCTAATTCTGCACATGAGGACATTAAATTACAAAGAGATCCAGAGGTTTGCCTGGGGTCACACAGATAGTAAATTGTCTGAGATAGCATTTGAACCTAGATGATTCTGATTCCAAATGTAGCATCCTGATCAAATCACCTAGCTGGATGAGGAAACCATGACCCAAGAGAAACTGTCATACGACCAGTAAGTGTCTCATCAGAATTTGAACCCAGGTGTTCCCTAAGTTCAGCTAGATGAGAAATAAAAGCAGCTAGGTAGCCCAGTAGGTACGGTGGGGGGGCCTGGAATCAGGAAGACTTGAATTAATTTGTAGCCTCAGATACTTCCTAGCTGCGTGTCCTTTTGCAAGTCACACCCTTTGCCTCAGTGTCCTCAACTGTAAAAGGAAGATAATAAAAACACCTAATAGACACCCAGAACAACCAGGTGGTACAGTGGATTGAGTACTGGGCCTGGATTCAGGAACACTCATCTTCTGGCCTCAGACACTTATTAGCTGTGTGACTCTGGGCAAGTCACTTAACCCTGTTTGTCTCAGTTTCCGTGAGCTGGAGAATGAGAAGGTAAAGCATTCGAGTGTCTTTGCCAAGAAAACCCCAGATGGGGTAAGAAAGAGTCAGATGTGATTGAACAATGAAAAATAAACACTTAATAAATGTTTGTTCACTTCCCTCCCTTCTTCAAGAGAAGCTAAATGACTTACCTAAGGTAACACAGCTAGTTTGTGCTCCCTCCAATTACAAACCAGCTTCTCCTGATCCCCCTTAATTTAGTGTGCTCCTCACTGCACTTTGATAACTACATGAAAGGGATCCTTGAAATGACATAATAATGTTTTTTCGTATTATTGTTCACTTTATTGACTTGATTTTTACCAAATTTGTTCGTGTGAACTTGCTGGTTCACCTGGGGACTCCTAGGTCTAGTACAAGATTTCCATACGTTTTCTGTTTTTGCACCTTGGCAGCTATCTGCTTGGGTGGCAAGCAAGAAAGTAGAGTTCATTCAGGTGCCAGTAGCCCCTCCCTGAAGCCCTCCAGGTGCAGTCAAAAGTAGCAATAGTATCCCTCAGATTTACCTTCTGGACTGGGAGACAGCCCCAGAGTGTCAAGTATAATGGGGACTTTGCATGCTCTCAAACCAGAAGACTGAGTCCTGAATGCCTGCAGAATGTTCCCCTACATGCTGAGAATTCAGGCATTGTTGTATCCTCCCAGTGGAATGTAAGCTCCATGAAGGCAGGAATTTCTTTTTCTTTTTTTCATTGTATTCCTAACACCTAGTACAGTGAATACTTGATGAGTTGAATTGAATACCATATTAGAAAGAAACAGAATTGTATAAGTAATAGTTTTGATTTGGTCAAATTATGTGCCTCTTTCTCCTTAATACTTTATTATTATTATTTTTTAAAGAACATGTAGGTATATCTCCAGAAAAGGTAGCCGTCAATTACTGTAAAAGTTACAGAAATATGTTGCCACATCACCTAGCTAACAATCCATTCATGACACTGTTACTGGGACACTGCGCCTTGTAACATTGCTTCCTCTAAAATCATGCTTTTGTGAAACCAATTAAAACATTATGTGGTGCGTGCTTGTAAATTTCACTTGAGCAACAAGTTACTTAAAACACAAAAGCCAGCAGGAAGAGGAAACCTATATTCCTTCTGAGCTGAGCAAAATAATCCACAGCAACATCTGCTTTGTATCTTTAAAGAAGATGTAACTTGTTATGTCTTTAATGGATGTAGTATATATACTCAGATATTTTTAGCACTGCTATATGGGAAATTAATTTTGTTTGACTATATATATATACATATACATACATTCATATATACATATGTGGGTATGTATATATACATATAAATATACAATATTCATTACAAAGGATTTCACTCCCCCTCCCCAGTGATGGGGAAAGGAGTAAAAAAGAAAATCAATTTTTAATTTAAAAAATTAATTTAAAAAAACAACCACCACATCTACTGGTGCCTATGATTATGTGGTAGTAATCAAAACCTAAGAATTTCATAAGACTGATCTAACATTGCAATCTGGTTTCTAAAGAAGCCATCCCACGCTCAGCAGTTAGTCAAAACCCATGATTTCCATAATGAAAAACATTAGTTCACGTTAGTAGATTTTTGTTGGAATTCTTAAAATGGAACAGGCAAACAAACAAAAAAGATGAATCTATCACTGGTTGGCAGGAATCCATTGATTTTTTTTTTCTAATCAGTTGTGCAAACAATATTGGATCTAACTTGAACCTTTCAAGGAAGGATCACATGATAAAAACAAAAAACAGTTTAGAGTTCTGTGTTTTTATAAATAGCAAAGTTCTTATCTTGGAGACATTGAAAATATCAGATCTAACCTAGCCTTTATGTCACTGATATTAATATTGTCATCTTGAGTGAGAAATAGTAGATGGCCGTTTGCATCCAGAGTCCTTACGAAACAAAAGCACCTGTTGTTTAACTCTTGTAATGACTGAAAAGTGACCATTTTTGGCAGGCTGTGCCCCCTCTCCAGTCCCTCCCTGCACTCTTCCCAACACTACCATCTCACACATCATTATTAGATGTTAAAAGGGAATAATTGAGGAGATCAATAAATTTAAAAGCTCTTTAAAAAAAGACATAATGAATTTGGTACAGCACATATTTTTAGATCAAAGATGCCTTTGAAGTGACAAAACCCCAATCCATAAACTACTGAGGCACTTCCTTTCTCTCCCAAAGTGCTTGTTACCCAATAAAATGGAAGTTAAGGAAATCATCTTTATCTCGAAATGGCCAAAAGAAGTCATCACCTAATGACAGCCTTGTCACAAGTGACAATTGTTAGGAAGGCAAGGTCTGACAACTGGAGGAGTAAGCTTGATGTTGGCACTAATCTGGCCACGCAGCAGCCCCCGCCCCCCCGCCTCAACTTTCTCTCCTCTCCCTCTTCCCTTCCTTGCCCCCGCATACATACACACAATTCCACCCAGCTTACTGTGTGAAACAGCTAAGTCTTTGTCAATGTTAACAGGGGCTGGAAAGAGCCGTCTTTCATGAATATGTATTACCATCCCTCCATGTCTACAGAGACAAACCCTTCAAAACTGAGATATAAAACACACACACACACATCGACCAACAGAAACACACACACACACACACACACACACACACACACATGAAAAATCTAAGCTGAGTGTGCTGAAATGCTAGCAACTAATGAAAGCTCACGCTTTGGAAATCAAACCAGACAAACATAGCTGCATATGCTTCCTAGGACCTTTATTTCTCAACAAATCCAGATGAAACTTCAGGGAGCTTTAGAACAGCATGAATAAACTACATGTGACTTTGAATGTGTGTGTTCAAATGTGCTATGCAAACCTACATGGAATTCAATCCAAGAACCTAGGTGAAATTCACATAACAGGTTTTCACAGTGAGGTCAGTTTCGTATGGTTAAAATACAGTATGAATTAGTTCATGTTTACATAGCGCTTTAGTACTAATTACAGTGAGGAAGAGTTGATTTTATTTCAAGAAATTGTTCAGTTTCACATCAATTTTCTATGAGATAAAAAGAAAGAAAATAAAACAAAAATAGAATATCTTCTAGTGTTGCACACTAAAAAGTTTCCATTCAGACAAAATGTGGGAAAAATTACAAATAAGAATGTTTTAGAATAAAATAAAAGGATTCTCCCAACATTGCATATCAAATAAATGTTTTCTTTCCCATGAGAGAGCTCTTAAATATTCACTACTGTTCAAGATTCTAGGAACATATTTTTGATTGGCTAAATTTTGTTTCGCTGTTTAGTAGGGTAATAAGTTGAATCTTAATTTATTTTAAATCTATACATATTTCATTCTACTTTGTACAAGTGTTTCTTTAAACCACTGAGGCATCTCTCTCTCTCTCTCTCTCTCTCTCTCTCTCTCTCTCTCTCTCTCTCTCTCTCTTTCTCCTCCTGATATGATAAAGTTTGACTTCCAACGGTGCAAGAGACAAAGCTCAATTTTGAGGGTTTTTCAATATTATGCAATGTTTGCTGTAGACATTTACATTTAATTAGCATATTCTACTTTACATGAAATCCATCGATGAATGCTCCTGGTGAGTGAAAGCTAATCCTCTTTAAAGAGCTAGAGACCCTTTACATGTGGCCACAGCGGCAGTTACGCCATCGCTGAATCACTTTGAAGACTATTGAACAGACATCTCTTGTGAGTCTGTATACCACCCTATAAACCATTGCCTTCTGTGTTGGGAAATCCTTCTGTGTTCATCAAGGAGAATTATAAGAGGGATAAAATCCGTGCTACCATTCTGAACTCTGTACTATACTTGAAGAGGAGAAGTTTTTTCTGTTTTTCACTTTTTCTTGAGTATCTACCTATAATCTTCTCAAGTAAGAGGAAAAATAAAACTAATTCAAAGTTTCTTGGCCCTTTGATTACAGATCAAGTGCTAACAACATCTTCTGTCTTGGGAGCAACCTGAGCCAGTCTGAACAGGAAGAAAAGACCCAGTGAATGGTGTCACAGACTTTTCCCTTTTCTTTTCTGATATTATTTTCTTTTCTGATATATAAATATTATTCCTGACATACACACACATACATACACATATGTATATGTATACATACACACACGGCTGTCATCTCCCCCTTGGACAATTGCAGTGGCTCCTGATTCCTTTCCCTGACTCAAGTCTCTCTCCATCTCAAAGTATGTAAACAAAGCTACCAAAGTGATTTTCCAGTTTCCCATACATAGGACAATCATGTTGTCCTATCTATTTAATAAATGTCAGGGGCTCCTTAGTGGTAGCCAGGTGGTGCAGTAAATGACTTGGAGTTAGGAAGATCTGAGTTTGAATCTCATCTCAGACACTTATTAACTGTGTGACCAAAGGCAAGTCATTTGACCTTTATCCCTCTGTTTCCTCATCTGTAAAATGGTGATAATAATCTAGCACCTACCTACCAGGATTGTTAGGAAAATCAAATCAGTTCATATATTTAAAGTGTTTTGCAAACCATAAAGCTCTATATAAGTGCTACCTATTATTCTTTCCTTAAAGATCAAATATAAATTCCTCTTTTCAGCATTTAAACCCTTTTAATAACTTTCTAGCCTTATTACACATTCAATCCCTACAGTACAGCCAAACAAGATATTCTTGCTCTTCCTCACACATAATACCCCATCTCCCTCTTCTGTGTTGTTCTACTGGCTCTCTCCCATGCCCAGAATGTTCTCCCTTCTCCCCCCTGCCTCATGGAATCCCTGGCTTCCTTTAAAACTCACCTAAAGCACTGTTGTCAGCATAAAACCTTCCCTCATCTTCCCATTAGCTAATGCTTTCTCTCCCCCGTCTTCCCTCCATGTCATCTGTTTTGTATATATTCTGTAAGTGCAGATATATATTATATATATACTGTATGTGTGTGTATATATACATGTGTGTATATATTGTGTGTATATATATATTCTAAATGTGCTCATACTCTCTTCACCTATAATACAGAAGCTCTGTGAGGGCAATAATTGTTTCTCTCTTTTGTGGAGGGGGGAGATCACAGCATCTAACCTGTTACTGGCTTACAGGTAAACTGGATTGTTCATTGACTGATAAGAGAATTATATGTTTTGATGTAATAATTAATAATTGATCATGGTCTCCTTTCTACACTATCCTCATCAACAATATATTACCCCAAAGTAACACTTTAATAAAATATGGAGGTAAAGAGAAGTAGCATCATTTGTGTAGAGGACAGAAAACTAGTTATAAGACCTGGGTTCAAGTCATTGTTTCCACGTACTGGCTGTGTGTGACTCTGGGCAAGTCACTTGATTTTATAACTCTCTGAGACTAGAAATTGCAATGGAGGTAAAAAAAAATCTGTTTTCATAGAGAAAGTTCTACTTAGATGTTTCCTATGTCAATAAAATCACAAGTCCTGTTTTTTTTAAAGAAAAGGTCAAATTAATCTTGAATCATAAATTTTCAGCTGAAAATGACCTTAAAGGTCATTTAGTCATTTATTTCACCTTTTATTTCACAAATGAAGAAACTCAGGTCCATAGAAAATAAGTTTGCTCAAGTTTGAACTGATATGAAATGGCAGGGCTGAGATTGGATTCAGGACTTGGAGTCCAAAGTCACTAGTACTACTACTAATAAAGAAGGATCATTAGCATTTAAATTGTGCTTCACTTATTATATTTCTTTGGATTCTTGTGACAATTTTGTGTGGTACAATTATTATTAAGAATTATTTTTCCCATTTTCTAGATGAGGAAACTGAGGTTGAGACCTAGTAATCTATGGGAAGAAATATAGTACACACATATCAATCCAGTGTAAGCAACTTACAAGGTGATTATTGTACAGAGAACTATGTAACTATCTGGGGAAGTTCAAGGAAAATCAATGAAATCTACTGTTTGCTCAATGATTTTCCTTTAGATATATCCAAACAGGAAAGAAGAGTAAAGATTTGTTCATTTAAACCATTTATTTCATTTGTTTTTACTCAGCTGCTAATCTAATTCAGTCCTGTCTTCATGAGCACACAGTGGAAAGCACATAGTTTTGTGTGTTTTCTGTGACCTCATAATTTTTGGTTAAATTATATAGTATGAAACACTCAGAAGGGGACTTTTATTGGCTTCACAGAAAATGTGAAGTTTAAACTCTTGCTGCCATCAGGGGGCAGTAGTGCCTTAGTCTTGTGGTTCTGGCCATGAAGGCTGTGTGTGTGTGTGTGTGTGTGTGTGTGTGTGTGTGTGTGTGTGTGTGTGTGTGTGTGTGTGTGTGTGTGTGTGTGTGTGTCTACACTTACATGGGCTCGCCTAGGATTCAGTTAGGGTGGAGACTCTTTGCTCAAATCCCAACAAATATTTAAGGATGATTTCCCAATACTTTATTTTAAAAAATTCTTAATTTTTAAAATGTGAACTTGGGCTTTCAACAAGTTGACAGAGTTGTTGGAGACCTGGGGATCAGTTGCTCACAACAATGCCAGAGAGAGAGGAACAACAAACCACAGCTTCTTCCCCATTCCCAACGTTATAAGGGGCTAAACCCCTGTTACAACTGCCAGACCCACTCCGGCTGTCTATCTCTGGCCACGGCTGGCTGTCCCATGTGTTCACCTCAGAATCATAGAGAGATGGATTTGATGTGTTGGATAAATAGTCAAGTGAGGCAGTGTGCAAAATGCTGGAGATAGGAGAGGAGCAAGGGGAGAGAAGAGAGGAGAGAGATGGGGAGGGGGCAAGAATAGAGAGGAAGAGATAGAGGGATGGAGACAGAGAGAGACAAAGAGATAGAGACAGAGACAAACAAGACAGAGAGCTAAATTTAGGATACAAATGTAAGCTCAAGAAGCTTATATTCTTTTTTTTTAAATTTTATTTATTTATTTTTAATTTATAACATTCAGTTCCACAATCCCTTGAGTTCCAGATTTTTCTCCCCCTCTCCATGGTGGTATGCAATCTGATATAAATTCTACAAATACCTTCACA
This sequence comes from Pseudochirops cupreus, assembly GCA_028627135.1. Classification (NCBI taxonomy): domain Eukaryota; kingdom Metazoa; phylum Chordata; class Mammalia; order Diprotodontia; family Pseudocheiridae; genus Pseudochirops; species Pseudochirops cupreus. The sequence goes on from CM053583.1 coordinate 165,446,610, forward strand.
CTAAACATTAGTCAAGTTGTAAAGAAGAATTATAACCAAGAAGTTTATATTCTAATGGAGGAAGAAAATAAGGAGAAGGAACCAGAAAGTGGGGTGGGGAGGGTTGGGGTGAGGAAGGAGAAGAGAGGTTACTGGGAGGCTGTTTGAAGGAAGTGAAGAAATACAGAGTGAGTTGAGCCAGAAACATGGTTTTTCCCTCATGAAATAGTATAGTTCAGGGTGGGGACTCATCCATTAAAGGACCGATTCTTCGGGGATGAGAAGGTTGTGGCAAGGTGGAAAAGAGCCCAGAGAGGGAGCTGAGCCTGGAGCACATTATAGGATCGTGGGTTTAAGGCTGGAAGAGCCAGCGAGTCCAACACCTTCATTTTATAGATGAGGTAACCGAGGCTTGGACAGGTAAAACAACATGCCCTGGGTCACACAGCGAATAAGTGTCTGAGATAGGATTCGAATCAAAGTCTTCCTGCCTTGCAGTTTAGCACCCCGTCCTCTCACCATACCGCACTGACTCCGTGGGGCCTGTGAGGGAGAAGTCGGGGCTGTTGCCAGGGGGTTGCTGCTGGGGAGAGGAGGAGACAGTGACTGTCAAATGGTTTAACGTCAGAAACTGAAAGCATTTTTATCAGTTGAAATAATATTAAAGAAGATGCATTAACATTTGTTTTGCTGCTGCATCCTATGGATTATGAGACCTTTCCATCTGACCTGTAGCTGAAACCTTCCCTATCTGCTATCTCTCCCATTAGAATGTGAGGTTCACAAAGGCAGGGACCATCTTACTTTTCTATTTGTCTGTCCCCTTCCCCCCAGTCCTTTGCACAGAGCAAGCCCTTAAATGCTTTTCTCATTCATTCATTCATTCATTCATGGGATAGAGTGATAGTGGAAGCACACTTAATGCAGGTGCTTGCCAAGAGGAAGTGGCTGAACGTACTAGGAGTTGCCTAAGATGAGAGCAGAGTAACAAGGGAAGAAGGGAAGGCTGCTTCAGCTTCCCCCTTCAACAGGGTCCTTAGGAAAAAGACATCCTGAGTCAGCTTGCTTGTCCCTCCCACTCCCCACCATCATACTCCAAGACTTGAAGTAAAGAAAGATGAAGAGGGGGCCTGGAGGAGACATAGCTGCTGCAGTTGTCTTGGAATCCCTGAGACAGGTAAAGAGTTTAGCCACTGTCATCCTGTGCTCCCTCATGACTAGAGTGGAGACGGACTGAGGAGAGATGGAGCCAGACCCAAAGTAGCTACTACCCATCACCAGGGTCCACTCCTTATTCACTGATCCCCCCACGACCCTTCAAGGTGTTGCAAAAAGAGCTGAAGAAGGAAATGCAGATGTGGTACAGTTATGTGGTGCCCTAAGACTTGGAGAGAGAACAAGCTAGAAGGAAGGGGGAAACGTGTAAAGCCATCACTCTAAAGTTCCCTAAGGGGAGAGCAGGACTCTCGCACACAGTACACCTCTAAGATCTTAAATGACTAAAACCAGCTCTCTCTTGTTCCCAACATGCTAGGATAGAGCTGACAATACAAGCCAAACTATCTCTTCCACTGACATCTCCACCCAAGAAGGGGTATGGAGGGCTCAAATTAACACTATAATCATCTGCCTCTTAAGATATTAAATAGAAAAGAAGTGTCCATGGAATAAATGGTCCCAGAGAGTAGACTGAGGAGCATAAAGGAAGAAATATGGAGAGATTTGTGCTGGCTACAAGGGAAAATATTCCATTCAGAGCCCTCCAAGAAGAAAGAGCTGCTTTATGAGAAAGCGGCTTCCTCCCAGCTGAAAAACAGAAGGTGAATGACCACTTCTCAGTTATCTGGTAAAGGGGGATTTCTGCACCAGTCTGGGTTACACCCAGTGAACTCTAAACTCTCTTTCTACTCTGAGATTCTGTAAGGAACTGCTGTGTAAATTCAGAACTTTTCTCCTTCACGGACCCTCTTTATAAAGACTAGCAGCCAGAGACCAACAATTTCAGATAGGATCATACTTATGGCAGGTATTGCTTAAGGGAGAACATGTTATCTTGTGGTTCAAAGATTTTCATGAATTTGTTACCAGTTTGAGGGAAGTCAGTAAGAATTTATTACATGCCAAAAACTGTGCATAGTACTGAGAATACAGAGAAAGGAAAAAGACAGTCCCTATTCTCAAGGAATTTAGGGTCTAATGGGGGAGACAATTTGGAAATGACTATGTACAAACAGGTAAATTGGAGGGAAGGTTCTAAAAGATTAAGGAAGACCAGGAAAGGCTCCTTGCAGAAGGTGGGACTTACCTGAGGCCTGAAAGAAGCCAGGCTAGCTAGAAGACAGGGATGAGGAGGGAGAGTGGTCTAGGTGTGGGGAACAGCCAATGAAAATGCCTGGAGCTGGGAGATAAATTGTTAAGTGTAAGGACAAGCAAAGATGTTAGGATCACTGGGTTATAGAGTGCATAGGATGAGGATGGAGAAATAGGGGAGTCAGCTATAAGAATCCTGGAAAAGTTTTTTCCTCATATAGCAACATGATGGACTGCCTTAAAAATATACATTTCATCAAGTTTTCTAGATTATTTTAAAAACAACCCTTTTTGTTCTAAATTCCTGTGGCATACTTCATCTGATCTAGTCTATATAAGCCTGATTGGAAACACCTATCACCAGGTGGTGGCAGCAGAGAAAATTATAGGAGAGAGGAAAAGGGAAAACCATTTTCCTGATGCTTCTTAGTTCACTAAAAACCGCAATGAGGTATTTATTTCCTTAAGTTAAAATTTCATGCACATTTTGCTTATTAACTATTCAGAAGGTTTAAGAACTTTGAAGAGTGAAGAAAGGGAAGCTAAGGTGCTTATTTTGCATAACAGTTTCATAGAGATGGGTTACTTTAACAAATATAGTGTGGCCATTGAACAAATATGAAATCATATGTGCCTCACGGAATTTTCCCATATAAATGACCCTGATGTCATTTTCACAGTAAAACATATCCAAAAACAGTTTAGTGAAGGTCTTCCCTATCTCTCTTTGGAATATGATGTCTAGTTACCTTTGGATTTCACTTTCCAGCGTTTAACTTAGTGCTTGACACATAGTAAATGGTGTTTAACAAATCTGTGGTGATTGATTGGTTTTTTAAAAAGTTATTCCAGCTGCGTGGCCTCTCTTCTATATGGCTTTCCCCATATTTTTCTACAAAACTTGCTCTTCATTAACTCAGATCACTAGCACTCCCTCGATAGATTGTGACTCCATTGGTTTAGGTACACCCTCCCCCCCATCCATGTAGATTGCAACCCCTCCATGCCTTTTCTTCCTCTGGGATTCTTATCCAGGCCTTTCTAGAAATCTTTCCTAAAGGATTCACAGGCAAGATCTCCCTGACAGGATTCTACTAGAGAGAAGAGCAAAAATAGTTGCTGAGAGTGACCACCAGTGTTCCTATAAACTACATCAATTCAGCTCGATAAACACTTAAGCCCCCACATAAGCAATGAGGGAGATACAGAGATGAAATAAAATATGGTACTCATGTTCATGGAGCTTAGACTCTAGTGGTGTGGATAAGGGATAGATACAGAGGACCATGGGACTAGCTCTGGAGTGATGCTGGAGGCCATCTCCTCCAATTCCCGGACTTTACAGAAAAGGAAGCTTGGATCCAGAATCAGAAGCAAAATTTGAACCCAAGTTCTCTGAATCTAGAGTCAGTGCCCTGTACCTTTACTATGCTCCTTCACTTACAAACAAAAGAACAACAAAACAGAAGTATGTAAGTGCCGTGGGAACACAAAGGTGTTAGGAGGGAAAACATCTACTCTGTTTCTAAGAAGCTGTAATTGTACATTTGATGAATCAAACATATTGGGATCAAAACTTAACTGAAAAAAGAAATATTCACTCACATACTCACTGAAGAGAAGCATCAGCTCAGTACAGAAGACCTTCAATAAGAATAGCCATTGTAGGAGGTATTTTCTAAACCATTAAGAAGGTACAGGGTGTCAAAGACATAGGAGGCCTGGGAAACAGGTTGTGAATATTCTGGGAAGGCAAAATAGAGTGGAATATACACCTGAGGCAAATAAAATAGACCTGTGTTAAAAATTATTTCAGAAAAATTTGCCAGGAGTTTTAGTGTGAACTCATTATAGAAGGATATATATGTTTATGTATGTATATATTTTATATAACACATCTATGCTTATATGTGTATATATTATACACATATATGTGTATGTACTCTGT
>CM053583.1:165451346-165470931 GCA_028627135.1 Pseudochirops cupreus
GGAAATACTATACACAATCAATTGAATAGAGAAATCTATCTCACCCAACAGGAAAGTAGAAAGGGAGAAGATTGAGAGGAAAGTAGAGAAAGGTCTGACAGAAGAGAGGGCAGACTCAAGGATGTGGTAGACAGAAGCAAAACACTGTCAAGGAGGGAAAGTATGAAAGGAGAGATAGGACAAAAAGTATGAAAAATAGGATGGAGGAAAATACATAAGTAGTAATCATAACTGTGAATGTGAATGGGATGAACTCTCCCTTAAAATGGAAGCAGATAGCAGAGTGAATCAAAAACCAAACTCAGAGAGACACACACAGAGTAAAGGTAAGGGACTGGGGCAGAATTTATTATGTTTCAACTGAAGTAAAAAAAAAAAACCAAACAAACAGGGGTAGCAATCCTGATTTCAGACAAAGCAAAAGCAAAAATAGACCTAATTAAAAGAGAAGAGGAAGGAAACTACATTTTGCTAAAAGGTACCATGTATAATGAAGTAATATCAATACTAAACATATATGCAACAAGTGGTATAGCATCCAAACTCTTAAAGGAGAAGTTGATCTATTTTTTTCTCTGTTTTTGCTCTTCCTGATTTAAGCATCAGCACCACGTTTGTGTCATAAAAGGAATTTGGTAGGACTCCTTCTTTGCCTATTTTCCCAAACAGTTTATATTGGAGTAAATTGTCCTTTAAATGCTTAGGAGAAGTCATTTGTGAATCCTTCTAGTCCTGGGGATTTTTATCTTAGGGAGTTCTTTGATGGCTTATTCAATTTTTTTTTCTAAAATGAGGTTATTTAAGTATTCTATTTTTCTTCTGTTAATCTGGAAAATTATGGCTCTGTAAATATTCCTCTATTTCATTTAGATTGTCAGATTTGTTGGCATACAATTGGACAAAAATAGCTCCTAACTGTTGCTTTAATTTCCTCTTCCTTGGTGGTTAGTTCACTCCTTTCATTTTTGATTGTGGTAATTTGGTTTTCTTCTTTCCTTTTTTTTCAAATCAAATTAACCAGTGGTTTATCTATTGTGTTTTTTTTTCCATAAGTTTTTATTTGTTAGTTCAATGGTTTTCTTGCTTTCAATTTTGTTAACCTTTTCTTTGATTTTCAGGATTTTCAATTTGGCATTTCATTTGGGACTTTTAATTTGTTGGGTTTTCCCTAGCTTTTTTTAGTTGCAGGTCCAATTCATGCTTCTGTTTTAGTGATGAGATAAAACATTTAGAGATATACATTTTCCCTTAAGTACTGCATTGGCTACATCTTATAAATTTTGGTATGTTGTCTCATTATTGTCATTCTCATTGATGAAATTATTGATTGTTTTTATGATTTCTTCTTTGACCAACTCATTCTTTAAGAGTAGATTATTTAGTTTCCAATTAATTTTTAATCTTTGTCCATGACCCTTTATTAAATGTAATTTTTTATTACATCATGATCTGAAAATACCAACTGTGTGCCAGAAATATATCCTAAGAAGGACTATGGTCAGCAATCTTCTGCCTAACCGGGATTCAGTCTATGTCAATCTCTTTCCATTTTTTCAGACATAAAAGAAAATAGACAAGAGAGAACAAGTTTACCTTAAAATTTCAAGTTGAGCAAGACACTATAAGCCTAGTAAGCCAAATAAACCACAATGGCCTACACTCCCTAAGCACTCTTTAGTTTGCAGTGACTAAGGAGGGGGGAAAAAGCAACCTCCTTTTTTAGAAAACCACTAACTCTAACAAAAACATCTAAAATAAGGTTTAATGCCAATCATTGTAACTAATTATACTCACATCCTAGACAAATCCAAATACAAGTGTTTCGTCATAAAGAGGCTTAAGATTTGAAAGAAAACAGTATTTCAAATGAATATTTCTTGAATTGGCATCCATAATTTTGAAACTCAGCCCAAGTACTAATGCTACAGATAATATACTCGATGGAAGGCAAAGTTTTCCAAACGGTGGGGCATTTTGTCTTTGGAATTCTGGAGATCCTCTGCAGGTAAGAAGCAAAGCTGCAGCCAAGATAGCTGCTTATTTTCTCGTGTAATTCCCACATAAACCCTTCCGCTTTTTACCGATGAAAACAAAGTTCCTATCCAAATCAACAAAAGGAAAACCAGCCTGGAGAATTTATTCCAATTTGACAGTAAATATGGCAGTGATTATTTACTATGGTATGGGCAAACAAGATTGAATTTAAATTTAGAAGATAGTAGATTGTGGATATCGGCACAATCTGCCCCTTTGGGTTTGTATAAGCTCGTAATATAGGTGAGTCGTAATGTAATGCTGACCTCAAACATGGTGTGAAAACTCAGAGGTAAATAACCTTTCTGTAGAAATCAAAAGGATGATAATATCTATTATATTTCTCAACCTCATTCACTTTGCTAAGTACAACATCTGCAGGTTTACAAAAACTGCAACTTTTAGAAATGGCTTAAGGATGATTTGGTTAGATTTGTATGATATGCTGTTGAAACTGATGGTAGAAAAGACTTATTGCCTTGCAAAGCTGTTGATGACAATGCCACATCAAGAGAAGCTTTCACTTTAAATGATAGGTTTTAAAATAAAAATTATATGCATATAGGAAAATTGTAGACATTCTGCCCTGACAATTCAATTATAGGTCATTGATCTAGAGATGAAGAGACCTGAGAAGCCAACCAGCTATTTGAGGTATAAAATAAAAGGATAGCTAGTATTTGTATAATGCTTTCAGGTTTACAAAGCACTTTGTAAATGCTATCTCCTTTTATCCTCATAACAACCCTGGGAGGTAGGTGCTATCATTATTCCCATTGTACAGATGACGAAATGGAAGCAGACAAAGTGTAAATGACTTGCCCAAGGTCACATACTTAGGTAAGTTTCTGAGGCAGGATTTGAACTCAAGTCTTTCTGATTCCAGGTCAGGTTCCTGGGCTGGCTCCATTAGAGACAGAAGGGTTGTTTTCAGGATGGTGGCAGTGGTTTGACCATCCTAGCATATACTGCTTCTTCTGTTTCTCTCTTCCTCCTCCTCCTCCTTCTCTCTCTCTCTCTCTCTCTCTCTCTCTCTCTCTCTCTCTCTCTCTCTCTCTCTCTCCAAGTCCTTTCAGCATCTCTGCTGTTCACTGGCAGACATTTGAGTCTGAGTGTGCATTGGCTACATGGGGTTTCTTGCTGGCTTTGGAAACTGGCACCTGGAGTCCCTCAGCACAGCCTACAAAGATCAGAAGGAAAAATGCAGCTGGGACCATGCTCTGGCTCCACCCACACAGCAAGGTGTGACTCCCTATTGCTCCATATCTGATATCTAACTGGGAGACTGGGACACGTACAATCATCTTTAAAATCTTCCAACAGGTCTGGGACAAATGCGGGGGACAAAGGAGTTACAAAGAATTCTTCATCAAATCTGCTTTCACTTTCATTGTGCTCTGGGTCACTTGAAGCAGACGTAGTGTCACCATCATGCAAAGTGGAGCCTGCAAGTGGGTCTTCCGGATCTTCTCATTGACTTCTGCCTTCACTTTCTTTGTGCTCTTCTTCCCCTTCCTCTTTCACTTTAACAGCTTTTACATGTCTCTCCTTAGCATTTGTGTAGTTGTGTTCTAACTTAATTTGCAAGTTGGAAAGGTGGAAATCACCAGTGTGCATTTTTTGTTCTTGAACTTTGACATGTTCATTACTATAGGCATCATTGGCATAATCATCCAGGCTTAGGTTGTCACTGGAATCTCTGCTGCTGTCTTGCTTTTCATTGTGGTCATCAGAATTGTCACCATTACTCATGTCCCTGCTGACAGTCTGGTAGGTAGGTTTGAAGTCAAGACATATAAGGGCATCTTCAAAGTCTTCAAAATGTCCTGGGACCAATTGGGGTGGCAAAGGAACCAGAATGAATTCTTCATCAGCACTCTCTTCACTTCCACTGTTGTCTGGGTCACTTGACACTGACGTGGTGGCATTTCTGGCCAATATGGAGCCTGAGGTTGTGGCTTCCCTATGTCCAGGCTGGTTTCTTGGTTCTTTCTCTTTCTGTAATTCTCCTTCCTTCTCTCCCACTTCCACAATCTTTTCATTTCTTCCTTCAGTTTGTCTTTTAGGGTTCTCAAACATCTTTCCTTGGTTGAAAATGTGGAGGTAAACACTGTAACCTTCCTTTTCCTTCGATGTCCTTCTTAGAGCCTTCTCTGCCAGGAGCACAGCTCCAGCTGGAATCTCTGCTCTGAGCTGGAATCCAACATTTACATTTTTATAGAGGGATAGAGGAAGTAGGGGTTGACATGATAAAGCCTATATTTTAGGAAGATTATTATGAATCCAGTAATTAGAATGAATGTCATTGCCTGTTCACCCTCTCTCCTAGCCTGGCAGCCCTAGGCAGCAGGAAGCCTCACTGCCACTGGAGGTACCCTCCCTCCTTCCCTAGGGCTGATTGACTGCTCACAGGGCTTGAATGAGATGGGCATCCACAATTCTATCCCTTCCCATGAGATGGAGGAATACCATGGCTTATCATCCACCTGCCACTGCTTCCTATCACCCTCTAGTCCTCACCAACTGACCTGCCTCTTACCTGCCTATATAACCTAAAGACCTGTGGGCCTCATCATCATCCCTACTATTTCATCCTTGGTATTTTTTTTGACCTTTCCATCTTTCCTGATGATTTTCTTTCTTTTTTTTTGGAGGGGGGGGAGCTAGGGCAATTGGGGTTAAGTGACTTGCCCAAGGTCACACAGTGTGTCAAGTGTCTGAGGCTGAATTTGAACTCAGGTCCTCCTGACTCCGGGGCCAGTGCTCTATTCACTTCAACACCTAGCTGCCCCGATGTTTTTCTCTTGAAGCATCATTTCCTCCAATTGATGTGTGAGCTCCTTGAGAGCAAGGACTATCTTACAGAATGCTGGGCACATACTAAGTACTTAACAATTTTTTTTCATTTATTTCATTGATTCAAGACAGGAGAAACTGAAGGTTGGGAGGTTAATTAGGATGCTGTTGCAATGGGTTTGCAAGAAGTATGCCCAGGGCTCTTGGCCTCAGGGCTGTTTCCATCTGAGGGGTTGTTGTCAGGATGGTAGCAACAGTTTGATTATCCTGGCACATGATGTCTCATTTCCCTCTCTCCTCCTCTCCCCTCCTTTTCCTTCTTCTCCCTTCTCCTCTCTTCTCCTTTCTCTTCTCCCTCCCTTCCTCTCCCTCCCTGTGTCTGTTTCTCTATCTTTCTGTCTCCCCGTTTCACTCTGTGTGTGTGTGTCTCTCTCTGTGTCTCTCTGTCTCTCTCACTCTCTGTTTCTCTCTGTCTCTCTGTCTCTCTGTGTGTCTGTCTCTGTCTCTCTATCTCTCTGTCTCTGTCTCTCTGTCTCTGTCTCTGTCTCTCTCTGTCTCTCTCTGTCTCTCTCTCTCTCTCTTCCCTCTCTGTACTTTGCTTCTTCAGCTAAGTGGACTTGCCTTTCTAGAAAGTGATGATTGGTGAGGATGGCTGGCCCCTTCTGTACAGGAGCTCCTTATCTGGCTGATGGCTTTAGGGGACATAGCTAGAAGCAGACTTTGTGGTCTCATTGATGAGACATTCACACTAAATGCACTGATTGCTGAGCCTCTGCTCCTTACTTGCATATTGACAGCTGAATCCAAACCATTACTGCTTACCACCTTCTTTATTTTGTTAGGACATCACTTTTTCTACCTACTTTGCAGTTAAATTTTCTCAATTAGTTTTTCTTCCTTTTGAAGAGTCAGCATGACCTAAGCGTCTTTGGTTTATACTATCTTTTATTAAAACCTAATTTTGTTCTGTCTTATTACATGCCCCATGGTATCCCCAAGACTTCCAGTTAGAGCCTGCCCTGAAGGCTCCACTTTCAAGCAGATCCTGGGCCTAGCCCATTATTTCTCTTCTGTCTTAGTAGGTTATGTGGTAAGCTGAGCTGAGCTAGGTGTCTGACATTCAGCCTTGTCTCTTCACATTTAGTCTTTTCATTTCTTATTTTGGGTATCATGTTAAGCTTCCTTTGATTTTGTGGCTTTCTCACTACAGCCAAATCTCTAGCTTAAAACACATGCTGCAGACCATGTCTTTCCAAAAATCATCACCATCATTCATTACGTAGCTTTCTTCCCTGAATCATGGTTTATTTTTGTTTGCTTGTTTTCTGTTTCTTGGAATTTTTAGTAGTAGAAAAAAATCCGAGCCTGCCCTCCCATTCCTGTAAAAAACACACACAAAAACACAGCAAAGACCCAATGGGGAGAGTGGCCGTGGGAGGCAGGTTAAGTCTCAAAGGGGAATTTGAGAAACAGCTCCTTCCCAGGGGGGCCAGGATCGGTGTGTGCAGGGTCAGCATGCTCCCCTCCCGGTGGCCCCTGGGTGCTGTGCATCAGGGCTGCCCTCTTGGACAGCTCCAGCTTCTCGTTGGTGGGCAGAGGCGGCATCTTTGTCAATGCCTGCTGGCTCATGGAGCCTAGGCTGATCCCAGCAGCACAAGTAGGCAAAGACATCCTGTGTGGGCAGAACCATGAAGTCTCTGCAGTAAGGACTGACTGTTCCTTCTCTGCTCTGTCACTTGGTCTTCTAAAAGAGAGACAGAGCAGAGCCAGGGTTATCCTTCTGGCCATGGACAGTTGGCTTCATAGGGCAGACTCAGAAGCATGGGTGGATGGTGAAAAGAGGCTGAGGAAAACTTCCCAACAATTAAAACCACATAGAGTGGAATGGGCTTCTCTGATGAGGTGGTGAGCTCCTCCTCCTGAGAGATCTTCCTGCAGAACCGAGATGACCACTTGTCAGGTAGGCTGTTCCATTATAATGGGAGTTCTTTTTGTGTATGGGCTGAGTTAGATGATTGCTGAGGTCCCTTCTAGGCTTCAAATTTGGACTTCTTTGACTGTGATTCCTCCTCATCCTCATGAATGTAACTGGGCACAGTAGGGGGTTATATTTATAATACACTTTTATATTTAATCTACATCATTAACATTTTTCCAACACTTTCTTAAATCTAGAAAAAACACACCAACACAAAAAATCAAACCCTAATTTATAGCACTTGCTAATTTCCAAGGTGTAAATTCTCATGCTGAAAATTTAACCAGCTGGCTCTAGAACACACCTATTTATAATAAGAAAGGCAGGAAATTCTATGAAAATGGTCCCAGTTGGTCACTTGGTGATGAACTCCTTTTCTGTGGTAACCCATGAAACACACAAGCAAAAAAATTTGTGCACAGGGAGTGAGTTGGTCACAGTGATACAGTGAGCCAGTAATGGAGCCTAGATCAGGACTGAGCTCTTTGGATTCTGAATCCCTACTTATCTGACATCATAGCTGTGGTGATGTAGTGGTTGAGGTGGTATTGGATAGATAGATAGATAGATCAATCAATGGGTGGATGGATGGATGGATGGATGGATGGATGGATGGATAGATAGATGATAGATAGACACATATGCATATATATACACATATGTACATACATATGAATATATACACATACATAACATTTATATATACATATAGTGTGTGTGGTATAGATATTGTATGTATATGTATATATTCTTATGCAGATGTATCATGTATACATGCATTTGTATATGTATAGGTATATTCATCTGTGTGTAGATGTATGTGTATGCATCTCACTATGTCTATGTATATTTGTATATATAAGTGTATATGCATATGTCTATGTGTTGACATGTGCATTATATATATTTTTGTATGCATATATTTATATATTTGTATAGCCAGTTCTGGCCTCAGATACTTGCTAGTGGTGTGACCATGGGCAAGTCACTTAAACCTGTTAGCCTCAGTGTCCTCATCTATAAAATGAGCCGGAGAAGGAAATGGCAAACCAGTCCAGTATATTTGTTAAGAAAACCCCAAATGGGGTCATGAAGAGTTGGACACAACTAACCAATAACAACAACATGTGTGTCTGTGTATATATGTGTGAAAAAAGAGATTAAGATGATGGTATGAGAAAATAATTTGGGGATTTTGATGGAATGCTGGACTGCAAGATCAATGTGAGTCCTCAGTGTGACATGGTAGCTGGAGAAACATGAATGTTAGCCTAGTGATTAACAAACATCTATTATTCTCAGGATGGAAGGAAATGTCTACATTCAGAGAAAGATCCAGAAAAAACAGAGTTTAAATGGAGACTGACGCAATCTACATACTATCCTTCTTTTCCATGTTTGGTTTTGTTTCCTCTTTCCCATTGTTCACTCCATTGGTTACAACACTTCTATACAACCAGACTAATGTCCAATGTGAAAGTATTTGCAGATCCTATACCTGATTGCATGCCGCCCTTGGGGGGGGGGGGAGACAGAGGGAGGGGAGAAAATTTGAAACTCAAGGGATTGTGGAACTGAATCTTATAAACTGAAAGCAAATAAACAAATCAATTTAAAAAATTTTTAAAAAACCAAACATTTATTATAATGTGCAGAGAAGAATCATGGTATAGCACCTCAAGAGCCAGCCTTGGAGCTAGAAAGACCTGGGTTCAAGTGCCACCTCTGACACCCACTGCCTTTGTAACCCAGGGTCAGTCCTCAGGACCAGCTAAAACAGAACTGGCGGGGGCAAAGGGAGGGGCACTAATGTATGAGGATCCCTTGACTTAGGAAACCATAAATTGTGTCTTACGGTACTTTTTCCTTTTGTTGAGTATTTCCCAATTGCATTTTAGTGTGCTTAGGGCAGCATGAGGGAGTGTCATGGCCCTCACCCACCCAGTCTGACATCTTCACTGTGGACATCTCTCTGACTTTTGTTAGGCTAAGGTCTTTTCAGGTTTTCACTTTACCTGAAGCGGAGCCTAATGTCCATTCAGTGAATAGGTCTCTTTAAGAAGTGAGTCAACAGATGGACCCTTTAATTAGAAAGAAGGGGGAGAAAATCAAACTGGGAGGGGAAGACCCTCAGAATTGCTCCTGAAGAGAGAAACAGTTACCATGGACATTCACTCTGAGCCAGGAGTACCCAAAATATAGCCATTAAGTGGAACTTGAGCAGGGATCTATTGTCCAATCTATGAGCTTCAGATTGGATGGGGGGGGCAGGAAGGAAGGAAGGAAGCAAGGAAGGAAGGAAGGAAGGAAGGAAATAAGGAAGGAAGAAAGGAAGGAAGGAAGGAAGGAATCATATCCTGGGCCATCTCCAGTCATCCTGAGAAATATCTGGCCACTGGACCCAGATGGCTGAAAGTGAGGCCTGTGACCTTGCACAGCCCTCTCTCACTCAAATCCAATTCAATGCAAGTCATGTCATCATTTCCCTGATGCCATGGAACTCTACGAAAATGAAGGACAAACAAAACGGCATCTCTCTAAACCTGTAAGTTGGAGGGATTGTGCTGCATGTGCAATGGTGGGAGTCTTCTTATCCAAGAGTGCCCTGCCCCTATGAAAGCACATCCAACTGTGTACTAGGCACTTGAAATATAAAGACAAAGAAAAGCAATCCCTGCCCTCAAGGAGCTTTCCTTCTAAGCAACACACACACAAAAAAGTTCCTAACATGTCAGCAGTTACAGCAGCAAAAACATGCACGTGTGTATATAAGTGAATGAATATATTCATTAGCAGGTGTTCTTGACCTTTTTTATGTCATACTAGGTGAAGTTTATAGACTCCTTTTGAGAATATTTCTTTCAAAAAATTCATGATTGGGGGCGGCTAGGTGGCGCAGTGAACAGAGCACTGACCCTGGAATCAGGAGGACCTCAGTTCAAATCCTGTTTAGGCACGACACATTTACTAGCTGTGTGACTTTGGGCAAGTCACTTAACCCGAAATCCCCTCCCAAAAGCAAATAAAAAAATAATAATTCATGATTGAAGGAAATGTTGAATTTGATAGAGGCTATATAGTTTATTTTTTTCCATATAAATTCTTGAAAGCTATTCCTTGGAAGGTCATGGACCCCAGGTGGAGAAGCCTCATGTTAGAAAAAGTCCAGTGAGCAAAAGTGACTTCTGATGAGAATTTCACTTGACAGATATGTCTATGTTTCTTTGGAGTGTGGCATGGAGTGTATTCATCCAAAGAGTACATACCTTCCATCAGGTACATTTAGTTGAGCTAAAGTTTGCAATCACATTCAACAAATAAGTTATAATTAAATTAACCATTTTATCCTTCTGTTTGTATCGTCTGTTTAGGACACAGGAATTAGCATGTACCTGGATCTGAGTGTGCTATGCTTGCCTCAATGATTACGAATTAGCTTCCTGTATAACGTGAGTATTTGTGATTTCTTTTTAAACAAAGAAGCGAGTGAAAAGAAATTAGAGATAAGGGGATGAGGGAGAGAATTGCCCTACAGCAGAGGAAATGTCTTTACTTATTGTTTCTAGCCCAAAGGTTCCAGGCATTGGTCCAGGGCACTAGCCAGGATATGACCTAATTGCCCACCATAAATCATTTGTCAAGCCATAAAAACAAAACTAGACATTATTTTTTTTAATCTATTTTATCTTTTCTAAATTACATATAAAGACAATTTTTAACATTTAAGTTTTTAAAATTTTGAGCTCCAAATTTTCACCATCATTCCCTTACCTCTGCCTTCCCTAAGACGATAAGCAATTTGATATTGGTTATACACGTGCAATCGTGTAAAACATATTACCATATCAGTCATGTCGTGAAAGAAGGAACAGACCAAATGAATGAACAAACCAAAAATGGGGAGGAAAAGTTAGTGAAAAATAGTAGGCTTCAATCTCCATCCAGACTCCATCAGCTCTTTCTCTGGAGGATAACATTTTTTATCATGAGTCTTTTGGAATTGTCTTAGATCACTGTATTCCTGAGAAGGGCTAAGTCCTTCACAGCTGATCGTTGTACAATACTGCTGTTACTGTGTGCAGTATTCTCCTGGTTCCTCTCACTTCTCTTTGCATTTTGTGTAAGTCTTTAAACATTGTTTTCTGGAAAATCAAAGTGAAACTATCTGCAAAGAAGGGAACAAGGACGCAGTAAGCGCTAGGCACTGTGTTTAGCATTTTACAAATATTATCTCATTTGATCCTTGTAACAACCGTGGGAGGTAGATGCTATAATTATGCCCACTTTACAGTAGAAGAAACTGAGGCACTCAGAGGGGAAGTGACTTGGCCAGGATCACACAGCTAGAAAGTGTCTGAGGCTGAATTTGAACTCAGGTCTTCCAGACTCCAGGTCCATTGCACTATCTAATGTATCACCTCTCTGCCTCCTTTCAAGGATCATTGGATTTAGAGTTTAAAAAGAGAGACTTAAGAGATCATCTAGTACAAAACCCTCATTTCCTCAAAAAATGAGGAAACTTAGGCCCAGAGGTGAGAGCACACTTGCCCAAGGTCACACATGTAAGTAGTAGAAACTGACTTGGTCCTGTTCTTAATCCTTTTCCAGGACTTACCTATGATTGTGGTTTATTTACTTGGTACTTGAAAATAGAGAATGTTGGGGCAATTAGGGGAGGCAGTGAATAGAGTGTGGGCCCTGGAGTCAGAAGGACCTGTTTTCAAATCCAGCCTCAGACACTTAACACTTACTAGCCATGTGACTTTGGGCAAGTCACTTAACCCCAATTGCCCTGCCTTCTTCCTCCAAAAACAAAGAAAAAAGCAAGAAACACGAACTATTATGTAACAGGCCAAAATCCCACAGTATTGCCCCAAGGACATTTTCCTAATAGAAACTACAATTCTTACCTAACGTATATTATATATAATGTATAGCTAATGCTGATAATGTATATCACACAGAAATAGTCTTTAGGTAACTCACAGAAAATACAAAAGGTGAAAAAATACAAAATATTCACAGAAGCTGACCAAGAGAAACAGAAAACTAAACCAAGGGCTCACAGTAATGTCTAAACTCTTTTCAAAAGGGAACTGAACTGGGGTGTTGCCATTCTCACAATACACTGAAATTTCAGTGAAATTCTTCTCTCTCAGAGGATTCCAGGCAGTCCTTCTTGGTGTTCTCAGAGAGCAAAACCTTTCTCCTTAGACTTGCACTGTTAAAATAATTCATGGGAGAGGGGAAGAGGAAAAGGAGAAGAATAGATCTTCTTCTCCCTTAGGATGTGGCTTTGGTCTCTCACTGTTCCTCCAACTGAAGGGGATCACATGAGTGATCTGCTTTTTTTCCAGTAGGACCATTATATGGAAACTCTGTTCCTCTTTCTAGAAAATCACATTTCTAAACTCTTGAACTTAAGGTTTTTCTTAAGGTAATGCCCAGGGCTAGGGCTCTCTAAAAAATCTCTGTTCTCTGCTAGAAGGCAAGTCACTGATTCTTTTCATGGTTAAGCTTAACTGAAATTTCACCTGAGTTTACAGCCTTCCTAGAATCATATCAGATGCCCTTTCTGTACATTGTACTGAGATTAGTAAAGCAGGCCTGGTTCCCAAAGCTATAAGTGTAAGGTGAGTTTATGGGGCAATTAGGTGGATAGAATAATGTCAAGCCTAGAGTCAGGAAGACCTCCGTTCAAATCTAGCTTTGGACACTTACTAGCTGTATGACCCTGAGCAAGTCACTTTACCCTGTTAGCCTCAGTTTCCTCATCTGTAAAATGAGCCAGAGAAGGAAATGGCAAACCACTCCAGTATCTTTGTCAAGAAAACCCCAAATGGGGTCACAAAGAATTGGACATGACTGAAAACGACTGAAGAACAAGAAAGTGTTTTGGCAGTTTAATAACAACTGTCTCTCTGTATTCCCCAGGCAGGTACATTATAAACATACATGACCCAGCACCTACTTTCAGTTCTTATGTGGACGCTAGAGGGAGGTCAGATTCTTGCTGCAGCTTTGCAGCTGGGTTACACAGCTAAATACCAAAACATTTTTCCTGTCTAGTTCCTCCATTCTGGTTACTGTTTAATTTCAGAACTTTTTATTCTAAGGATCCTTGGTCTATCAAGATCAGTAACAGCATACACTTTCTTTGGCCTACCAGTACAGATAAACTTTTTTTTTTTTTTTTGCTTTTTGGAGGGCAATTGGGGTTAAGTGACTTGCCCAAGGTCACATGGCTAGTTTTTGTGTTAAGTGTCTGGGGCTGGATTTGAACTCAGGTCCTCCTGACTCCAGGGCCAGTGCTTTATTCACTGCACCACCTAGCCATCCCCAGTACAGATAAATTTACTAAATGAATCAACAACTAAGGTAAATTTTCTTTTTTTCTGGGAAAAATAATCTACAGTATATGTATGAAGGTTTGACGCCCTCATTAACTGTCTGAACACTCATGCTTTCTGTAATATAAAGTTGATAGTTTTTCATTCAGATTTTTAAGAGAAAGAATTTTGAACATATGTTTAAATTTACCATGGTCATTGACTTACCTTTGGAGACAGTGGCCACTCTTGCTTTTTCTGTAACTTAAAAAAAATCCACAGCATTTACAATGGTTTTCAAGAATAGATATTAGTTTTATCCTGTGCCAATTACATTTTAATCCAAGTTCAATATCACTTTAATTTGTCTGTTAATGAATTAAATTCTTTTTCAGATATCTTATTGATGTCAGACTCAGGAATAATTTTTATTCTAATAACTAATCTTTATTTGTTCATTTATTTGGCTACAAAGTTCCCCTAAATCAGGACTGGTTTGAAATCGACAGAAGATAAGTCTTGAATGAGCTTTCAAACATTTGAGTTTTATAACAAAATATTTTAGGTTATAAGTGGAATACAACTCTCAGACCCAAGGGTTTTAAACACAAAAAGAATACATTTCCCAATGTAAATGTGTAATAGAAAAAAAAATGCTATCAGCACATTATTGTGAAGACAGAAATACAATAAATTTGCACCAATTCAGATTAAGTCTAGGGAAAGTTAGTCTGAATTTGTAAAAACAAAACAAAACCAAAAGCCAGAATTGGGGGATTTCCCAAGGAAATGATGTTTTATTACTTTTGATAACTCTATCTACATAATTGGAACCCATTGCTAACAAATTGTTTATAATTCAAAGCTCCACTGAGTCTCCTTTAATGAACAAGTAAAACTAATTTAAATTAGCAACAGCTGTGTTCATATAATTAGTGTGAAAACATATCTTTAACTTTTGTATCCCCAGTCATTTCAAAGATGTGCTATTTTGTTTGAACAACACATTAGCTAGCAAAACTAACCTTGGAAAGGTGAATTCAATACTAGCCAGGTTATGTTACCATACTATCTAACACAAATAATATTTTTAAAGTGCCCACTATGTCCTAAACAATGTCTTAGAGAATGCAGAGACAAATTCTGAATCCTTGGGAGAAAAATTAGTGAGTTTTAATGCACTAAAATTTCATGCAAAATACTAGGGAGGTCATAGAATCATAGATTTAAAACTGAATGAGAGCTTAGAGGCCATCTAATCCAGGCCCTTCATTTTACAGATGCGGAAGCTGAGCCTAGAGATGTTGCCCAAGGTCCCACAGATACTAAGTTGTAGAGCTGTGATACAAATTAGGTGCTCTTGTTTGAAATCTAATTAGTTTCACTATATCATGAGGTAATTGATAGATGTCTTAGTTTTTTGCTTCTCATGTTTTGAGAAGTTTTCTATTCCTTTAAGAGATTTTTTTTCAAGGCATGATGCAGGATCAAATGTAATGAAAATGTTTCATTTAACAAAGTTTTAAAAAAAATCATTGTAATAAATGGCTATACAGCAGCTATTACAACTTCTTACCACGAGGGGGCGATAACAACGCATGAGAAACAACTCTACTTCAAATTCCGTGAAATTTTTTATTATGTGGGAAGTTACATTATTCATCCCAGGAGCTTCTAACTCTCTGAAATCTTACTTACGATTTTATTTCAGTTCCACACTCTCCAGTCAAGTAATGCTACCACTATGGTATTCAAGTCACTCTAAACACCCAATCAAAGAAACATTATTGTTAAGAATGTGTTATTCTGTCTGGTTTCTTCTGCAATAATAATTTGATAAATTATTTGGAAGTATTTCTATATATCATCTTATTGTTACCTAGTTAGCATCTCCAATGTGCTTGGCACATAGTCGGTGCTTAATAAATGTGTAGGCATTCTAGGTGGCACAGTGGATGGAATGTCAGGACTGGAGTCAGGAAAACGTGAATTCGAATCGGTCCTCAGATGCTTACTTGCTGTGTGAACTTAGGCAAGTTATTTAACCCCATTTGCCTCAGTTTGCTCATCTATAAAATTATCTGGAGAAGGAAATGGCAAAGCACTCCAGTATCTTTGCCAAGAAAACCCCCCAAAAGGGTCAAAAAGAGTCAGATATGACTGAAAATGACTGAACAACAGTAACAATAAATGTTTGTTGACTTTCTGGCCCTTGATCCCTTTTCTGAGACAAAAACTATGAGGTTAATACTTTCACATTAATTTTGAGACGCAAAAAGATCAGGCATGTTATCTAGCCTTAGGATAAAATGGCCATCCAATGGAGGTTAGGTAAGTACTTATTGAGACTGCTGTTGAAAATGTTCAAGCATCAGGGAGAAATTATATTAGAAGACCAATAATAGTCTCTTCTGACTCTAAGATACTATTATCATAGAAATCTATGATGGTATGATTGGGGAGTACAGATAGTTCAAGATGCTAAAATCCAGTCACATTTTTCTCAAATAATGAATGCACACCATTAGTTTCTAGACTATCTGTTGGTGTCATTATGATGAATATAAAGAGGAATTATAATAAGAAATTCTGATAGGGATAATGATATTAACACTAATTGGATGGCCAGAGAACATCTGAAGGGAACAGATGCCAAGGAAGGCTTGTATTTATATGCATTTTTGTTATTTTTTTCAATTACCAGGTATTTTTCTCTTCTCACATTCTCTTTCCATTGGGGGAAAAACTATAAAAAACAAAACTCTTATACTGAATAAGTACATCAAGCAATATAAATTCCTACATTGTACTTGCCCAAAACTGTGTCTCATTTTCCTTAGTAGTTCATCACCTCAATGACAGCAGATGAATAGTATCCCTTATCATGACCTTCTGGAATCACTATGCATTGTTTAATTGATCAGACTTTTAGGGCTTTCATAATTGTTAGCTTTTACAATGTTGATGTTATAGTATGGATTATTCTCCTGGTTTTGGCTTTACTTACTTTACTCTTCATCAGTTCATAGAAATCTTCTCAAGTTTCTCTGAAACCATCTCAATTAATTTCTTACAGCACAATAGTGTTCCATTACATTCATATGGGATAATTTGTCCAGCCATTGCTTAATTGATGAGCACTTCCCCTTAGTCTCTAGCTCTTTACCAACATAAAAGGAGTTACTATAAATATTTTTGTATATAAAACACCTTTTCTTTTTTATCTCCTTGGAGCATAGTTCTAGTAGTGATATTATTGGGGCCAGAGAATATTGCACAGGCTAATAACTTTTAAAGAATTGACAACTTAGCAGATTAAGTAAACAAGAGAAATCACTTGAATTTTCTGCCTACCTTTCCTTGAAATGCTATTATTATTCATCCTCTGTTCTCAAAGAGGACCAATGCCATCACAAGGGTGATGTCTTGACTTACGCATGAATTAGATATGAACAGGACAAAACTGTGCAAAATCTCTCAGACTCTCCTAAAGCCATACTCCTTGAAATGCAGAAATAATATAAAAAGCCAACAATACCAATCTGCCACTAAGAAAACTAAAAAAAAAAAAATGCTCAAGCCTTAAATGCTTTTAAATTAAAATTTGATTCCAATGAACAAAAATCTATTTTGTTCCAAGTCTTAAAATAACTAGCAGCTGGGAGAATCAGAAAAGGCTTCATGTAGAAGGTGGTGCTTTACTAGAACTCTGAAGATAAGTATGGATTCTAAGAGACAGAGGTGAATAGGTAGGCATGAGGGATAGTAAAAAAGAGTATATGGAATACTACGTGTGATGGACAGAAAGAAGGTGGGTTTGGCTGGACCAGAGAATTCATAAGAGGGACTAATGTGGGATCTCCCTGGAATGATAAGACAGAACCAGGTTGTCAATGGTTGTATAAATGGCAATTTCCTGACTGCTTCCAATTGAATTCTCTTTTTTTTTTTTTTCATTTAAAAAGCAACTTAGAAAATTCTGTACCCTACAGATAACAATCTTGGGTAAGATGAATACTCTTGGATTCCCCTGGCACAAGTGAAATTGTAGTCTTTGTATTGGGTTGAAATAACTGTAATACTTCCAAAGGGGCTAGTCATAGTGGCATAGCTAACTCAATCTTCTATCCACATTACTTCTGAATGTTTGAATGAGTGAACTTCTGAATATCAATTTCAGCAGGTCTTTTCTCACCATGTAAGTTTGGTTTTGGAGAGTTTGTAAGCTGTAAATCAGGCTATTGAAATGTATTCTCCAACCTGAAATCTAGCTATACTATACAGGTCTTGGGAAGAACAGATAAAAAGAAAGGAGAGCAAGGCAGTGGAAGAAAGTGATGGTGAGTGAGTAAAAAAAAAAAGAGAGATAAGACAGATAAATTATTATCCCTTGGAAAAAAAATTGTATTCTTAATCAAATGTTTTACTACTACTATTGATGATGAGGATGATGAGGATGAGGATGATGGTGATGGTGATGGTGATGATGATGAGGAAGGCATATTATGAACACAGAGCTGTTATTGAAATTAGGAAGATCTTAGTTCAGGTGCTGCTTCTACACACAAGCTCTGTGACTCTGGGCAAGTCATTTACAAAGCACTTTACATACATTATCTCATTGGACTCTCACAACAACCTTAGGAGATGGATATTATTTTACAGATGTGGAAAATAAGGCTGTGAGAGGTTGTGACTTTTCCATCATCATACAACCAGTATGAGTCAAAGACTTCTGTATCTGGCACTCAATCTGCAGCACCATGTTTACAAGTGCCTGTGAATCGGAAGGTTAAGCGGATAGCATATGCGATCCTACTTACTCCTTCTGTATGCTTCTGTATTTGTTATAGCAGAGGAGTGATTCAGCCATTAAGTAAATGTCAGAATAAAATATGGCAGCCAAGTACTCAGTAGGGTCTTTGTAACTAGTCCCAGGAATGAAGGGAATTAAGTAATTAAGAGGAAGAAGTCAAATCTTACTTTCTGTGTCTCTCTCTCTCTCTCTCTCTCTCTCTCTCTCTCTCTCTCTCTCTCTCTCTCTCCACCTTGTGGATATTTAAGAAATAATGAAATTAATTACAAACTCATTCCAGAACCACTGCCAGTTGAGTTCAGAGGATGTGATTGTCCACATGATACCATTTTGCCCCAGTTGCCATCCAGGGCAATGCCCAGCAACCAAATTGCTGATATAATAAGGGGATAGTAAATAGAAAAATCATAAAATGAACCAATTAGAAGGCATTAAATTGATTATGCTTAGAGCAGGTGGTAATATATGGGATAGAGACAGGCAGACTGACTTTAGGCTAAGACAGAAGCAGGGGACCAAAGAGGAGGACAACAAAGAATCAGGCCTTGGAGGTGGAAAACAAGAATTCATTTCCTTTAATCAATAGAGCAAGGCTTAGAGCCTAGATACCTAGGGTAGGGCCAGAACCAGGAGATCTCTAAGGCACCATGTAGAATTTGAAAATGCAAAGACAGGGTAGAGGTGAAAAGTCACGGAGGGTGAGGTATAAATATAAGAAGATGGAGATCAAATGGGTAACTATTGTGGAATCAATAAGGGCCTACCACTTTCCGCCATCTTATCTTGTCCTTAGTCAGAAGTTCAATTGCCAGCACATTGGCTCTGATCCAGTATTCTAGGAAGCAGATAAATTACCCTCCATCTAGCTTCTGGCTGAGCCTACCATCTGTTCCGAGGAAATGGAACTGTCCTCATACACAGGCCCCCAGGACTCATGAGAAAGAGCAACCACACTGAAGGCTACAGCAGGTCCTTTAAAAGGTCAATGGGCTGCCCTGGGTGAGGCTGCTGAGGGAAGACCTGAGCCACTCCAGCTAAAAGGCTACAATGGAGAGCAAGCTCTCCAAAATACTTAAAGACCTTGTAAGAGTCATCCAAGTTGGTTTTTTAGACCTTGACCCTGACATCTGCCTTCACTCTGCCAGCCTTATCTTAGCATTTTCATTATTCAAGTAGGCATCACATACTCACTAAAGAGAAAAATCAGTCCAGTACAGAAGACCTTGAATAAGGATAGTCATTATCATTCTCATTATTTGAGATGGGCATCAGACCTGAGATTGGTCTGATATCTCAGGTTTGAGATTGGAATGAGACACTTGGGAAATATTTAGCAGCTAATAAAAACAGATTTATTTAGTCATAGTAGGGAAAGGATATTCAGGCTGATGACATGATATTTAGCAAGGACTCGGCCTTGGTTCAGTTGATTGAGGCTTTCCTGCCTCTCTGTTGGCCATGATGATCTGCTGGCCAGAGCTTGAGGAAGCAGCCAGAACTCCTACTTCCATGGCATTTTTTTTTAACTCAGGTAAATAGGAAGCTGTGTCAATGACCCTAAGTCAATCAAGTCTCAAGGACAATTTACATTTTAAGGAAAAGGCCAGGCTAGACTATGTTACAAAGGACTAG
>CM053583.1:165471431-165578002 GCA_028627135.1 Pseudochirops cupreus
TTTCCTTGACCTGATAGTTCTGTAATTTGGCTATAATGTTCCTTGGAGTTTTTATTTTTATATCTTTTTCCTGAGGTGATCAGTGGGTTCTTTCAATGCCAATTTTGCCCTCTGATTCCAGGATATCAGGGCAGTTTTCCTTGATAATTTCTTGAAAGATACTGTCCAGGTCCTCCTTTTGATTATAGCTTTCAGGTAGTTCAGTAATTCTGACACTGACTCTCCTGGATCTATTTTCCAAGTCAGTTATTTTTCCAGTGAGGTATTTTACATTTTCTTCTATTTTTTTCATTCTTTTGAATTTGTTTGATTCTTGATGTTTCATAGAGTGATTGGCTTCCACTTGTTTCAAGGAGTTGTTTTCCTCAGTTGGCTTTTGTACTTCCCTTTCCATTTGGTTAGTTGTGCTTTTTAAGGAGCTATTTTCTTCAGTAGATTTTTGTATCTCCTTTTCCATTTGGCCAATTCTAATTTTTAGGCAGCTGTTTTCTTTTTCCAAGCTATTGACTCTTTTTTTCATAATTCTCTTGCTTTACTTTCATTTCTTTTCCCAATTTTCTTCTACTTCTTTCATGATTTTTAAGCCCCCTTTTGAGTTCTTCAATGAGTTCTTTCTGGGCTTGAGACCACTTTTGGGTTTTTCTTTGGAGTTTTGTCCATAAATGTTTTGACATTTTTGTCTTTTTCTGAGTTTGAATCTTGATCCTCCCTGTCACTATAATAATTTTATATGGTCAGATTCTTTTTGTTTTTGTTTTTTCCTCATCTTTTTTGTCCTTTTCCATTTCTTTTAAAATTGAGCTCTGCTTCCAGGATGGAAGAGGCATTGTAGAGGCATTAGCCATCTTGTACCAGGGGACACAGACCCTGGTTTTTTACCTGGTGCTGCAGTGATGTTGCTCTAAGGTCCATGGAGGACCCTAGTGTCTGGTGCTGCAGTAAGGGGGAGGTGTAGGGGCTGTCTGCTGATGCTGGAGGCCACAAGGGTCTGGCAACTTACTCAATGCTGAGTCAGGCTTCTTGTGCTGGTGTCTGGCATGTTCTGAGCCTGGTGGGGTGCTTCTGTGTTTCATCAGGTCTACATTGAAGCACTTGATGTTCTGGCTGCCAGGGGCTGCCTTTTTGTCTAGGGTTATGCTGAAGCATGTAGAGGTTCTCAGAGCTGGAGTTTGCCTATTCCCCTGGCTATGTTGAGGCTTTTGGGGGGCCCTGGTTTTGTCATTTACCTGCTCTGCCACACTGGGGTTCAGGATCTCCTGCTGGTTTGCTGAGGCAGGACTTGCTGCTGGCTTGCTGGGATACTTCCTGTCCTGGACTGAGTTCTCCTCTTACCTGAGTGAGACAGACCTTTCTTGCCAATCTTCCAAGTTTCTTGGGCTAAAAGATTGCTTCACCCCATCTTTTTGCTAGTTATGTTATTCCAGGATTTGTTGTGTGTGGGGGGGGAGAGCTATTTTATTGTTGTTTAGAGGTGAATATGGGAGAGTTATGGCAATTTACAGGTTATTCCACCATCTTGGCTCCCAGTAGTGTTGATACAAAAATTTTAAATAAAATGCTAACAAGGAGATTACAGCAATATATGACCAGGAAATACACTGTGACCACATGGAATTTAGACCAGGAATGCAGGGTTGGTTCAACATCAGGAAACTCTCAGCATACTTGTCCATATCAATAACAAAACTGATAGAAATAATATAATTATCTCAATAGATACAAAAAAAGCTTTTGACCCATACCTATTAAAAACATAAGAGAGCATAAGAATAAATGGAGTGTTCCTTAAAATCATTAGTATTTATCTAAAACCATCAGCAAATATTATCTGTAGTAGGGATAAGCTAGAAGCCTTCCTAGTAAGATCAGGGGTATACATGATCATCACGATTATTCAGTAGTGTACTAAAAATGTTAGCTATAGTAATAAGAGAAGAAAAAGAAATTGAGCAATTTAGAGTAGGCAATGTGGAAACAAAACTATCACTCTTTAGAGATGATAGGATGGTATACTTAGAGAATCTTCAAGAATGAACTAAAAAACTACTTAAAATAATTAACAACTTTAGCAAAGTTGCAGGATATAAAATATACCCACATAAATCATCAGCATTTCTTTATATGACCAACAAAACCCAAAAGCAAAAGACAGAAAGAGAAATTCCATTTAAAACAACTGTAGACAATATAAAATACTTGTGAGTCTACTTGCCAATGCAAACCCAGGAACTAAATGAACACAACTACAAAACACTTTTCACACAAATAAAGTCAGATCTAAACACCTAGAAAAATGTCTGTTGCTCATGGGTAGGACAAGCCAATGTAACAAAAATGACAATTCTACCTATATTAATTTACTTATTCAACGCCTTACCATAAAAACTACCAAAAAACTGTTTTATAGAGTTAGAAAAAACATAACAAAATTCATCTCGAAGAACGAAATGTCAAGACTATCAAGGGAATTAATGGGAAAAAATGCAAAGAAAGATGGCCTAACTATGCCAGATCTCAAACTATCTTAAAAAACAGAAATCATCAAAACCATTTGGTACTGGCTAAGAAATAGAATGTGGTTTGGTGGAATAGATTAGGTACACAAATGTAATGAGAATGGGAATTTGACGATCTTCCCTGCCCCTTAATAGACCTAGGGGGGGAGTTTGAAGACCTCCCCTGCTTTGAAAGTAAACTCTGCCCCCTAATAGGCTGAATGTAGTCACATGGAGCCTGTGGTGGGAGAAGTTTTGCTGAAGGGAAGCGGAGGCCACAGGAAGCTGGGGGGAGAGGATGCTCATTAAGGAGATAGAAAGGTTTGTGAATAAATATTGATCTCATATTGGTTTGTAGGAAGGCTGAAGGATGTTGTGGCTCTCAGCATTATTATGGTTCTGAATATCTGTGGTACTATGAAGGAATTGGCTTACTGGTTTGGGGATTTGGTTTTCTGCTGTCTAAATAAATGCTTTAGTTCTATCCTCCATCTGGAGAATCTGGTATATTTTGCAATTGAACATCATGTGATACTTATAGTCACGGTCTTTATTGTGATCATGGGCACTGTAAATACTGCATTGGCACTACAATAAGACACAATACCAAATGACCATAGTAATCTAGCATTGATAAACTCAAAGACCCCAGCTTCTGGGATAAGAATTCACTATTTGACAACAACTGCTGGGCAAACTAGGAAACAGTATGGCAGAAACTAGGTATAGACCAACATCTTAAATCGCATACTAAGAAAATGGATACGTGCTTTTGACATAAAGAGTGATATCATAAGCAAATTAGGAGACCAAGGAATAGTTTGTCTGTCAGATCTACTGAGAAGATAAGAATTTTTCATCAGCAAGAAATAGCGTTAAGAGATGTAAAATGGATAATTTTGATTATGTTAAATTAAAAAGTTTTTGCACAAAGCAACCAAGATTAAAAGGAAAGCAGAAAGCTGGGAAACAATTTTTATAAATATGATAAAGCCCTCATTTCTCATTTATATAGAGAACTGGGTCAAATTTGTAAGAATACAAGTCATTCCACCAATTGATAAATGGCCAAAAAATATGAACAGGCAATTTGCAGATGAAGAAACCAAAACTATCTATAGTCATATGAAGAAATGCTCTAAATCACTATTAATCTGAGAAATGCGAATTAAAACAATTCTGAGGTACCACCTCACACCGATCAGCTTGGTTAATATGACAAAAATGGAAAACGATAAATATTAGTGGACGAATCGGGACACTAATGCATGTTGGGGGAGTTGTGGGTTGATTGTGATCGGCATTAGGAGAGAGGATAATTCTACTAAGGAAATTATGAATCGATCAAATTATCCAAGTGGCCACGTACTGCACATGCTTATGAGTGTTTTCCCATTTTATTAGCAGCTTTTTGACCTGTCCTTAATAATCTGTCTTGACTATGGTCAAATTTCTACTACCATAGAAGTTTAAAGACAGGATATTTCATTATACTTTTTATTAAAGACTCAGGGAAAGTTTATTCTAAATTATGGTTTTGAGTCCTCCCTAGGTCTGTTACTGAAAAATTAAAATAAAATTCTGTTTTTTTCTAGAAAATAAGCTTATTTATTTAAAACTTATCTCCACTATAACCTAAAGAATTTTCATTTTTGTCTCCTGTGTTAATATGTAGTGGTGGAGGTAGTTTTTTTCTACATACACTCTCTTACTCTGAAGATTAAGAAAAAAAATCATTTTAATTTGGTACCAAAAACATATATGTATGTCAAAAGTATGTGTATGGATATGTGGATATACATACGTGCATGTACAAATATATATATGTATCTATATAGGAAATTCTATCATGCTTTGTCACGTATGTTTCCTTTCCCTTCTTGACTTTTTTTTCCCCCAGGTTTTCAACCTCATTCAATGACAATGTTTTTTTTCCTATGAAATTATATATCCTCATGTCAGTTCTCTCTGCTTCAGTGTACTGACCCCTCTTGGATTGTGGCTTATGGATAAGATGAAAAAGGAAACCAGGGCAGGGGTTGTTTAACCAAGCAAGCTATTGTGGGCAGGAGCTCACTTAACAATCCAATAGTCAGGAAGAGAAGAAACAAGGATCTAGGTGGGCATTCTGGGACAAGCTGTGTCTCTTTGCTTTCTCTCTGTCAGTCTGTCTGTCTCTGTCTCTTTTTGCCTCTCTGTTTCTCTGTCGGTATGTCTGACTCTGTCTCTCACTTTCTGCCTCTGTTTCTCTGTCTCTGTCTCTCTTTCTCTCTGTTTCTGTCTGTCTCTGTCTCTTGCTTTCTGCCTCTGTGTTTCTCTGTCAGTATGTCTCTGTTTCTTTCTGCCTCTCTGTTTCTCTGCCTGTGTCCCTCTTACTTCCTCTCTGTTTCTCTGTCTCTCTCTTTCTGCCTCTCTGTTTTTCCATCAACCTCTGTCTCTCTCAAGCATAGGCTTGTTCCCTTTTTCTGAGTATTTTAATATCCCAATTTTCATTTTGGCAGGAAAATTTATCAGAGTTTCCATTGAGTCAACTAAGGGTGTGGCTAGTCACAATTAGGTGCTCAGGTAGGGCTACTTTTCCTTGATCTCCAAGCAGTTTTCTGTAAGCTGATGGTTTGGGGTGGGGGTCAGAGTGGTTCTTCTAGTCCTTTTATCTTTGATTTTCCTGACATTAAGTTTCTACAGCTGTTAAATAAGAAGGTTGGAATGAATGGTCTCTAATCTTCTCTCCAGCTGGAAATTTAAATCTAAATCCATGATTCGCCTTACCAACGATAGATGCCAACAGAGAGAAAGCAGATCTACTTAATTCTAATTTTTCTTCTATTTTTTTTTCTGCCAAGGAGAATAACTTTTGGATTAGAAAATCTGGAACAAAGATAGCTAATACCAATTGCAAAAAAAGGAAAGAGATAACCAAAGAACACCATCTATCTTTTTATTAATTCAAGTCCCACATGAACTCTGGTTCTAAAAGATTGTTAGAGATAACTCCTGAAAGCCTGTATCAATGATCCTTTGGAAGAACATGGAGAACATAAGAGTCACTACTGAATTGAAAGAGGACAACTATTGTGTCACATTTCAAGGGAGAGAAGAGAATAGAACCTGAAAACTACATGCAGCCCATGGTGTCTGGCTTCAAATCCTGGCAAAATTGTTTCGTTACTGTTCAGTTGCGTCTGACTCTTTGTGACCCCAATAGGATTTTCTTGGCAAAGGTCCTGAAGTGTTTTGCCACTTCCTTCTCCAGTCCATTTTACAGATGAGGAAACTGAGGCAAATGGGGTTAAGTGATTTACCTAAGTCACACAGCCAGTAAATATCTGAGAACAGATTTGAACTGAGGAAAAGGAGTCTTCCTGACTCTAGGGCCAGTGCTCCATCCACTGGGCTACCTAGCTGCCCTCAGCAAAATTCTAGAGCATATTCTTAAGAGATAGTTAGTGAACATACAGAAAATAAGTCATGACCACAACAAGCAGCATGGCTTCATCAAGAATACCTCAGACAAGTGTGTGGGAGGGTTAGAAGGCTGTGAATTAAGAGCCACACCTCAGCCTAAACATTAGAAATTTTTCTAACTGGGGACTTGGAGCTGTTGCAATTGTACTTATGAATTTTTACTTAATGGAAACTCCCTAAAGCATCAAAAGAGAAAACCAGTCAGACCTGGGGGGTTTTTATATTACCCTTTAGGCAATTATTCTCAGAGTACTATACCCTACCAAGGGGGAATGGTGGCAAGGCATCTGTGTGAGTTTCTACCTCCATTTCAGTCCCAATCTCATTAGATGCAGGTGCTTTGCAGGATTCTCCCCACACTAGCCCTCATCTCTCTTAAGGCCTCCATGGGTTGTAAAGAATGTCCTTCGATAAACTCATTTGAATATAAAAGTTTCGTACATAGGCTTTCTTTTTTTTTTTTTTTTCCTCCTCCCTAGCCTGATTTATACCGATTTACCACAATATCATTCCTCTGGAAACACAGGTGAAATGAGTAGAATGGGATCAATTCATGTACGTTTTAAGGAAAACTTATATGCTGAGGTAAATGGCACTAATTCAAATTGGTGCCAAGATTGGGGCTAATTCAAATACTTATGGAATTTATAGATGGCACGAAGATGGGAGAAATAGCTCATACTCTAGATGACAGGATCAGGCTCCAAAAAGTTCATTGAGAGGCGAGACCAGAGGTGGGAAACCTGAGCCCTTGAGGCAACATGTGGTTCTCCTCAAATGTGACCCTTTGACTGAATCCAAACTTCACAGAACAAATGCCCTTAAATGAAAGGATTTATTCTTGAAGACCTAGAGGGCCACACATGGCCTTGAGGTCACAGGTTCTCCACCCCTGGGCTAGGCTATTCAAATGAATCAAGTAAACTGAAATAAAATAAGAATAAATGTAAAGATTTATCATTGGGTACCACAAATGAGCATCACAAGATAGGGTAAATGTGACTAGACAACATTTGCCTGAAAAAAGATCTGGAGTTTTAGTGGACTGTAAGGGTAAATGAAATAGTTATATGAAATGACAGCCAAGAAAATTAACCATCTTAGGCTGATTTAGGAGAAGGATGGATTCAAGGAAGAAAGTTAAAAAGGTAACAGTCTCACTGTATTCTGTCCAGGTTAAAGTATATTTGAAATACTGGTTTTTGTTCTGCATGCCCCATTTTTGAAAGGATATTGATTCACTAGGTGGCATCAAAAAGAGTGCAGTTGGGATGGTCCAAGGCCTTGAGGTCATGCCATATAAGGATGAAAAAATGAACTGCTTAGCCTGATGAAGACTTAGTAGGAGACATAGGATCATTGCCTTCAAGTATTTGAAGATCTGTCATGCAGAAAAATATTGGCCCCAAAAGGACAAAATCAATAGATAGAGTTTCTGAGGAGGTAAACTGAACCTCAGCTTAAAGAAAAACTACATAACAATGAATTATCATCCAAAAACAACTAAAGCCATCCAAAGGGGAATGGGCTGCCTCAGGTGGTCTTTAAGCAAAAGTAGGACAGCCATTTGTCAGGTATGTTAGTGAAGGAATTCTCTACCAGCTATGTGTTAGATTGCAATTTTATTCTGCAACCTTTCCAAGATGGAGTATTCGAAATAAATCTGTAGCCCTGATACCGAATGCTCAAAACAACTCTCATATGACAAAAGCTAACACACTACCACACCAAAAAACCCTCTAATATTACATAAGCTAGTACCATATCAATTAATAGCAAACTCTTTTCACCAGAGACTGAAAGGGCCTAATCATGAATATTATTCCTTATCATTTCCTCATGTGTCCTTTTCCACACTTAGACTTCGACTCCAGTTATTCCAGTAAAGCGCTGAGGAAATTCTAAGACTTTCAGTTATGTCATTGACACTATCATAAAAGTGAGTGATAGTTTCAATGATCATTTCTTGGATACTCTAGATAAAAAGATATATGTATGTTGTTGTTCAGTCATGGTTGACTCTTCATGACCCCATATGGGTTCTTTTGGGCAGAGATACTGGAATGGTTTGTCATTTCCTTCTCCAGCTCAATTTACAGATGAGAGAACTGAGGCAAACAGGGTTAAGTGACTTACCCAGGTTCATACAACTAGGGTCTGAGGACATATTTAAACTAAGAAGATGATTTTTCCTGACTCCAGTTCTGGTGCTCTATCCACTGCACCACCTAGCTGTCCTTGTATGTGTATCAGTGTCTACACATAGATGCACATATATACACATGTATACACAAACACTTACATAATATTATTATATTACATATGATACATATAATAATATATGCACATATATACATTGACTTTAAGTCTAAGATAGAGATTAGACTTGTGATTTTGTATTATAAGGGATTTTTGAATAAGGAAACTCCCTTTACAAATGCAGGTAAGCCCTTCTCTGCCTCTTATAGTCTAGAGCAAGGGTGGGGAATCTGCGGCCTCAAGGCCATATGTGGCCCTCTAGGTCCTCAAGTGAGGCCCTTTGACCAAATTCAAACTTCATAGTACAAAGGGGATCAGGAAGTCTTGGGTTCAAGTCTTGCCTGTGACATATATTGGCTGTATGATCCTGGACATGTCACTTAGTCTCTCTGTGCTCCCAGGCTAGTCTCTAAGAATTGAAAAATAGTTGTCACATTGGTAGAGGGAGTTTCCCCACCAGGAAAGCACAGATCCAGACACTTTCAAGAAAACAGGTAACACATATGAAGAGACACAGAACAGATCTTGATCCAGAGATTTTATTGCTAGAAGGTTGTTTTTTTTAAATTATCTACACACACACACACACACACACACACACACACACGAAGGAAAGAAGGCCCTTCCTGCACAAAAATATTCATAATTGTTTTACTTGTGGTAGCAAAACCAAAAACAAATAAACTGAAAGCAACTTCTATTTCCAATTATTAGAGAACAGCTCAATAAATCGTGGTCTATTAGTATATAATATATATATAATATATAATATATAATTATATAATTAGTTATATACCAACAAACCATCAAAGAACAGCAGTGAAGAAGAGAAGGAAATTTATGAAAGTCTGCACAAAATGATACCACATGAGATCGGTAGAACCAGAGCCGTCGAAATATCAACCACAAATATATGTCTATTTTAATCAACCAATATTTATTAAGTCCTTACTGTGTTAGGTACCATGTTATATGTCTATGTGATCCCTTACAAAAGGTATACATGTACACACATGTACACGTACCTAATATAGAATAAGATAGTGCATATTTATATGAACATGTGCATTGCATACATGTATTTATCACTTATGCTACAATGTTACACAGTGTCATATCTGCATACATGCATACATACACACATACAATACATATGCTAGATGGTACAAGTAGAAAGAGTGCTGGACCTGGAGTCAGAAAGATCTGAATTAAAAATCTGTTTTACTGGGTGGCTAGGTGGCTCAGTGAATAGAGCACCAGCCCTGAAATTAGAAGGACCTGAGTTCAAATCTGACCTCAGACACTTAACTACTTACTAGCTGTGTGACCTTGGGCAAGTCACTTAACCCCAATTGCCCTACAAAAAGCAAAAAAAACCCAACTAGCTGGGTGTCCATGGGCAGTCATTTAAACTCCTTTGCTTTTGCTTCCTCATCTGTAATCATAATCATAGCCCCTACCTCCTAGAGTTATTGTGAGGATCTAATAACTTGTAAAGCATTTAAAGTGGTTCTTGGTATCTAGCAATGGCTATGCAAATGTTAACTGTACATAAAAATGTAAAAATATAAGTGTGTGTATATATGCATACATATACATATGTAATATGTGTATATGATATATGGATATATGTGATGTATACATGGTGTGACATGGTAAATAGCGAGATCTGGCCTTAGATTGAGGAAAATTTGGATTCAAATCCAGCCTCTGACCTTGGCTACATGAACCTGAACACCCCTCACTTCTCAGTGTTCTCGGACAATTCTTTAAGATTATAACATTGGTGGAGGAAGTCTCCCCATCAGGAATTTCCCACAACAAAACCATCTTAGCTAGGTCTGGTCCAAAAACATACATCTATAATCAAGCCAAATGTAACAGAGCTTCAGATAAACTTGGAAAGGGACACTGAGAAAACATTTGTGTCTTTGGATTCGTTCATTCTCATCTGTTCCATGCTGGTGTTACTCATGGATTTCGATAGCTGGAAGCACCCTCCAAAGTCATCCGGTCTAGCCTGCTCACTTTGCAGCTTCAGAGAGAGGGAATGATTAGCCCTGGGTCCTGCAGCTTCTAAGTTTCTGATGTAGGATCAGAACTCCCGTTCTCTTCTCCAAGCTTTTTTATGTTGATTTGATGGTTTATCAATGGGCATTAAGTTGATAATAAAATCACTTTTATTTTAAAAATAATTTAAAAGAACCAATTTCAGGTTTCTGTGGTTTCGGCGATGAAACTCCACCAACTCAAATAACACTAGAAGAGATGGTTTAAACTGGGAGTTAACGCGGGGAGAGAAAGAGCGTCTCGGAAATTCGCCCGGCGGATCCTCAGATAATGTCCATGCCGTCTGGGCCAGGGAGCTCACTCTCTTAGGGTTGGGCAAGGCGTGGGGCATAGACAGGAAATTAAATGACAGTAATCTAAGGAGCCCTCAGGTCAGTACTTTAGGACGAATCTGATACACACAAATTCACAGAAGATAGATGCATAAGTGAATACTTACTTACCTTTATCTCTGAGAACAATTTTAAGCAACAACTCAGGGATTTGATGTACATTGGCATGACCCGGCTACAAGGATTCAGTTTCTTAAAAACAGTTCCAGTTCCAGGAAGTGGAGAGGAAAAAAAAAGAGAAAAAAAACCTCAGAGAACAGACATTGGCTCAGCCAAGGATTATGTAACTCCAGGGACTTTCAACAGCTGCTAGACTTACAGGATCACACCTCCTCGAATTAAACTGTTTCGGTAAAAGGAATTCTGGGAGTTGTATTTCTTACAGTTAGTCAGAAAACAAGCTTTTATCAAGCACTTACTGTTTGCCTGTCACTGAGTTCCGTGCTGTGAATAGAAAGAAAAACAAAAACCAGCCACTGTCATGTAGATGCTCACATTCTTTTCTTTTTTTTTAACTGAGTGCATCTCTATTTTTTCAGTATGTTTTAATTTATTCTGTTAAGTGTCTGATGGCAGATAACTGTAAAGCTAAAGGGATCCCAGACTCTCCTGAAAAGTTATGTGTTTTGCCCAAGTTCATACAAGTAGTGAATGGCAAGGCCAAGAATAAAATCCAGACCATTTGAGTACAGATATAATATTTATTCATCTATACCAGAGGTTCTCAGCCTGAGGGTTATGTTCAATTTAAATACATCCTGCATATCAGATATTTACATTACAATTCATAACAGTAGCAAAATTACAGTTATGAAGTAGCAACGAAAATAATTTTATGGTTGGGGGTCACCACAACATGAGGAGCTGTATTAAAGGGTTGTGGCATTAGGAAGGTTGAGAACCACTGATCTATACCAATCAATTTCCTTTTCTTTTTAAAAAATTATTTATTTATTTATTTTTAGTTTTCAACATTCACTTTTATAAGATTTTGAGTTCTAAATTTTTCCCTTCCCTCCCATGTCCCTTCCCCAACATTGCATGCAATCTGATATAGGTTATACATGTACAATCATATTAATCATATTTCCACATTAGTCATGTTGTGAAAGAAGAATCAGAACCAAAGGGAATAACCACGAGAAAGGAAAAAAGCCAAAAAAAAAAAGAGAGAGAGAGAAAATCATATGCTTCCATCTGCATTTGGACTCCATGGTTCTTTCTCTGGATGTTGATAGCATTTCCCATCTTTAGTCTTTTGGAAGTGCAATTTTCTATTAGAATAAATAGTATTATCACTGGAAACATCACTAGATATTGAGTAAATAGTCCCAAGTTCAAATCTTAGCTCTCTTACTTCTTATGTGACTTTGGACAGACCACTTTCCCTCATCTGCCTGAGAGAGCCTTTGAGGGCCCCTGGCTCTAGATCTGTGATCTTAGGATCTTAATTCTAGGAATCAAGTTGCAAATTAAACCACTCTCTTCCATTCCCCTGCTGCAGATCCAACACCTCCTTTTTCTGTCATCCTCTCTGCCCTTTCTGCAGAATTGGACACAGTCACCTCTCTTATTCCATGCCTAGAATGCTCCCCTTCTTCATCCTGCCTACTGCCTTTCCTGGCTTCAAGTACCAACCAACATTGCATCACCTACAGGAAGTCTTTCTCTACCTCTCTTAATGCTAATGACTTCCTGTCTTAATTATTTCCCATTTAGTATGTGTGTGTGTGTGTGTGTGTGTGTGTGTGTGTGTGTGTGTGTGTGTGTGTCTTATTTGTACTTATTTGTTTGCCTGAGGTCTCCTCTACTTGATTGTAAGTTCCTTAAGGGCAGGGTCCGTGTTTTTACTCTTTTTGCATCTTTACTCCACTGCACAGTGTCTGGTACTTACTATTATTGACTGACTCACTGACTCATTGACAATGTTTTTGATATTTCTTTATTTCACCAGCACTTAGCAGAGTGCTTGGCCTGTAGGATGTGCTTAATAAATATTCATTCCTTCATTAGCACTTAGCATGGTGCCTGATGCGTTGGCAGGTAGTAAGTGTTTAATAAATGCTTGTTGATTGATTTAGCCCTTACTGCATCTATGCCAAGCGCTTCTTTTCGTTTGTCTTTACCCATCTAAGTGGGGTGTATAGGTCTTCAGGGAGCACTAGCAGCTCTGGCGTGAGGGCTTGCTGTGCTGAGCCCTTTCCAGGGCTGCTCGGCCACCCATGGTGTCCACTTTCATCCAAATCTCACCTGCGGCTCCAAGAAACTGTAGCATGTGCACCAGTCATATCCCAGTAAACCGTTGAGGGTAACCAACAGGCCTCAAACCCATCAGTGAGTTACAGGGATCTCTACCCCAAGTACATGGAAACTTCTTCTGACAGAATGGGTGAATGAGAACAATTTGTTCCAAGAGCCATGGAGGCAGCTGAAGTGGAAGCTATGGAGAGCTTAGAGCTTGATCAGATATCAAAGATGCCAATGGCATCCACCCTATCCTAGGCCATTGTCAGATGTCTTGACTTTTGTCCTTCCCCTGGGCTTTGATGACACAGGAAAAAAGAGTGAAGCCGACAAGTTTGTGCAACTCTGCCTCACTTAAATCCAATTCACATGCAAGTCATTACCCATAATATCATCAGCGTTCTTAAAAATCAAAGGACAAACAGCAACATTCCTCTATCCTTCTTCTCCTATTTGTCTGACTGTTATTTTATAGTTCTCCCATTTTTTAAATCGATCTACTTTTTCCCCTTTAATTGTGCGTCTACCCCCAAAATTGTCTCTGCCTTTCTCTCTCTCTCTCTCTCTCTCTCTCTCTCTCTCTCTCTTTCTCTCTCTCTCTCTCTCTCTCTCTCTGTCTCTGTCTCTGTCTGTCTGTCTGTCTGTCTCTGTCTCTGTCTCTCTCTCTCTGTCTCTGTCTCTTTGTCTCTCTGTCTCTCTCTCACTCTCTCTGTCTCTCTTTCTCCACACATACACACACACTTCCATAATTTAAATTAAACCATCACCTCCATACAGGTGAACTCTAAATATGTATACCCATCCCCAAACTTCCCTCTGAGCCCCAGTCCCAGATTTCCAACTGCCCCTTGGATGTCTTCACCTAGATGGCCCAAGAGCATTTAAGAACCAACATGTATAAAACTGAGCTCCTCACTCTCTCCCCAAACCCTGCCCCTTCTTCCATCTTTCCTTGTATCAAACTTGTTTCCACATGTTCTCTTAGAGAACAGGGAGATTCATTATGTTTTTCATCTTAGTATTCATAAGCAGGTTTAATATTTATTGAATTTTTCAATTATAGATAGGGTCACATGAAAGCCTGCAAACATTTTGGCTACGTGTAGGTAAGCATCTGTGTATGTGTGTGTGTGTGTGTGTGTGTGTGTGTGTGTGTGTGTGTGTGTGTTTATATAACATCCATAAAATAAACTCCTTGAGGGGAGAGACTATTTCATTTTGATTTTATATCCCCAGTCTTTTGTGTAGTGTCTTACACATAATAGGGATAGAATTAGCCACTTGACCTATGATTTCTTTAGTATAAGAAGCTTCCTCTAAAGATACAAGTCAGTACTTCTATGTGACTTAGAGTTGTAGACAGTTACCTAGAATGATGGTGCCAAATTCAAACAGAAATAAATACAGGCTTGATATTGTATTAGAAAACCACAAATTACCATTATCTATGTTTTTTATATTTTTATTTATTTTCTTAAATATTTCCCAATTGTACATTAATCTGGTTTGGGTGTGGCCACCAAGCTCCTCATGCATCTGAGCCCTCTGGACTAGAGCACTAAGAAGGGCACAAGAAGCACTTGCTTAGGGCCACACAGCCAGTATGTGTCAGAAGCAGGATTTGAACCCAGCTTTCCTTGACTTCCAGGACAGCTATCTATCCATGATGCTCTATCGCACGTAATGAATGCTAAATAAAGATTTGCTGATTGAATGAACTTAAGTATTTATTTAACTTATTTTTATCTGTTCATCTATTCGATAATTATTTATTAAGAGTAGTCAGCCAAGAAATTCCTAGTAAATCATTGAATTTAGTGCCCACTTTGTTCAATGCACTTTGCTCAGCACTCAAGAGAGACATAGGAAGACAGTTCTGTCCTCAATGAGTTTATAATCTAGTAGAACCCCAGTCCAGCTCCTGGCATATTGGGTTTTTGTTTTGAAGATAATTCCTACCATATCCAAATGCTAACAGCAATATTCTTTCATTTCATAAGAAAAAAGTTGAGTATCATCAGAACCTCTTCACAGCTTTTTTTGCCCTTTTTTTTGGGAGGAGGGAAGGCAATTGGGGTTAAGTGACTTGCCCAAGGTCACACAGCTAGTAAGTGTTAAGTGTCTGAGGCTGGACTTGAACTCAGGTCCTCCTGACTCTTCACTGTCCCACCTAGCCCTCTTTACAACTTTTAAGGGATGAGAAGTCGAAAAGTAAGTGTGGAAAAGAGGGACCCATTTCACTTACCCAATAGGCCAGAATTTTTGGTTATTAAAGTTCTCGGTTATTCTTGAACAAAGATACATTTTTCTCTTTCTTTTCTTACAAAGGCAACTCAAGAAGCTGCAAATAAAGGCTACCACAAACTTTGATTCTAATGATGTGTGTTCGGAATTGCACATGACATATCATTATGGCTTGAGGTCTTTTTACTAAGCCTGTATTTCAGGGCATTATCTTTGAAAAAGGAAAATGAGAAATCACCACTTAACTCTCTCCTAAAAATCATAGTAATGTTTTCTTTGTGTTATTTAAATACTAGTTCTATTATTACACTACTGTAATTTTCCGGTTACCTAAAAAATGTTTCCTGTGTTGTATCTGTTTATGTTCCGACCTTTGAGAACTACAAAAGAAAAATCTAAGCATAAAATTGTAAAATATCTTTCTAAGAATCTTATTTTAATTTGTTTATTAACTTAAGCAAAACAGTAATAAAACACAAAGATACAGATTACTTTATACCTAAAGCAGTGGTGCCATTAGGGATTGAATGAATTTAATGTGCCTCTGTGAAATAGATTTGAAATATTTGGCTAATTCAGTAATTTAGACTTGGAGTCACAACAGAATCCTTTTATCTGGAAGAAGCAAAAAAAGAATAAGGGTTAGGAGATTACCTCTTACCTACTGAAATCTGAATAGAGAGCTTTTTAATCAGTCTAGGCCTCTTGTCAATCCTCAAGGAAAACCAAGGCTCCATGTTATGTGGAGACGTACCCAGGCCAAATCCATTTGGATTTATTAAACAATCTCTCCTGACCCTTTAGTAGTATAACTATGGGAAATTCACTTCGATAAACAGTAAATCCTAGCCACTGACTCAAGGTTGTAAGAATGATTGGGGGGAAGATAAGCAAGTAAGCATTTATTTAGTGTCTATTTCATGTCAGGCCCTGTGTTAAGTGATTCACAAACATTACCTCATTTGATCTTCACAACAACCCTGTGATGGAGGTGCTGCTCTTATTTTCATTTTATAGTTGCGGAAACTGAGGCAAACAGAGGTTAAGTAAAATTACCCAGAGTCACACCATTCGTAAGTGTGTGAGATAGGATTTGAACTCGGGTCGCCCTGGCTCCAAGCCTAGTATTCTATCCACTATAACACTTAACTGCCTAATTGACTATTCAAGTGGATACCTCTATGGGCCTAAAGTAATGATAATAATCACTAAGATCCATCATTTCTAATTTCATTGTTGGAGGAACAATGTTGTTGCCAACAATAGAGTCAGCCACGTTGTTAAAGGTGAATTTTGTATCTAAAATATCGTAGATTTAGACCTATAAAGAATCTCAGTGGTCATCTAGTCCAATACCTTCATTTTACAGTTGAAAATGAGACCAGGTAGATTAAGTGATTTGTCTAAGGACACACAGGAAATAGGTGTAAGAGATGTGCCTCGAACCCAGGTCCTCTGACTCCAAAGCCAGTGTGACCTTTCCACTCTACCTCATTGTAAACCAGTGGTTCTCAACCTTCCTAATGCTGTGACCCTTTAATACTCGTATGTGGGCATATCTGCATGTGGGCAGACCCTCCTGGAGAAGGATATAGGAGCAGTGTCTCGGTTCCTATGACCATCGGAAATATGTGTGAAATTTGGGGGTCAAAGGACCCACAGGTTGAGAACCACTGTTATAAATGAAGGCATATATTTTTCTTTACTTTAAATTTTGGTTAATTTACTTTTAGTTTACAACATTCAGTTCCACAGTCCCTTGAGTTTCAGATTTTCTCCCCCTCCCTCTCGCCCCCCCCCCCCCCCATCATGGCAGCATGCACGCGGATACAGGATCTACAAATATCTTCCTATTAATCATTAGTCAGGTTGTAAAGAAGGACTGTAACTGATGGAATGATCAGTGGTAACAGAGCAAGTAGTTTGTTTTAATCTGCACTCAGACTTCACATCTTCTCTGGATGTGGATGTCTCCTTTAATCTTGAGTCTTTTGGAGTTGTCCTATAACCTTGTATTGCTGACAGGAGCCCAGTCTATTGAGGTTAGTCGTCACACATATGTTGCATCTGTGATTGTGTACAAATTTCTCCTGGTTCTGCTCTTCTTGCTCAGCATCAGTTTATATAAGTCTCTCCAGGTTATTATGAACTCCGTCTGCTCCTCATTTCTTATAGCACAGTAGTATTCCATTATATTCCTATACCACAACTTGTTCAGCCATTCCCCAATTGATGGGCATCCACTTGTTTTCCAATTTTTTGCCACCACAAAAAGAGCTGCTATAAATATTTTTGTACATATGGGTCCTCTTCTCACTTCTCTGACCTCTTTGGGATATAACCCTAGAATTAGTATTGCTGGGTCAAAAGGTATGCAATTATTTATAGCCTTTTGTGCATAGTTCCAGATTGCTCTCCAGAATGGTTGAATAGGTTCGCAACTCCACCAACAATGCATTAGTGTTCCAGTTTTTCCACATCCTCTCTGGCATTTGTCATTTTCCTGTTTTGTCATCTTAGCCAATCTGACTGGTGAGATGTGGTACCTCAGAATTGATTTGATTTGCATTTCTTGAATCAATAGTGATTCAAAGCATTTTTTCATATGCTTATAGATATCTTTAATTTCTTCCTCTGAAAACTGCCTGTTCATATCCTTTGACCATTTGTCAATTGGGGGATGGGAAAGGCCACTCCTTCAGGAGTCAGAGGATCTGAGTTCATGTTATCTCTCTGATTTATTACTACCTGTGTGACCTTGGGTGAGTTAATTCAGCTTTGTGGGCCTCAAGTTTTCTCAACTGTAAAATGAAGTAGCTGGACAAGATGGCTCCTAAGGCCCCTCCCAGCTCTAGATATGTGTCCTGTGATTCAATGGAGCATATATTGTCTCTCCTGGCAGTAAATGAACTTGGTTAGCAAGTCTAGTGGGCAGT
This sequence comes from Pseudochirops cupreus, assembly GCA_028627135.1. Classification (NCBI taxonomy): domain Eukaryota; kingdom Metazoa; phylum Chordata; class Mammalia; order Diprotodontia; family Pseudocheiridae; genus Pseudochirops; species Pseudochirops cupreus. The sequence continues at coordinate 165,489,477 of CM053583.1, forward strand.
GGGATTGTGCCAGGAAGAGAAGCTAAGGAAATGGTTTATAAATTGTTAGAGGATTGGTCTGCTGGGATAAACACAAGTCATAGTTGAATGGGAATATTATGGAACTATGATGAATACACCATCTGGAAGATCCTGCCAACTACTTTGAATCTCTGGGCAGGTATAGGTAAGATACTGAGAAATGGGCACAGAACATGTTATTTTCTGTGAATGTTCTGAGGTACACAGCCTTCCAAATTTCCTAATGGAAAGTGATTGTATAGCCCCTGCCTTAATCAATGGGTTCTTATAGAGATTGATTTCTTCCTGAGGGAAGGTAAAAAGGGCTATTCCAGACATGATATTAGGATATAAACTTCCATTCTAACTATGCCAATAGAACATAACTTTTTTGAAGACAAGAAGGGTTTTACTTTTGACCTTGTAACCCCAGAGCTTAGCACAGAATAGGCCCTTAATAAATGCTTGCTGACTTAGTTGATTGCTCTGGCAGTGTGGGAGAGGATCCTCTACTCCCAAACAGGATGTGACTTGAAGAAAGGACACAGGAGCCTGGGTAGATTCTAAGACCAATACTATAACCACTTCCAACATGTATCCATCATAAGAAGTTGCCGTGATGCTTAAGAGATGCTGCTGCCATAGAAGGAAAGGAGGAAAGGGAAACCTGGTTGGCATGTTACTGAAATGTTCTAAGAATGCCATTGATAGACAGAACAATGAAGATATGGGCTAGAGATCTCAGGTTTTATATGCTATGTACATTAAAAATGGAGCAGCACGGTGGCACAGTGGATAGAGTGCAGGGCCTAGAGTCAGGAACATGAGTCTTTCTGAGTTCAAATCTGGCCTCAGACACTTACTAGCTGTATGACCTTGGGCAAATAACTTAACCCTGTTTGCTTCAGTTTCTTCATCTGTAAAATGAGCTGGAGAAGGAAATAGCAAACCACTCTAGTATCTGCCAAGAAAGCCTCAAATAGGGTCATGAAGAATTGGGTATAACTAGAAAAAAGACTGACAAGATTAAAAAACAGCTGTTATCATTGGGGCATTTTCAGCTCCAGAGGCACAATGGGTGGAAATTATAGAGAAGCAGATTTACCATATTTGGTGTGAAGAAAAATATCCCAACAATCCAAGCTACCCAAAAGTCAACTAGGCTGCCGTAGTGGGTAGTGAGATTCCCTCATACTAGAGATCTTTAAGCAAAAACTGGATGATGGCCTGACAACTGTACTATAGAGGAGATCTTTGTTCAGTTATAATTGGAATTTGAAGGCTTTTGACCATCCCTTTGGGATTACCTGGAATTACAAAAGTTACAAAAAGTTCAATTAACTGCCTCATGTGAGACTGGGTTTGGACTTTTGCCATCACATTTATTAGAGTGAACACCTTTCTTCACATAACATTTCCTTGTTCTTCCTGGTATACCAAGAGGTTTCAGACACTAAAAAACTATCATAAATTAGCTCATTTACTTCACAATTGGTTATTCGCAGCATTTATAACTTGACAAACTTTCTCATCTGAACATAAAGTGTAGTCCAATGCACTAACTATGACTAGCATCAGATGCCTTTCTCTTACACACAGAAACCAGTCTGGTATCTAGAGTAACAAAGTGAAGGCTGCAAGCATTTGTGCTTATAAACTGTCATGGACTCTGTGACAGGGAGACACACCTAACTCTATTCACAAGTTGAAGTTTTGGCTGCCAATGAAAATTTTGGAGGCTGTGATTAAGAAGCCTGGTTTCAGGCATGTATGGACAGCAATCCACTGACCTATAAGCTAATTAAGTGCCAAGTTGGATACGTATACACAGAGAAGCAAATGCAAAGCAATTTTAGGAGGGAAAGTACCCCCACTAACAATTGTGGAGTTACTAATCAGGAGTGGTTTCATATAAGAGGCAGTACTTGAGCTGAGCTTTGTTGTCACTGGAGGGAGCACATTATAGGCACATGGCAGCCTATGCACAGAACCCAGAAATGGAATGTGGAGTTTGGAATATAGTTATATAGAATGGTACAGAATGGCTGCAGAGACATAAAATGAGCTGGCACAAGTTAACCTGCCTACTTTAAGGGTCAGGCTAAGGAGTTTGTATTTTATTTTAAAGGCAATATCAAATCACTGAAAATTTTGAGCAAGGGTGTCCTTCTTGTTCAAACCTGTGTTTGCAGATGGTTAATGTGGCATTTGTGAGAAGGGTAGCTTAGAGAGGGAAGTAACTGGGATTAAGGAGGACAATTTGGAGACTGCTGGTATGGTCCAGGCAAGAGACTAGGAGAGCCTGAACTAGGGTTATATTAATGAGAATGAAAAATAGAGGAACAGACTAAAAAAAAAAGTTGTGGAGGTAGAATCAGCAAGAATTAGCACCTGATTGAACAAGGGGGTGATAAAGAGGGAAGAGTCCCAGAAAAGTTCAAGGTTGAGGACTTTGATGACTAGAGGTGGACAATGTCCTCTATACAAACTGGAACAGAGGTGGGTTTGGAGAGAAGATGAGTTCTATTTAGGCATGGTGAGTGTGAGATGCCAGTGGGATATCAAAGTGGCATCTGGTGATGCAAGGCTAGAATTTAGGAGAAAGGCTAGGGAAGGATATATGGATTTGGGAGTCATTCAATGCACAGTGAAGGGAAGAGGGGCCCAGAACAAAGCCTTGGGGTACAGCCAATTTTCAAGAGCAGCTTATGGTTTCTGACTAAGATGGCTAAAAGACAAGCATTCAGACAGGTAGGAGACCCAAGCGAAAGGAATACCATGAAAACCAAGAGAATAAAGCTTGACTTTGGCAGAAAGAAAGATTAGCTCAACCTCAAAGACTGGCACAAAGGAGGAGAGAATGAGTGGTGATGAAGATGAATTTTAAAACACAAAAGAAGGGAAAAGAAGGATCTCATAGTGGATGGCCTCTGTTTTCTTAGTAAAATGCAAGATGACATGGTAGGGAGTGGAGTGAGGGAAGGTAGGAATTGTGGAGAGGTTTAGAATGTAAGGAAAGTAATGGAAATCAGTCATACGATGAAGCATACCTTATATCTCTTGAGAGCGAAGTGGAGAATATGGAATGGGGTAGGGGAAGGATGAAGGAGAAGGGAAGGATGGTGGTAGGAAGGGTATGAGGGTATTAACATAGGGTAAAGGCAACTAGAATGCACCTCGTGACATGATGGTCCCTCTTCCTCTCCAAGGATTTACCAGTTAAGGAAGAGGTGAACCACTTGTTGGCCATTTGTAGAGGGGATACTCACGTATCAGACACATGCTCTCTGGGAAAATTATTGGACCATCATGTTAATAGGGTTATAAAAACATTCAGAAGAACAGAAGCATTCAGCGCAATGGAAGTCCCTCCCCCAAGCTTCAGTCAGCCATCTACCTCTGGAGGAATTTTTGAGGAAAATCCAAAGAAGATCAAATCTATAAATGCCCGTAGGAAATGTGAGAAGTAACTGGGGCTACCCCAACAGGAAGAAAACAGTTGCCTTGGTAGAAAAGAGAAGCTACACCTGCTGGCTTAATATTTGCTATGGCTTCTGGAGAGGCTGAAAGGAACAATGGCTCCATGTAGGCTCCTCCCTTTGAGGCAGGTAGCATACATACTTGGAGCCCTCTGGGATCCATCAGCCCAGAATTTAGGCTCCTGGCCAGCATGGTGGAAACACCTGGTCTCTCAGAAACAATAGAAAGATGGAGTATCCAGACATAGCAGGCAGTAAGTCATAGCAGAGATGACTAGACTATCCTGCCAAGTGATTTCACAAGAGTATGATGTAAGAGTGATATAAGGGTTACAGAGCCCTGGAATGTTAACTCTCTTTGGAAGGAGATTAGAGCTCATCTGGTCTTGCTTTTTCAGCCCTCTCACTTACTAGTGACTTCCTCCCAGAAATCACTTTGCATGTCCTATAATTCCTATTTACTTTTCTACGTGCGTGTATTGCTTACCATCACCCCACACTGCCACCAAAGATAAGCTCCACTAGGGCAAGCATTGTTTCTTTTTTGCCACCGTAGTCCCAGTTGCTGTTGTTCAGTCATGTCTGACTCTTCATGACCCCAACTGGGATTTTCTTGGCAAAGATAGTGGATTGGTTTGCCATTTCCTTCTCCATCTCATTTTACAGATGAGGAAACTGAGGCAAACAGCATTAAGTGACTTGGCCAGGGTCACACAGCTAGATTTGAACTGAGGAAGACTCATCTTCCTAACTGTAGGCCTGTGACTCTGTGCACTATGGCATTACTTAGCTGCCCCTTATAATCCCAGCCCCAGTCACTTTTTTGGATCTGACTTGTGGTTCTATTTGTACAGAGAATTCTCTTCTGCTAATGCAGTCCATGGGGTTGGAGATTTAGAACTAGAAGGGGACCTTAGAGGCTATCAAGTTCAATCCTTCCTCATTTTGCAGATGAGGAAACAGGCACTAAGGTTAAATTACTTCCCCAGCATCATACAACTAGTGTTTGAGGTAGGATTTGAACCCAAGTTATCCCAATTCTTTAAGTCCAGTATTCTACCAGCTCAGCCACTCTGCCTCGCTAAAATTTATAGTTTTAGAAAGCAGCCAGGCACATAAATGTAATCAAGTCAACAAGCATTTATGAAATGCTTACTATGTGCCAGGAATTGATCCAAGGGCTGGGGTTGCAAATCCAAGCAAAGGGACAATTACTTCCCACATTCTAACAAGGGGCAGACAATACACAAAAGGGAGCTGAAAGTAGTGGGGTGTGTGTGTGTGTGTGTGTGTATATGTGTGTGTGTGTAAGTGTGTGTGTATGTGTGTGTATATGTGTGTGTATGTGTGTGTGAGTGTGTGTGTGTGTGTATGTGTGTTTATTATGGCAGCAAAATCCAGAGAATGAAGAATTGCTGATTTTTGCACTTCTTCAAAATGGAGTTTCATAGAAGAAATCACCAAAGGAGGACTGCTGGGGTAGAGAGAGAAAGAAGCTGCTGTAGCTGAAGTGAAATTCAGACAATAAAGAGAAGCCTCAAAACTTGTAACTAAGAAACAACTCTGGTATGGAACTGGAACACAGTTTTCCTCTAACTTGATGATGTCACATAGGCATCATACACAGGCAGAGACCAAGATTCATACAATGTTGTCAGACAGCTTCTGGTCGAACTCCCCAGAGATTGAGTAATAAACTTCATAACAGCAAGCTCTCAGTAAATGCATTCTGGATGTATCAGCGAACCCTTTCCTTTTCAAAATCAGGAATCTAAGAAAAACAACTTGGAAAGACTTAAAAACTCTGCTAAGTGCAATGGCCAGCCATAAATCCAGAGTACCAATGACAGACCATGTTCCCCGTTTCCTGACAGATGTATCCAAAGTGCAGAATGAGATGAATTTTTGGACACAGCAAAAATGTGGATTTGTCTTGTTTCATCATGTATGTTTGTTAAAAGGATTGTTAAAAGGATCCCTCTTTTTTTTTTATTGGAATAGGACCTTTGTAGCAAAAGTAGAAGCTAATAATAGTGTTAAAAAAAAAGGATAAAACAATTAAAGTGTCTTTACAATGTCCAGATAGGAACAGGAGGAAGTTCATAGGGAAACAAAAGTAATAAGGACCGTTTTGAAAATAACATGTTGCATGTCTTATACACTTTTAAAAAGTTGTATGGAGTAGGGATTTATGGTTTCACACATAAGCTTATCTTTCTATTTTGGTGTTTGTTCTACTTTAGTGTTTGCTAAATTCAGAATTAAAAACGGAAATGTAAAATTTGGAATTCTCTCCTTGGAAAATTAGGATTCTGAGCTCTAGCTCAGTCAAGTGATTTGCCCAAGGTCACACTGCTAGTTAGTGGCAGAAGTAGGATTAGAACACACATCTCCCTGTCACTCTGTTCAAGATACTTGCCTCTATGCAATCATGTACCTGAAACAAGGTGGTAAATATTTAACAACCAGATCTCTAAAAAAAAACAAAACAAAATGAAGAAAAAAATCCTGCAAGATACATTCTTAAGCTTAATCTGTATTTTATTCTTTTTTTTCTCCATCACTTTTTTAAGTCTAAATAATCAACAAAACAATAAATCATTTTATTTCTGGGATATATGTATGTATATATGTGAGTATATAAGTATGTATACATATGAGTATGCATATGTGCATGTAGGTATATGTGTGTATATACATAGATGTATATGTTTATATGTGTGTATATATACACACATACATACGTACATACACACACACACACACAGAGTCTACTAGCCTGTAAGAGCTGGTTTCACTACACTCCTAAACTAGCCATATAATACTTAAGCCACTTACACAGTTTAACAGGAATCCATTTCTGGTGTTAGCTAGCCAGAAGGTTTTTTGTTTTGTCTTGCTTTGTTTTTTTAGTGGGGGGAGGGGAGATGGGGAGATGAGGGGGAAGGTGGGAGAAGGAGAGGGGAGAGACTTTCTGGAGGTCCTGAAACTACACCACTGAAGTAGCCACTTCAGGAAAACCAATAGGATCTTCTTGTATGTGGGAGAGGTCACATTTGACAAGTTGGTTCGTTTCCCTTCTCAAGTGTGACTGACACCAGGCAACCCCTCGCAATGCGTGGGGTTGTTGGGACCTTTCTCCTAAACGCTTCCCCACAAATCACATCCCCATTTCGCCTACCTCCCCCCCCCCCCCCTCCGCCATCTTCTGATGGTCTTATTCCTGGGGCAGCTTGCACAGAAACAAGTACTTCAGTCTTTTTTTTTTTTTTTGGCAGACTTTCACGCTTGCCTTGGCTCCTCCTCTCCCAATTCTCAGCCCCACGGTCACGGGACTGAGCAGAGGCGGGGAGCTGGCGAGGAGGAGGTACCAGCCCCGCAGATGTCTCTCCTCTTCTTCCCAACTCCCACCTAGAGGAGGGAGAAGTCCCTGCTCCGGCCAGCGGAGTCAGCCTAGTTTTGCCAGCCCCGCCAGCGCCGTGTCTCTGCCTCTCCCAAGCCGCCTACTCGGGGCTCGCTGCATCCAGTGGCCTTGGCCTTGGCCGAGACAGGTAAGAGGAAGGGGGCGGAGGGAGGGAGCCCGTCCCTCCGGTTTGGCCGTGCCCCAATTACCTGGCGCATCCTGCCCGACCTGGCCAGGGAGTGCAGGGCGCAGGCAGACAGCCCCTTCCAGCCTTGGAATAGCGCGTGGAGGGAAGGGGGTGTCCGGAGTCAGACTCTTGGCGGCGGCTCATCTGCTTCGGAAAGCGCTGGGGACTGAGGGAAGTAGAGAGAGGTCCTTCTTTCCCGTTGATAAGCTGGTCTTGGCGGTTGAGACCCACTTTGGAAAGTGAAACGTAGATGGACCATTAAGGACGAGGAGGTGGGAAGAAGTAAAATAAGCGAGAAAACCCCGAAGTGACCACGAAAATCACGTGTACCTTGCCCTTGCACCCCAGGGGCCGGCGCCAGAGGCGAGGCCGCCAGAAGGAGGCCGGACGGAATTGGGAGTTTTGGTTTCCCGCAATCTGCTGCTGCCCGGGAAGCAAGAGTGGGCTCAGAATGCTGTGGAGCCCAAGTGACCTTAAGGGTTGAGAGCTCAGGGACCTTGAACGCCTTCCACTTTTCCCACTGTACAGGTAAGAAAATATGAGCTCTTAAGACAAGAAGCTCTAGGACGCAGACCCCAGTAGTCTAAAGGGAAGTTCTGGGTTTGGTAACTTTTCTGTGGATTCCAGCCTCTTCCAGGAGGTCTGAGCCTTTATGGAAGAGGAGGGATGCAGAAGAGCACTATGTAAGGCCTGTGAGTTCATGAAAGTAGGGAAACTCCCCGTGTGGAAACGTTTCCCACCAATGCAGAACTGCAGTCCAGTCTTAAGAGAGTTGTCTGGGGACCTGAGAGGTTGAAAAATACTCAAGCTTACACAGCCTGTCGTTATCAGAAAGAGGACTTGAACTCGGTGCTGACTCCCAGTCCAACTCTGATCCATTCTGCTATGCTGCCCATTCATCTATTGTGGTGATTTAAGGTGTCAGGGCTTAATAAGGAAATGTGAACCCACGTTTCCTGACTCTTGACTGTTCTTTGCGCTGCACAGGGCTTTTTCTAGAGTGACTGTGTCTAATTTTGTGGGGGTAGCATCTTTCCTTCCTTAAAGCTGGCCACAAAAGAAAGTTGGTTCCTCGGGACTTTCCTACATCTGCTAATAGAAAGCAGTCTAGTTGAGAAATATTCTATATTTTTAGTAACTTGAAAACACCCTCACACTCACAATAAGTGTCCAGTACTGTTGGACTTCTGTTGAGTAAAACTTTTACGGATCTGGACTTTGGGATATAGATTGATAGATATGATAGCATGGGACAGACGGAAACAGATGATGGATATGAGATAGTTCACTTCTGACTCTTCATGACCCTCTTTGGGGTTTTCTTGACAAAGATACTGGATAGTTTGCCATTTCCTTCTCTAGCTCATTTTATATGTGGAGCAATTGAGGCCAACAGGATTCTAAGTAATTTGCCCAGGCTCACACAGCTAGGAATTATCTGAGCCCAAATTTGAAACTCAGGAGGAGGAGTCTTCCTGACTTTAGGCTCAGCACTCTATCCACCATACCACCTAACTACAAGATAGATATAATATCTATCTATCTATCTGTCTATCTATCTATCTAATCATCCATCATCTATGTATCTATCTGTGTATCTATGTGTCTATGTATCCATCTATGTAGCTATTATCTATCTATCTATCATCCATGTATCTATCTGTGTATCTATCTATGTATCTATCTATGTATCTGTGTATCTATATATCTATCAGTCTGTCACACTGTATGCCATCAGGCACTGTGCTAAGTTCTAAGGATACAAATAAATGTGAGTAGGGCAGTCCATGTCCAACAGGACTTTCTATTCGAATTGAGAAAGATGATAAAGAGGAGCAAGAAAGGAAGGTGTGTTTTGGAGGGGCAGGGTACAGTAGTAGTATACTGTCTTTTTTTCCTGGTTCCAGGCTAGATAAGGCAGAAATTCATCTATCAGAGTTTAGAGTCACCAGGATAATGTCAGTGTGAGGGTCACAACAATGATGGCCAACTGCAGATGCCTTTCCTTTGCAATCAAAATTGGAAAGGATCTGAAACGAGTCATTTACAGTTGTTGACTGATTATCTATTACTTAGAATAAGGTTATCACACCCAGACTTATTCATTTTAAGCCTCTTATCTTTAATATTCTCTAGAACTTTGTGCCTGGACTTTTTGGGCCAATGGAACTCTTTTCAGGATAATGTTTTTAAATGCATAAAATAAAATATATGAGATTACAAAGGAAATGGGTTATAGAGATTTTTATTTTTAGAATTTTGAGTTCTAAATTCTCTCCTTCCCTGGTCTAGTCCCTCACCCACCCATTGAGAAGGCAAGCAATACATCAATTATACAGTGAAGTTATGAGAAACATATTTTCCATATTATCCATGTTGCAAAAAAAGACAAAGAAAAAAATAATTTGCTTGGATCCGTACTTGGAATTCCTCAGTTTTCTCCCTAGAGGTGGATAGCATTTTTCATTGTGAGTCTTTGGAATTGTCTTGGATCATTGTATTGATCAGAGTAGTTGTGCCTTTCAAAATTGCTTGTGTTGCAATATTGCTGTTACTGTGTAATTCTCCTGCTTCTGTTCACATTACTTCACATTAGTTCATATAAGTCTTCCCAAGTTTTCCTAAAAACATCCTGCTTGTCATTTCTTATACCACACTAGTATTCCATTACAATTATATACCACAACTTGTTTAATCATTCCCCAGTTGATGAGTATTCCTTCAATTTCCAATTCTTTGCAATCACAAATAGAACTGCTATCAGTATTTTTGTACATATAGGTCCTTTTTCCCTTTTCTTTGGTCTCTTTCAGAGAGACTAGTAGTGGTACTGCTGGGTCAAAGGGTATACAAAATTTTATAGCCCCTTGGGCATAGTTCTGAATTGATCTCCAGAATGGTTGGATCAGAAACCAATTATATTCAAATAAAGTTATCAAAATATGAGGAAAAAGAAGTTTATGAATCCTAAGTTAAGAAGCCCTGCTTTATAGAACACGGTTGCTGCCATAAAAGTATGTTAATTGTGAAATCAAAGGCTTTCTACCTTCTTTAAGGCACTACGTTCAACCAGCAAACATTTATTAAATACATACTATATGCCAGTAATTGTTCTAGTCCTTGGGGATACAGAGACAAGGATGAAGCAGTCCCTGACCTCAAGGAGTTTACGTTTGATAATATCAGTTAGCAGTTGGGGAGATTTGGGGAGGGGCTCTATGACCATTGAGATCTGGGTATACTTAACAGTAACGTCTCCCTGAAAGTAAATTCAATTTAGTTCCTTTAGAGTTTAAGGGAATGAGTCAGAAAAGACCATGGATGGATGTCTGTTTTCCTTTTGCTACTCATTCACTTCGGGTTCTAAAATCTTAGGGTGAAAAGGGAATTTGGAGATCATCTCATCAAACTTGACCTCATTCTGGCTATTGGAGGCATCTTATTACTAGTTTTTGCTACAACCTGGAGTTCCCTCCTGACCAGATCAACCAGGAGGAGCTCCTGGTCCCCTCACACTCTGCTCTCCCCTTGCCACAGGATCCTTTGAGCTCATATTGTATACTTTCTAGCTCATTTATTACTTTTATTAGCATTTAATGATGCTATCTTGCATTGCGATACCCTTTTTTAAAAAAAAGTTTATTTAGTTTTAGTTTTCAGCATTCACTTCCATAAGTTTTAAATTTTCTCCCTCTCTTTCTCCTCCCCCATCACCAAGATGGCATGCAATCTGATATGGCTCTACATATACATTCCTATTAAACATATTTTCATATTAGTCATGTTGTATAGAAGAATTAGAATGAATGGGAGGAAACATGAGAAAGAAAAAACAAAACAAAACAACAACAAAAAAAGAAAATAGTCTGCTTCACTGTGCATTCAGACTCTGTAGTTCTTTCTCTGGATGTGGATGGCATTTTCCATCATGAGTCCTTTGAACTTTGTGGATTGCATTGCTGAGAAAGGCTACATACCCCTTGCCTTTTTTTGCCTTTTTTGGAGAGCAGTTGGGGTTAAATGACTTGCCCAAGGTCACACAGCAAGTAAGTGTGTCAAGTGTCTGAGGCCGGATTTGAACTTGTATCCTCCTGACTCCAGGGCTGTTGCTCTTAGCCACCCCTACCCTTTTTTTCTAATGGCCTCGAATGTGCCCTTATTTCCTTCTTCTCATTATCTAGTCTGACTCCAGAGAAGAACCACAGTGCTGGACTTAGAACATACTGGAACAGAGTTTGAATCTTTGTTCTGCAAGTCACCTTTAGGAACATAGATTTAGAGCCAAAAGTCTAACCCTCTCATTTTATAGGTGAGGAAACGGAGGCTTGAGAGAGGTTAAGTACCTAGGGTGCTTGAAGCATGATTAGAATTCAGGTGTTACTTACTCCAATTCTAGTATTTTATCTATCATGCCATCTAGCTACGCCTAAGCCTTCCTGGGCCTCAGTTTCCCTATCTGCAAAATGAAGGAGTTTGACACCATGACCTCTGAGGTCAGAGATCTAGAGCTGGAAGGGACCTCAGAATTCTAATCGTCTCTAACCTGAGTCTCTAACCTGAGAATGGTGCAACAACAGACCAGAGACAAAGTAACCAAGTAGCAGTTTAAGTAATTAGTTTCATTAAGAGGATCAGATTTGCAAATCAGGAATTCTCCTGATCAGTAGTGAAGGCAGAGATAATATACATAAATCACAACGGGAAGGGAAGGGGGAGTTCTCACAAGCCCACAAATCCCACATTCCCCAAGATACAGGTGTCCTGAAGTTCTGTGGGAACAGCCTTGTTTCAGGTCTTTGAGGTCATTACTTGGTAGGTCACCGGACCAGAGATCCATAACGAGAACAGGTTTTACAATCTTTGATTCATTTTGGTTAAGGTACACTGGCCTAAGAATGTATTGTGTTGTCAAGGATTTGATGAATTATTTCAAGCTGCATTGTGAGCTTCTGACCCACAAGTTAGAGGCGATTCTGGAAAAACCTAAATTATCAGCATATTCATTACATTTATATCGATTACTATGAAAATCAGAATTCTCTTCACTTGGACCAACACTAACATTGTCCATCTTTTCCTGTCAAAAACTTATAAACATACATTTGAACAATTCAGTAATGAGTCAGGCAGATGTCAGGAGTAAGCCTGCCAAAGTAAGCATTTAATTAATACTTGTTGACTGCCAATTTTAGTTTCGTAGTACTGTTTCCCATTTAATCCTGACTATAAATGAAATATCATAGATTCAAAATCTCTTTGTTTAGCAGTATCATTGTGGTTAGATGGGAAGAAGAAGCAAATAATTTAAACTCCTTGAGGATCATTTCTTAGTCAATTTTCATTTCCTCCTCCCTCAACACTTAACATAATATCTTGCATATAATAGGCACTTGATAAATATTAAGTGACTGAATGGATAAAGGGTTATGGTCTGCCCTTACCTGAGCAGGGAACTCTCTCTACCAATGCTGGTCAGCTCCTGTTCTACCACATGTGCTCTTAAAGTGGGATTTCTTAATCTGGGATTCTTTGACTTCCAAGGGGTCATATTTCAGGGGGCTGACAGAGTTGGATGGGAAAAAAAATACTTCCTTATTTTCACTAGCTTATAATTGAAATTTAATGTTTCTTTCAAGAATGAATGTAGGTGACAAACCCTCATTCTGAGATTGGGGTCCCATAGGCTTCACCAGACTGCCAAAGGGGTCCATGACACAAATGGTTAAAATATCTGTCTTCGAGAGTTGCCTGAAAAACTGAAAGTTTCGCCCAAGCTCATAGAGCCACTGTGTCAGTCATGACTTGAACCCAGGACTTCTTCACTCCCAAGCTGGGTTTTTAAGGGGCCATTAAATGTATCTTTTCAGTGCACTACTATGTGCCATCCTGCCTCAGAGTCCCATTGCTCAGAATTAAAGGATAAATTTTAAAAGTCACATCTGTAAACTACTTCAATAGGTGAAATTTCTGCCTGTCCTTTCTCATTTTGATAAAGCCAAGGAGTGATGCTTTTAGCAATCAATTTCGAACCCACTGCTTTATGCATTACCAGAGGCCAAGGGCACCCCTAGCCTTTCTCTCCACTGTTTAGGTATAAGATGTTATTGTAGTAATTAGCAGAAAACTTAAAGGATCTCTGGTTTCATCGTTCTACCCAGGCACAGATGGCAACTTCTTTACGCTTCAGTAGACTCTTCTTCCCCCTGTTGTAATAACAGTAACGACAATAACTCACACTTGAATAACTCTTTGCCTATATTGTCTAAAAGTTGATCCTCACAGCACTTCTGGGGGATCAGTTGGTTGTTAGCCCCATTTTGCAGATGAGGAAACTGAGGCTTAGAAATTAACTGACTTGCCAAAGTGAACACAGCTGTTAAGTGATTGAGGTGAAAATTGAACCTGTGTCTTCTGATTCCAAATCTGTTGTTGTTATAGTGGTTTTCCCTGTCAGATTGGTAGGACAGATAGCTGGCCCACTAATCTGGGTCTTACAGAGTGGGGTTCTATCTTGGTATAGCCATCAGAGGCAGCTACGTTATAGTGGAAGGGGCCATTGAACTGGGAGTCCGAGGCTATATCATACTGATCAAGTCATAGGTTCATAGACTTAGAGCTAGAAGCACCCAGGAGATCATCAGGAGCAGCCTTCTCAGTTTATAATTGAAGAAATTGAGGCCCAAAGAGGTTAAAGGTCTTAAGCTCTTTAAGGACACATAGGTTGCAAATGGCAGGGGTGGCATTTCATTACACATCCTGTGGATTCAGAGCAGAAGTACTATGCCACCTAATATCCCAAGGCCCTAGTTTTGTCATCTATAAAATGATGGGGTTGTAGTACTCTGCCTTTTTCTTTATTTCCTTCTTTCTTTCTTTCAGGATTAAGTGACTTGTCCAAGGTCACGGCTAGAGTTAAGTGTCTGAGGTCGGATTTGAACTCAGGTCCTCCTGACTCCAGGGCTGGTGCTCTATACACTGTACCACCTAGCCACCCCATAACAGATTTTCTTTAGGGTCTCTTCTAACTCCAAGAATTCTCTAACTCTTAGATTCTCTAGAATCAAAACATCTCCTCAGGTATGACAATAGACTGACAATGATTACTTTTCTGTCTTCTCTTTTAAAAAAATCTTACCTGACCTTTTTATCATTCTGTGGGCCCAGGTTTAAATTTCTAAGACCATAATTTATCATTTACATTTAAAGGAGACCAATTCCTGATTAAGGAGTATTCTCATAAGAAAATTCTCTCCAAATAAAATTTACGATGAATTCACTAACCCCATCTCATGGAAGGTAAACTCCTTGAGGGCAGGGACTAGGTCACTCTAGTATTTCTATTCCCTTGCCTCATCAAAAGTACCTAACAAAAGGCTTATTGGTTGATCTGGTTTTTTTTTGTTCCATTTTTTAAAACTTTCATTTGCCAATCTTTATTAATATTTTGAGGTGCATCTCATTTTTTGGATTTTAAGCTGCCCATTAATTTTCTACAGTGTATACTCAGGGAATTAATGAAAAATCTTTATTAACTCAAGTACAACTTAATATTAAATTTATATTACTATTACTATGTCTTATCCATGATAAGTGCTTAATAAATGTTAAACTGAATGAAGATAATTTTATCTTTGAACATCAAACAATATGCCCTTTAAATAAAAAAGGAACTTTGGATTAGCCGTACTACTAAACATCTTCGTTAGCACAGACAATTAAGAATTTAGTGACTTTTCTGTTAAATCTATTTTTTCAGTTACATTTGTCTTACTCTGCATAATAGGTTAAGATCATAAGATCATTGATTCAGAAAGCGAACCTCGAGGCTAGCCAGACCAACCCCTTCGTTTTGCAAATGAGGAACTGAAGTCCACAGAGGTTAAAAAACTTTTGAAAAAAAAATTACAATTGAAAAATAAATAACAGTTATCCATATGTAAAATGAAGATGAAGAAGTTATCTTCAGCAGTCCCTCCAGTTTTTTATGTTACTTTTTCTACACCAGTGATCAAGGAGAGAAGACAGAACATAGCATGTGTTTGGGGGAGACAGGGATATTAACAGTATCAGAATATACATCAGAAATAATTGATAAAGATGAACAACTCTACTATTCTATTCTAGTAAAAAAAAACCTTACAATAATTTTCCTTCTCTTTAATGCCTTTTATTATTTATTTTTAATGTACTTTTTTTCTTTAAAAAAAATGTTTCATTAGAGGCAGCATGGTATAGTAGGTAGAGAGCTGGCCTTGAAGTCAGTACAACCTGGGTTCAAGTCTTACCTCTGACATATCCTGGCTATGTTAACCACTTTACCTTTCTGTCTAACCAACTCTCTTAAGGTCCTGAACTGATTGGTACTTACCCGATACCATTAAAATCACAGGTCCAGTCCCTATCCCTATAAATGTTTAATTGACACTTTAAAAACTATCCTAGTTACTTTCTAAAGACCTGCATATCTGAAAATGAAACTCATCTTTAGTATAGAATATTGGCCATGTCTAAGAGAGCATTCCCCATTTTGCACCTATAGTATAGTCTCTGTCTTAAAAAGATTAAGAATTCAGAATTCTGTTGGCATAACCTAAGAACTGATGGATTAATGGATTCCTAGAAGTATGTCAAGATTTAGAAAATGCTACCTGGTCTTCAAGTTCTTTAGTTATTAGATGAGATTCCTTTAAGATTTTTTTATGGGTATTAGGTTGAATTGGAGAAGCTATTTTTCTCCCTTTTCAAAAAGTAGCTTAAATTTTCTAACTTTAAAATGATTAGGTACCTTTGTTGTTCAGTTATTTTCAGTTATATCCAACTCTTCATGACCCCAACTGCGATTTTCTTGGCAAAGAGAGTGGATTGGTTTGCCATTTCCTTCTCATTTTACAGATGAGGAAACTGGGCCAAACAAGGTTAGGTGACTTGTCTAGTGTCACATAGTTAGTAAGTGTCTAAAGCTGGATTTCAACTCAGGAAGATGAGTCTGGTACTCTACCCACTGCTCCAATCAGCTTCTTGATTAGGCACCCTGCATCCCTGAATTATATAACATTCTATTGCTTATGTTATTGGTGTCAAACAGATTTGCATATGCCTCTTGGAATCCCTCCTAGAGCCTTAAAGGCTCAGCTTAATTTACCTCTCCTAAATATAGAGTCTTCTGATTTTACCCTATCCAGGAACTCTGATTTCCATCTTTGTGTAAACAGGACTTCTCTTTTTGAATTGAATTTGTTTTATTTCTTACAGGGCCCTGGGCTAAGGGATTTATTTTACTAAGCAACTGAATTTAATCAGAAGTATGCTGTATATATGTAACATTAAGCCCCTTATTCCTTAACTTGGAACTCAAATCTTTTATGAGAAAAATTTTAACAAAGTTCTTCTACTCTTAGACATCACCTTCCTACTTGAAGAATTTGTTTTAGTTCCTTATAGGGGAAGTCTTACAGTAATAATAACTGTGATTCACTTGTTGCTGACAGGTCTCCTTCTGATGCCCACCATGACCAGCTTTGAGGATGCTGACACTGAGGAAACACTCACTTGCTTCCAAGTTACAGTCTATCATCCCAACCAAGATCAAAATCAGGTGTTTCAAGGACTGAGGTTTTTCAATCGAGAAAGGCTGTCATCCATGGAAGTGGTAAAGTTTGGCCGGAATCCCAATCTGTGTCATTATACCTTTCAAGACAAACAAGTCTCTAGAGTTCAGTTTTCTCTGCAGCCATTTAAACAATTCAATAGTCCAGTCCTCTCATTTGAAATAAAAAACCTGAGTAAGAAAACCAGCCTGCTTGTGGGTAACATAGAACTTGGCTATCTTAATAAAATGGATCTTCCGGGGAGGTGCATCGTGCGGTTTGGAGAATACCAGTTCCTGATGGAAAAAGAAGATGGGGAGTCCTTGGAGTATTTTGAGACACGTTTTGTGCTGGCCCCTCGGTCACTCTTAGAGGAAAGACATTATGGAAAGCCTGTACCTGAGAACGGCTTTTCTTCATCCACACTGCCTACAGAAATGGATGAAAATGAATATTGAACAAATGGAAACGATAAGAACATCATAAAGGATATGGGAAGGCAGGCAACTTGATGGATATTATTTGGGTAGAATTAGTTGAACTTCAACATTTCTATCTTCTATGCCATCAAATGGAGTATTTTAAATTCAATGCTTTGTTTAAAAATTCTGTAGCTTTCTTGGGTATTAAAGAGGTTCAGTGTATTGGGTGGATCCTTACTGAAGGATTTACATAAAAGCATGAATATGAATTGCACAGTGAGTGTGTGTGTGTGTGTGTGTGTGTGTGTGTAGGGGAAGGTTAGGATCTACAGTGGGACAAATGAGATCCTGAGGTATCAAGGACCTATCTACCTGGAACATGATCTTTTTGGATCTCTAACAAACTAACTTTAGATGACCTTGGTGCCTTTTGAAGAAAAAAAGCTGTTAGACATAGCTTATACTGAGCATATTTTAAAAATTACATTTTATTTCCAGATCCACATTCTTTTCCTCCCATCCCCACTCCCCACTGAGAAAGCAAGAAAAATAAAACCCCTTTTATAAATGTGGTGTAAATATATTTTTAAAAAATCATGCAAATGCATTTATATATGTAAAGGTATGTATTTGCCTATGTATGGATGGCCAGACTTGCATTTTACTGGTACAGGGAATTCCCAGTGAAGAAACTCCATCTACCAATGTAGAACAGCTCTGCTGTGACACTTTAAGCCATTTACCCAGATAACAAACTCATTGTTTCATTTTGGGCCCTTGTTTTTAATTTAGTGTTTTTCTTTTGTCTGGATAATGAGCCATGCCTCCGTTTGGCCAAGTCCTCTTATCACAAAGCATTTTGGTTTCCAAAGTAAAAGACCAATTGGCCAATTTTTGACTATGTTTGTCACTTAGCCTGTCAAAATGGTGATACCCAGACTGGTTCAAGATTGACACTTATCTGTTGTAGCCATGTTCCAGGGGAGTGTCCATCTTCTGAGGTGGCAGAAATGACAAATTCACTTTTCTGTCTAATCCTTGATCGTGGAAGAAGGAGTTAAAATTTGTCCTTAGTATTCCTTTAGAAGAGTCAGAAAGAATGTTGCTTCCTGGACTGTTCTCCCCTATACTCCTACCTCAGTTATCCAGAATCACTGGGAAATTTTTAAACCTTTTGAAGAAGTACCATCTCAGATATTTTAGGAGTATTTTTAATAGTCTGTATTTCATATTTCAAGGCTCCATAATTTTGTCAGTATGAGAGCTACCTCTACTTATAAAAACTGGAATCTCTCCATGCCTAAGTAGAAAGTCTATGGAAATTTCTGTGACTGAAAAAAATTCATCTGTGACTGAAAAAAATTCATCTGTGACCAGTCATGTGACTGGGTTTAGCTGAGCCATTTGAACTTGGCTGGGCTGGTCTCTAGATAGCAGACACACAGTCTTTCACAGGGCTTGTCAAGCATGGTAGGACCAACCAGAGCTTTTACACATAGGTTGGACTATATCAGACATGCCCTTAGATAAGCTAAATGTGGTGTTCTGAAGTTTATCTCATCTCATGACTTGTCAGAAGTGGTGTAAAAGACATCATAAAGGTTGATTGGCATGGTCATTTAGGGAGAAGGAAAAGAGCAGGGAGATACTCTCAGGGGCTTCACTAGCCTTCCCCCAAATAGTAAAAGAACAAAAGGAAAAGTATCCAGAAAATTGGATGGCTCCTCCATGGAGGATTTATCTAAACACATGGAAAAGAATTATACAGAATAAGTGTGTGTGGAAGGAGCCACCTGCATGGATGGCATGGGGCACGGGGATTTACCCTGAACTCCATAACAAGCATCAGATTCCTTCACTTGACTTAACCTATCCATTCCTTAACTAACAAGCTTTTAATGTGTACTTGCTATTAAACTTTAATAACATAACTGGGTGCTGTTTAGAACAAGCGTTACTATGACAACTTATAATAGCCATTCACATTTACAATATATAAAAGGGCCTTAATTCTGGTGCCTTCCCTCTGTTGGTTAACCCTAGTTTGTCCTGTCTATATCTTGTTTGTATATGGCTGTTTGAATGTCTCCCCCATTAGACTGTGACTTCCTTGAGACATTGTCTTTTGTATGTCTACTTCTTAGCATTGTTCCCGGCACATAGTAGGTGTTCATAAATATTTGCTAACTGACTGACTGACTGACTTCACAACAATCCTGGGAGGTAGCACAAATAATGTGGTCATTTTTACAGATGGGAGTGGTAGGAAATTAGGCTCCAAGAACTTGTGATTTGCTCAAGGTTAAAATGTATGTAGAAGAGCAGTGACTGTGATGTAGGTTTTCAGACTCTTAAATCCTTTGCTCTTTTAACTACATTGTTCTTGGGTGGATCTGTGATCTTGACATAGGCTTTCCTCCCAGTAACGTAGATTGCAGCCCATCTTGGGCAGCTCTTGTCCACATCATCTTGTAAATCCACTACCAAGAAGCCCAACCCACTCGGTAGGGATCTAGTTTGTTGCTTGGATGCCAATGGAAAATACAGACTATCACTTAGCCCTTGCTTGTCTCATGACCAGCCCATTTCCCCCCCCTCTACTAGTTTCTTTGACATTTAAAAAAAATAGTGAGAATGGCAAGATTAATAACAGCCATTATCATTATTGGATTAATACAATCCAGTTTCTCCAGTAGAGTAAGTCTGTTTGTTGGCCTAATTGATGGATTGGTCATTGGGACAAGGCTCTTACATTTCAAATATGAATAGCTAAGCTAATATTTAGAGTTCATCTAAAGACTGATCCTTGGCACTTTCATTGGCATTCAATCACTGTAACACCAAAATCGAAGGGACGCAGAATAGAAGACCATCTTGGGTTTTATTCACTTCATTGGTTTCTTTGTTTCATAGCCAAAGAACTCATCTCCAAGTATCTGGCCTACTGGTGATGAGCCTCTCCATACATAACTAGACTGGTTCTGCAATAGCACAGCAGATGTCATTGGGATTGTTCTCAATGCCTTTCCAGAATTAAGCTTTGCCGTCATAGCCTTCAAGAATGCAGGGTCACCTCCACACCACAATGAGTCCCTGTCTTTCAAACCAGATGCTGATTCATCCTCATGAAGGCCCTGGGAAAGGTCATGCTAACCCCTGAGGGAGATTTAATTTCACAGTGTGTAAAGACTTGAAAAGAAGGAGTGTTCAAAATAGTAATGTATCAGAATATCTTGCTCCAACATACAAACCCTCAATAGCATACCAGTCGGTCAAGTGTGTAATGAGTGCCAGTGGTGACTACCCAATATTGCTGTCCACCTTGGGCAGAAGTCCAGGTCAGCCTTGCAATATGGGACTGTGGCAGGGCTGGCCTGGACTCCTGCCATGGCGGGTTTGGCTTTGGGGCCTTCCTTCTCTGAGGAGACCTGATCTACTTGAAATGGTTTCTGAAATTCCCACTTTGATTTGTTCTTTGGCTTTTCTTGGACCAGAATAGTATAAATTGAGTCAAATTAATTTTCTTGGTACTGTGTGGCTTTTCTCTATTTGTGGTTTCTACACTCTCCCTACATTTGTATAACCAGTAAAAATGAAAGAGTCTTCTGAAATGCATGAGTTGGTTTTGGAAGATGATACATTGAGTAGGGGGCCATCACAGGCAGTGTTAAGAATGAGTGTTCCCTACTTTGGGTGGGGCCTTTCACTGATTCTTGTGGGAAGCAGAGATTAAATGTTCTCAAAAGTACTTTTTTAGACATTTCTGTATAAACAAATGCATAATGTGAACGTTTATAGTAAAGCAAAGATTTTTTAAAGTGAATTTTCTTTCCAGTTGTCTTTATTTAAAAGAAGCAGCTCTTACTCTTCACTACGCCCAAAGTGGAGCATAATTGCTGGGGATGAAAGAATAACAATGGTTCTTACTTCAGGATTATATAATCAAATCTCTGGCTATTTTTCTGAACAAGCTAAAAAGTTCCAAACTTTACCCAATTCCGTCAGCTACCTTCAGAATGTTTATCTTCAAGTCACCTTAATTTCTGGTTCTGATATGCTTCTCTTCCTATAGGTTATTTCTAGTTCCTTTAGTTTAATTAATTAAGGAGGTTATACTTGTGAATTTGATTCCTATCTGTCCCGTTTACTAACTCAGATGGCTCCAGAGGAGAAAGTGAAGCTGGTGACTTTGCACAGTCCTCCCTCACTTAAATCCAATTCACTTGAATTTCATGGTATCACCTCCCTGATGTCATGGTCCTCTTCAAGAATGAAGGACAAACAGCAGTAGCAGCAGCAATCAAGTAGGAAAAACATCCCAAAAAACAAAACACCAACTCTTCCATGGCCACACACTGTACCTGCCAGTGATCCCACAAACAGAAGACAGAGGTAACCCAATTGATTGCCAAAATCTGAGTATGTCTCCAAGTGTAAAATATGGAAGCACATACTTGTCAACAAGGCAACCAGTAAGTGCAGTGGAGAGAGTGCCAGGCCTGGAGTCAGGACGACTCAATTTTGTGAGTTCAAATCTGACCTCAGACATTAGCTGTGTGACCCTGGGCAAGTCACTTAACTGTTTGCCTCAGTTTCCTCATCTGTAAAATGATCTGGAGAAGGAAATGGCAAAGCACTCCATTATCTTTGCCAAGAAAACCCCAAATGGAGAATTAGACATGACTGAAAATCAGCAACAAAGCTAGTCAAAGGCATTAGCAGATATCTGCAAGACCAAACGGAAGAAGGATGGAAGGATCTATAGATGGAAAGGTTTTCCAGATGCTCCTGTTTGTGAATGATATGAGAGGAAGTGTGGTGTACTGGCTAGGGTATTGGACTTCGTGTGGACTAGGCATTATGCTAAACTCTGGGGATTCAAAGAAAGGCAAAAGATAGTTTATATTCCCATCGACTAATGGGGGAAGCAACATGCCAACAAGTATGTATGAAGTTAGGATAAATTAGAGATAACCAAACAGAGGAAAGATTCTAGCATTAAGGTGGATCAGAAAAGGCTTCTTGTAGTAAAGGGGATTTTAGCCAAGACTTGAAGAAGCCAGAGAATTCAGGAAGTTGAGATGAAAGAGCATTCCAGGTATGGAGGACAACCAGTGAAAAGGCTTAAAGTTTGGTGTGAGAAAAAGCAAGGCCATTGTCACAGTATGGCAGAGTACATGGGAGGGGTATAAAGTGGGAAAGGGGGAGAAGTAAGGTGTAAGAAGATTAGAAACGAGGGAGGGTACCAAGTTGTGAAGGGCTTTGGATACCAAACAAAAGCTTTATATGTCATCCTAGAGGTGATAACGAGACACTAGACACACTAGTTTCTTGAGTAAAATGACATGGTCAGACCTGTGTTGAGGAAGATTAATTTTGATAGCTGAGTGGAAGATAATGGACTGGTGCAGGGAGAGATGTGTCAGGGAGACTAACCAGCAGGCTATTGCAATAGTCCAGGTGTGAGGGGATGAGGGTCTCCACTAGAGTGGGGGTTGTCAGAGAAGAAAAGGGGACATAGTGAGAGATGTTAGGGTAAAATCAACAGGACTTTTCAATGGATTGGATATGGGGGGGCGGTGAGGAAGTGAGGAATTGGGGATGACACTTAGATTGTGAAGCTGTGTGACTGATTGGGACGATGGGGGTGCCCTTGAAAGTAATAAGGAAATTCAGAAGGGGGAAGGGTTTGAGGAAAAAGATACTGAGTTTAGTTTTGGACATGCTGAGTTTGAAGTTTGAGATACATGAAAGGCAGTTGGACATGTGGATCTGGAGGTCAAGAAAGAAGTTAGGATTGGATAAGTAGGTCTGAAAATCATCAGCATGAAGATCATAATTAAAACCATGGGAGCTGATGAGATCACCAAGGGAAGCAGTATAGAGAAGAGAAATGGGTCCACAACAAAGCCTTGGAAGATATACATATTTAACAGATCTAGGAAAGGAGACTAAGAAGGAGCAGTCAGATAGGTAGGAAAAGAATCAGGATAGAATAGTGTCATACATGTTGATTATCAAGAAGAGATTCTCAAGAGGATGATCAAGAGTGTTAAAAGGTTGCAGACAGGTCAAGGAGAATGAAGACTGAAAAAAGTTCATTACTTCTTGCAATTAAAAGATTACTGGTAACTTTGGAGAGCAGGTTTGGGTTCAAATCTTTAAAACTTACGAGCTCTATGACCCTGGACAAATCATTTGACCTTTCTGTGCCTTCATTTCTTGATCTGTAAACTAGGAAAATTGGACTTGACCTTCCCTCCTCTAAATGTATAAACCTATGATTCTACGGACAACATTGTATTTCTGATTGTGCCAAGTCCCAGGATATTACAGGTTTTCCTGAATGATATTCATGGCCGCTCAAAAGTAATTGGCATAGAAATTGACACTGGAAAACTAAGTGCTTTAATTCCTATTATACAAATTATGCACTATTACTGGATACCGGGTAGCCAGCGAGCTAACTAGTCCAATAGTACACAGAAGAAGGACGATGAATTAAACTTAAGAGTAAAAAAGGAGAATGGATTTGATCAAAATTTAGCATTTAGTTAACTGTTTGACCCACACAATACTTTGTTATTCCAAGCTGCATCCCGTTGCAAAAAGTCATATTTTTAACACCAACGAATTCTTGGCAATGCCACGTGCCTGCAAATTATGACGTGCTACAACTTAGAGAAGACTAAAAATTTCATGTTTCTAAAAGCAATGGAAAGATGCATGATGGGTATAAGTACGTATTACATGCTGTCAATAAGTCACATTCAAAAAGTGTTTGTGAATGACATCACCAAGGATATGTGGACAGAAAAGGAAGTGGGCCAGTCCTGTGGAGAGGATGAGGGCTAAAGAATTGTATGTTGCACTGTTATCCACAATTTTTTTTTTAAAATTAGGAAACTTTCCAGACAATGCAGTGGAAACTGAGACTTATGGGAAGACATGGGCAAAGAAGGTGTGGATGGGTTGCATTCTGTACTAGGGGAGAGAGTTAACACATTCATTAAATTACAAACCTATCAAAGTACAAGATGTGCTTTTAAACTACCAAGTTTCCATTAAGCTACTTTTTTTTCCTTACTACATGTGGTTCCTTTTTCTAAAATTCAACAGTAACATAAAAGGGGACTGACTCTGGAATCAGAGGACCCGAGTTCACATCCCACTTCTAAATTAATAATTGTGTGATCTCTTGTTGTAGCTTCACCTCCCTATTAGATGGCCTGAGGTTACTTCCAGCTCTAAGCGTATGGTCACGTAATGAATTGCTGTGGGGCTATTTGGTCCTATACGCCCTCCAGAAACGTGAAACTGGATTTTCTTATTATTATCTCTCCAGAGTCTTCGTAAACCAGGTTTTTTTTTTTTTAGCTATGTGGACATACAAAACTGCTCGCTATTCTGTGAAACTGACACTCCATGTTAAACCTCTGCTTCTGCAGAGTAGTTAGTGCCTGGGCTTGGAATACACTCCCTTTCCTTCAAGGTTCGCTGCAGCTGCCACCCCCTCAACGAAGCCTTTCCTGAGCTTTTCCAGTTCTTATTCGTCCTCAACCTCCCTTGTATTGTCTAATTGGTGAATATGTTGTATAGTAGACTTTAAGATATTTGGGTCCAGAACAGTGCCATTTTTGTCTCTGGATCTCAAATGACTAACATACCTTGAACAAAGTAAGCACTTAGGATATATTTTGATAAACTGAGCAATTAACCTCTTTAATTTTTTCTAGAAATACTGAGAACATGCTTATCTGTTCACATTAATTTCTACTTGTTCAAATTTCGGTGTAACTGTGAAAGTGAGGTTAAAAAAAAAAGGCAATGTTGGAGAAGGCATTTTGAGGCAAGGCCTGTTAGGGACTTAGCTTCTGAGACATGCCTACTTTTCACAGCTTCCCTCCCTTTTCTTTAAAAGAAGAAATATAGAGACTAATCTATTTTACTTCTAAAAAACTGATTTCTGAACCCATTGATTATCTGAGAAACTCCAAGTATTTTCCACAATGAGTCTCATGGTAGTAGCAGCAGTCCAGGTCACTTGTAGGCATGGGTCCTCAAACTATTCTTCCAATTCTGTAATTATATCTTCATGTCTTTCTCGGTCAATAAAATATCTTCTATAAATCTGTGGTCATAATATTTTTAATGTTGATAAAAAGCCAGAAACAGCAACAAGCATGATGATTTATTATTTTTAAATGTAAAAATGTATTTATTCACAACTTTTGAGAAGTTGATTCCATTCCTTCAAAAAAGTCTATAATATGGACAAAATGCCAGGAAAAATTAGACAGTAGCTTATGCCAAACAAAAATATACATCTGATGTATACAAACTTTAAAAAGCAACATTACAGGCAGTATGAATGTAAATTACATTTAAAATATTTTTAAATGACATAGCTACAAACTTAAATTATGGTAAAATAATAATTACATCTTTAATGAAATATATTTACATATTCAGTCAGTGTCTTAGTTCTGCAAGTTAAAAAAGGAGATGAATTTACAGATACCCCTGTGACTTTTTAAAAATACAGCAAGAACTTACATCACTATTTGCATCTTAATCTTCCTATGGTGTTAAGGAAGGGCATTACCATTGTTATAAGGAAAAAAAAATACTACTAAGGAAACTAGGCAGCAATTTAGCTACTGAAATTTTATTAGATTCCCTAGCAAAACCAAGAAATGCAGCCCAATTTAGGGGCATTTTGCTCCCTTAGCCTTTAGTTCATATTTAGCAAAGTAGAGAAAACAAAGGCTAACATGCAGGGTGTCCCAAAGACCTAGGTGGAATATTAAAGCAGCACTAAGACTTTTGGGACACCCTGAAGAATCCTAGCAGCAGTTCATAACTCACAATTCACCTAGCTTTACTTCTCAGAGCACCTTCCTGTATCATACATAAAACAAGGCAAAAGAGAACTAAATAAAATCTGTCATTTCATACAGGAAAAAGTTCTTCAAAATACCCGTCTTACTTCTTTTTAGGAACCTCCACATTATTCATTCACAGAGATTTTAGTCCTTTGTGCAAGTTTTTTATTTTAATATTATCCCAAACTCATCCAATGTAGACTTAAAAAAATAATTTACCTAGAAATTGAAAATACAATCTAAAGTAAATACTCCCTTTGTAGCAGTATGTCACTCTCTTTTAAGTGGAACACTTAAGATCTAGCCTCAATTTTGTGTCTGATCATTAGAAATGAAAAATGTCCAATTCCACCTTTTTCAGGCCTCATAACAATCCTGTTTAGTGATACTACCATGAACATGCTATTATAACAATTTGATAGAAATGAATATTACTGCTCTGTTAGGCTTACTGAACTCTAATTGTACTAGTAGAGAATGGTTAAATTCAAACAGGTTATAAAAATAGAGAAAGCTTAAAAATCTTTCAGGAAATAGTGCATTATCTGAAGCTGCTAATAACTTTCCTTCACTGCTGCTGAGAAAAACAAGATGCTTTATTATTTTCATGTTCAGATACTGAAATAAGTAGATAATTTTTTAAAACCATATAAGATCCATGCAAAGAAAATGAAAATGTAAGTTATTTAAAAAGGAAACAAATTAAATCTACAGATACTAAACTGGAATACATAAATTAGAGCAGACAGTTCTTGATAATCATAAAATCTAAGAGTTGGAAGGGACCTCAGAGGCCATCCAGTCCAAAAGGTACCTGAACAATCTTCTTGACAACATATTCAGAAGCATGACAGAATCATGATGAAATTGCACTTAATTCTGAATTTAGATTCCATCATTCCTATTCCTTGCTCTTGAACATTTACCACATAATTTCTTTCTTCCTTACAAAAAGGCTCAGAACAAACATTTATACATTCTATTTGATTTTAAAAAGGCCGGATGATTTCTCCCTATCTGTCTTGCTGATCTGCTTCAGATTTTTTTAACTCAGAGGCAGACAGTTCTAAAACAGGATTCACAAATCCAGAATACTCCGAATTGCCATTGTTATCCATTTCAGCACTGACAAAATCATTCTCCCACTCCAGCCCATTAGAATCATCAGAAGCCGAGGTAGGATTACTTCCAGTCTTCTTGCTGCTATATTTTAATGCAGCCCGTAGAATGTCCTCTTCAGTTCTGGAACGTTCTCGCAATGGGACCATTCTATTCATCCCTACGGTTTGAAAAAGAAGTTTAAAGAAATAAAAAACTGGAAACAAAACAGGCACCCATCAACTGATGCAATGGCTAAACAAATTATTATACATGAATACATGGAAACCTGGGAAAACCGATGCAAAGTGAAAGAAGAACCAGGAGAACAATTTTTATAATGAAGACAACACTGTAAGTAACAACAACTCTGAAGGACTTAAGAGGATTGTCATGAGGAGAGTGGTGCTAGAGATAATATAAAAAAGTAAGAGTATCAAGAAAACATTTTTTTTAAATACACAGAATTAAGTCCAGAGGGAGAAGCAAGGCAGTTTTAGAATTAATCTGTTGAATTTGTTGTGTATACTTTTAAAATAGAAAGCTGTATGTGATAAGTTTCATATATGTTTTTGTTCTCTGTACGGAAATACTGATGTCTGGCAAGTTTGGAATGACCAAAAAAAAAAAAAAAGGATTCTGCTGCTGGAATTATATCTTAAGAAAAAAGGAACTCTGATGGCACTGAGAAAAATTCTTGATTTTGATTTTAAAAAAGGAATAATTATAAACTGTGCTGACCAATAAACAAACTCTGTATTTGATTATATTTAAATATGTAAAATACATCCCACAAAATGTCATAATTTATCTTTTCCCTCCCTCTCATCAAGCAACTTAAGCATTTTATTTATTTATTTATTTTTGCTTTTAGGAGGGGGGAAGTCAGGGCAGTTGGGGTTAAGTGACTTGCCCAAGGTCACATGGCTACTACGTGTTAAGTGTCTCGGGCTGGATTTGAACTCAGGTCCTCCTGACTCCAGGGCTGGTGCTCTATTCACTGTGCCACCTAGCCGCCCAACTTAAGCATTTATTAAGCACCAACTATATACTAGGCACTATATTAGATGCAGGGGATCCAAGTACAAAAAATAAAACAATCCCTACCTATTCAAAAGGGGATTCTTTGCCCATTCACTTATTTCCCTACACAGGGTTTTGGTGTGAATTTCTCTTCTTCATTATTATTTCATAAAGGTGTTACCATATTTATTCATATTCCTTCTTAACTATATTACAGTATTCTGCACGATCTGTTTAATTTTCTCCAGTGTTGGACATTTAGGTTTTTTCCAGTTTTTGAAAAAAATGACAAATAATGCTGCTGTACAACGACTTTGAAGAACATCTGCTTGTGTTTTACAACTCTGAGGACATATTCTCAGAAAGGGAATTTCGGAGCCAAAGAAGGGGTATATACCGAAAGACCAGAGTCCACAAAGATTCTGCGTTTGCAATGACACCAACCAGAAATGATTACAACTGCTTTCCCACCATCTTGCCGGAACTGAATCCTGCTGCTTTTCGTTATTTTCTTGCCAATCTGATGTATGAAGCTGTGCCAGAAGTTGGTTTAATTTGTATTTCTGTGATTAATGGAGTTACGTATTTTTCCAAGTAATTATTAACACTGTGGTTTCCTCTTTTGAAAAGTGCCTATTCATATCTTTTAATCATTTATCAATTGTGACTGAGGGTTATCTTTTTTTTGTTAATAGCTCTACACATATTTTAGATGTCAGGTCTTTTATCATGTTTGCCACAAATGTTTTCCAATCTTTTTTCTTTTCATTATATTTTTTTGTTGCATGTACATTTTTATTTTTTGTTAAGAACATCTCTTTTCTTTTAATTCCTTCTAATTTGTTGAATGTAAAAAAGTAATTTCCCTTCCTCTTTAAGGTAAATACATTATTTTATTTTCTTCCATAGTTTTTTTTTATGTCTACCATCCAGCTATCATTCAATAGTGTATATAGTATGAATGTGGATCAAAATTCACTTCCCACCAAATCACAACCCAATTTTCCAAAAGCAGATTTGTTACATAATCATTCCTTTTCCCAGAGTTTATTTTCTAAAGGCTGAATCCAACATTAATCCTTGGTATATATTTGGCTGGATGTTTGGTGTATCTATGGTCTCTGACATTTTTCTCTCTCTGCTCCAGGCCCAGTATTAGAGTTTGGTTAATTGTGTCGTCACATTTTAAAGTCTTCCAAGACCAGCTTCTTTTTCTATAACATCCCCTTGGTTATTCGTATCTACTTGTTCTTCTATACATATTTATAATTATTCTGTTTAGTTCTAATACTTCTTGGTAATTTGATTTGAGAACAGATTAGCCTGTAGTTAACTTGCCATTTTTGCTGTTAATCTAATCCACCTGAAAACACGGACGGTCCTTTCTAGTTACTCCAGGTCCTCCTTTATTTTGGTCATCATAGCTTCTGGACTGTTCTTACACAAACCTTCCTACTCTTATGTGGGTAAACTCCCAAATGTTTGAAGGTTTTTGTTATCATTGTAACTGGGTTTCCTTTTTATGCTATGTCTGTTTATCTTTATTAAAAGCAAGTAAATTTTGTATCCCGTAACTTTACTAAACGTTTATTTAAAACTATCATTTTGTTTTTTTGTTGAAGCCGGGGTATGATTTGTATCTAAATATCTGATGAGAGGAAAAACTTTGGATGAAATGATGAATCAAAGAAATCTGGAATAAAAAAAATCCTTATCTGAATCAAATCAAGCATTTTAGTACAAACACTAGTAGCTAACACGTATACAGCACTTGAACGTCTGTAAATGCGAACTTCATTTGATCCTCACAAGCACCCTGGAGGGAGGTGCCATTACCATCATTATTTTACAGATAAGGGAACTGAGGGTGAGGAAAATTAAGTGACTTGCTTAAGGTCACATGTCTATTAAGTGTCAGGAGCTGGATTTGAACTCTGGTCTTCCTGATCCCAAGTCCAGTACTCCATCAAACGTACCACCTACCTGCCCAAGCTGAGGAAAGACTCCATAGGGCTGGCGACACACACCCCGAGGCTCTGACTTCAGGCAGACTGCTTTGCTGCTCAGAGGCCATGATTTTTTAAAAACAGAACCAAACTATACCCACAACCAAGATATTTCTGAACCAGGTGACCATGACTGTTCATGACACAGACACCCCATTCTAAAGGAGCTAGGTGTATATGCCTTATGAATCAATTAATGTGAGTTAAAATACATTTAAAGCACGTCAATAACAGAACTCCAACAGTAATATAATGTGTTAAGCCAAACACAAATATGTATTTGAACTTTCCTAATTTTAAAAGATCCCATACTTTGATGGTTCCCATAACTGTTTATTTTAAGTACAAACAACTTTAGGGAAAGGAATTTTTAAAATTTCTATTTATAATCTTGGGTCTCAATTCTAGTGAATTTTTGGGAAAGAAGTAAAATCAAATTTATTTTTTAATATATATGACTTAAGAAAATTTACTCTTAAGGCAAACAATTCCCATTAAAATTGCAAAACGCATCACTATCAACCTTTCTTTAGGTCAATTGTCTATGGTCCTTTCCTTTGCTAATCTTCTATGACTAAGTTATTCCTGTTTCGTTCCTTTGCTTTAATGAATTAAAAAAAACAATTTGAGACATCAGGTTTTCTTAGTAAATTTTATTTAACATACTTGAATATTGACTCTCTTAAAGTACAGACACCACAAACAAAAATATCTCCTGTTTCTCGGAAATAAAAACTAAAATTGGTTCTTATGCAGTAAAGTCAATTAAAAGATAAATTTACAACAAACTGTTGATTTGAAATTTACCAACTAGCAAAAATGGTTATAAGATTGTGTCATCCACAAGTGGGCAGTAGTTAGTCATGATTAGAAAATCACTGAAAGGAATTTACTCGCATTTACTTCTCTGGACAAAAGAAATCGTTAAAATACAGTTTCTAGTCTGTATTTTAGCCAGTAATAAAACCGTAAAGAAAAGTTCTGGGAGATTCCAGTTTTCAGCATACACTTAAAAGGAAGTGAAAAACAAAAAGGTACCATACCGAACAAAATACTCCGAGGCAGCACTTTTTGTTGTATTAAAAAACCCACTATCCTGTGGTAGAAAAAAACAAGGAAAAACCAAAACTCCAAACCCCCAGTAACTGGAAACAACACGTATGTTTTTTAAATGAAGGAATGAACAAATTGTGGCACACGAAAGTAATCAAATATTGTGACACTGTAAGAAATGACAAGTATGTGGAAATTAGGTAACTATGGAAAGACTTGTATCAAATGACAGGCAAAAAGCAAGAACCAAGAAAACAACAAAAAGATTGAAACAGTGAAGAAAAATCAAATGCTGTGCCACGGTACTGACCTAGCTTGACACTGGAGAAAAATGAGGAAATAAATCTCTTTCCTCTCTTTGGGGAGAAACGGGAGCATCATGGAAACATAGCTAAGAATATTGCATGTGCTGCTGATTGTGGTCACTGTACTGGTTTTACAGAGCTGCCTTTATTTGGATAGTTAAGTTAGAGTTTTGCTAGGTGGGAAGAATATATAGAAATAACTAATATAGGAACAAAAGGAATCAATAAAACTTGAATTTTCAGAAATAATATTATTTCAGACATTTGCTGAACTTCCCCAATCTCCTAAGAAATAAAAAGGAAGATTACAGAAGAAAATGGGCCTACGGTACTTACATTTTTAAAAATAGGAAAATTGTGAATTGTTAAAATATTACCTTCTTCATCTTCCCACTCTAGATCTAAGGACGTGCTGTCATCATTTCCACTCGTTGATTTGGTTTTGGTCATTAAGTCACAACTACTTTCTGTGTTTGGTGTCAAAACTGTGGCCTCTGATGAAAGTCCTAGATCAAACATCAAGATAATGAAAATCTGACGCCCGTAACCATTCTGTCCACAGTCACCACAACCACAGAGACAACCGCCCACTTTTTATAAAACTCTTTGGAGCTCAGAAAATGTTTTCTTCTCAGCACTTGCAAAGTGGTGCGAGTGTTAAGGCTCGGAGATAAAACGACCTCTCCACAATCACATGGCTCCCAAGGGGTACTTGGCCTCTTGACACAAATTCAGTTCAGTGCCTTTTCTAGAATACTACGATGCCTCCTTTCAAATGTAACAATTTACAACCTCATCCTGCTTAAATTATGATTCTCCTCATTTTGTTTTTTGGAAGGGGGAGGGCAGGGCGATTGGGGTTAAGCGACTTGCCCAAGGTCACACAGCTAGGTTTGTGTTATGTGTCTGAGGCTGGATTTGAACTCAGGTCCTCCTGACTCCAGGGCCAGTGCTCTGTTCGCTGTGCCAACTAGCCACCCCCAATCATTCCTTTTTTAATGACCACTTGTCTCAGAATGTGAAAACGAGACAGAATTCTAAGGATCATTCAGTCCAAATTGTAAGTAAGAACAGTGGGACTCGGGAAGATGAAGTAAATCTATCCAAACAGCTAGTTAGCGGCAGATCTTCTCACTCCCTCGAGAGCATTATCACTATTTACACCAGATGGCTGTTTAAAAAAACAAACAAACAACATTTTTTGGGTTTCAAATTCCTAAGGTTTGTATGCTGACAAGACATGCCAACTCCGCTGCATCCCTATCTTGTGTTTCTCTAGAATTTTTACATCAGAAACTTCTATGCTGGATGTTTCTAGAGGGGATCTCTGCTAGCAAATCTGTGGCATTTACTTGTAACACTAGAGATGGGAAACCAATCAGAGGACCTGAAAGACTACTTGCCTTAAAAAAAAAAACACATGGCTCTCATCCCACACTGCTACACAAGGGGACAAAAGGTGTAGAAGTGATACCCACTGACTAGGGGAGTGAAGAGAACTTGTGTAATCTGAGGGTGCCAAGCTGGAGAGCAGGCTCTTTGGGGACACCCCTTCTTCCTGCTGGATATGAAGATAACTGGAGCTGAGGCAGTGGTATCCTACCCTTTCAGTTTCTGAAAACTTGCAGTAATCTATACTCTTAATCCTTCTTCCTTTGCCTCTGTTCCTACAAGCTCCAGTCTCTGGGTATCTCATGTTAGGCCAATAAGCCTTCATTTGTGAGGTGAAACAAGTCTATGAAAAAGGCTCTTAGCAAGCCTGGCCCTAGCCTGCCTGGCTTCTGTGGTGCAGTGGGCAAGTGTACAATTCATGGAAGGCTGTCAGGTAAGTTTTAGACAGCCATATTCAGCACAAATTACAGAGAAGCTTTCATCATTGGCTTCTTTAAATTTTTTTTTCTTTTTGGAGGTTAATTGGGGTTAAATGACTTGCCCAAAGTCGCACAGCTAGTAAATGTGTCAAGTGTCTGAGGCTGCATTTGAACTCAGGTCCTCCTGACTCCAGGGCTGGTGCTCTATTCACTGTGCCACCTAGCCACTCCTTCTTTAAATTTTTAAAATAAGATGAACACTTATTTTGCAACTTTAGAAAGACTTAATGAATGAGGTTATATTGAAAAATCTGACAGTTTTAAAGCAAAATAACCTAAAACAGGATAGTTTTTGTTAAGGAACATAATAGTATAGATTTTTTAGATTGAAGAAGAAAAAATTTTTAACTTATAAACTAAATCTATTAATTAAGTAAACATTTACTCAGTACCTACAGTATCCCAACTACTATGATAGGCACTAGAATACAAAAATGAAAAATTATGGTTTCTGTCTCAAGGAGACAGAAGGGGTCACAAGGTACAGAGTATGATCAGAGCAAAGGAGCTATCTGGACAGAATACTAGCAAAATTTAAAGAAGGGAAGATTTAAAAACTAAGCATCACTGTTAGGCCATTTGAACTACTGGCTTTATACAACTTCTGGGTAAAACCAAAGAAATATTTGGTTAGGTCAATGAGAAGCTAATAACAGAATGTGAAGCATATGAAAAGAAGGTTATTACACTTAAAAGGATATTATATCATAAATGAATTGCTGTGAGGCAACTAGAAAGAAATCACTGCAAGCTTATAATATTCAAATTTAAAGAAATTAAAACCAGTGCAGGAGGAAGTAAGGTTGTTTTGCTTGTTAAAATACAGCTAAAATCAAGCCAAGGGATTTTACTGCTCACAGATCTAGACACAGGAATAGGCCAAGTGGGCAGAAAACAATGACTGCCGCCTCAGATCACTTCTGGCCCCGTTTCATTTATCTGCATGTTAGGCCAGAGAGCCTCTTGAGGATTTCTAGGCCTCAATTGTCTGGGATAGATGACTGTGATCTAAGACCCCAGTCATGGGCCTAGAAAAGAGCTAATACATCTCAGCTTGGATTTTGTTAGCTACGTCTAGGGGCTATGACAACAGAGCCATCAGCCTGTAGAAGAGTGAGATTTTTAGCCACTGTGCACATTCTTACAGACTAGACCTGAGAAAGCTAGTGAGAGGTCCTGCAGAGAATGAAGCCTAGAAGTTGGTAGTGATGCCCAGCCACCATCAGATTATCTGAGCCCATTATTACACAAGGGTAATCCTGGAGGGCTAGGGTTGTGAGATGCCTTCCTCAGGGACATCAAAATCCACGTTTGCCCTCCTTGACATGTGATATCTATTCATGCTGTTTTCCCCACACTGATTATTGTCCTTTTCTGTGGGACAATGTGCCCTAGATTTATGAGAGGGATCAGGCAGCACAGCAGAGAGACTGCTCAACTCACAATAAGGAGACCTGAGTTCTAGCTGACTTAAACCACTTACTAGATTTGTGACCTCAGGCACATCACTAAGCCTTTCACACTTGGCTTCTTCACGTGTAGAATCAGGATCATAGCTGTACCTACTCGACAGTTACAGTTAGGAGCAAATGAGATGTGAAAATAGCTTTGCAAACCTTCAAGCGTCACGTATATGTTAGCTATTATTAATAGCTACTAGCATTCATGAGGTGGATGTTCTATTGCTTCTTTTCTTTTTTTTGCTTTTTTGGCAGGGGGAAGGCAGGGCAATTGGGGTTAAGTGACTTGCCCAAGGTCACACAGCTAGTAAATGTTAAGTGTCTGAGGTCAAATTTGAAATCAGGTCCTCCTATCTCTGGGGCCGCTGCTCTATTCACTATGCCACCTAGCCATCCCTATTGCTTCTTTTCTTACCATGATCTTTCATTATGCCTTTGCTCTGAATTCCCTGTACAGTCCAGGACCTTGGCAGCTATGGGTTTTGGATAGAAACGGATCCACAGAGTATTTTGCAACTAGGGTAACTGTTCTGCAAATCCTATGTGTGAGAGGGAGATACCTCGGATATATAAACATCTGAAACTGCCCATGTCACTTACCTAAGGGGAGGGAGAACAGACAACAGCCCACTCTGAACAGAAATGATAGGATGAAGGAGGAAGCGAGTGCAGTTACAAGGGAAATGCTCTGGTTTCTATTTCTAGGCTTTCAAAATATATGACATACTAGAGGAAAAAGTGGATTTAACTTGCATATTCTGCTAGCTAAGTGACCTGAAGG
This sequence comes from Pseudochirops cupreus, assembly GCA_028627135.1. NCBI lineage: Eukaryota > Metazoa > Chordata > Mammalia > Diprotodontia > Pseudocheiridae > Pseudochirops > Pseudochirops cupreus. The sequence goes on from CM053583.1 coordinate 165,525,037, forward strand.
CAATCTGAGTACCTTATTTCTCCACACGCGAGTGCTGTGTAGTAGAATGATAACCATTAGATTGTAAGCTCCTCGAGGGCAGAGACTATCTTTTGCTTTCTTTTTTGCATCCCTACAGTGTCTGATACATGGTAGGCACTTAATAAATGTTTACTGACTCACTGCTACATTTGGAGTTAACTGCAGCTGGAAGCCTGACCAATTTATTACTATGCGACTTCGACTTAGGTCAATTAACCTTTCTGGCTTTAGTTTTGTTAAACTTTAAACTGAAGAGGACTGAACCCCATGATCTGATGTCTTAAGTCTCTTCCAGCGTTAAATCTGTGAAACAGAAATGAACATTCACTCCTGTCAGCTATTAGATGGGGTGGACACTAACACACTCACTTACCACCTGTAAACTGTTTCTATAACACCAAGCACTCAGTTACATAGTATATTGGGAAAAGTATGTCCTACATATCATGTTGCCATTAATCTCTGGGAAAAGCATTTCATGTGCCAACCACAACTTTTTTTGAGGGGGAAAGGCATGGCAATTGGGGTCAAGTGACTTGCCCAAGGTCACACAGCTAGTAAGTGTGTCAAGTGTCTAGAGGCTACATTTGAACTCAGATCCTCCTGACTCCGGGGCTGGTGCTCTATTCACTGCACCACCTAGCCACCCCACACAACTTCTAACTGATTAAGCCTCACATTGCCACGCCCTGTCATGGGCTCCTGTACATTTCAGTCATGACACTGACAAGCCAGGAAGCCTCTTGAAGAGGATAAGGACAGTGAAGGCACTGAAAACTATGCCATCCAAGGATCAATGAATCAACAAACATTTATTAAGCACCTATTTACAAGGCAGGGTGCCAAGAAGTGGGGAACACCAGGGTGGAAATTAAGAGTGAATTAAGAGTGCTCATCCTCAAAGAACACCACGTGGAGGAACCAGGGCTGTCTGAAAAAAGAGCCGACTCCTGAGAAGCTATCATGTGCAAAGGAGATCAGTCTTTTTCTGCTTGGTCTTGGAGGTGGATCTAAGAACAACTGAGGGGAGGGGGCCACAGACACAGATTCCGGCTTGGTGTGAAGACAACGTATAACAGCAGAGGCTGTCTAAGAGCAGCACTGCTGCCTCGGGAGGTGATGGATGCCCCTCATCGGAGGCCGTCAAACAAGGACTGGATGATGTTGGTTGAGTCTGGGTGGACAAGGCAGCCTCTGAGCTGTTCACTGTGATCATGGTCTTAATTTTCAGTTGGAGGAATCAGAGAAGCCTCCGTGGAGTTTGTGGTTTAAAAAGCCGGACCCCGAATGAAAAGTTTTAGAACTGAAAAACAAACAAAAATCCATAACCCTGTCATTTAATGACAGAAATGAAAATGAATTAGTTATTTAACCACCTCACATGACAGTAATACATTTAACAGGGATGATTTATAAAAAATTAACCTTTTTGGCTTTGGTTTTGTTAAACTTTAAATTGAGAAAGACTGGCAAGGCCAAGATAATAGCTTGAGACCTTTTTCTTGCTTTATTAATATTTTAAGAAAGAGAAGAATTGTCACGGTTTTAATAAGTGGATAAATCCCTTTGCAAGACTAGAACTGCAATATGGGTTGTGACTTAGCTAAATCATGTAGAACAGCTAAATGGCAGGAAATCTTTTTTCAATTAAAAACGTTATGGATGGCCTCCTTTATCTATCTGGTAAGCAAGAGGAAGGGTACTTCTTGAAGCAAAGGAAAAATTCTCGAAACAAGTATGCAAGCGGATCTTAACCTGGGGTCCATGACTTAATTTTTTTTCATAATTACTTCAAAAAAATCAGTTTCCTTTATAATCCTATGTCTTTTATTTCATGAATTTAAAAACATTATTCTGAGGAGGGGTTCATAGGCTTCATCAGATTCTGAAAAGGATCTAAAATGTAAAAAAAAAAAGTTAAGAATCCCCAAGAAATACAAACCAAGAACTGATTTTTTGGATACATCCAAATTTAATTTTGCTACTGTGTGTAAGGTACTATGTTAGAAGCTGAAGAGGACTGAGGGGTAGGAAAGGTAACGTGCTCTAGAAAGACAGTTTTAGGAAAATCCCAGAAAGGAGTATTTAATGAAGTTAATTTGTGAAGTCTTTGGAACATGAAGTATATTTCAAATTTTGACTATATAATTAAAAATACTTACTACTACTTCGAAAAACTTCATATTGTGACTTTATATTTCTCAAATAGGATTCAAAGTCTTCTTCTGCCCCTGAACTGTAATAAAGTAAAACATTTTTCTTAAATTTACAATAGATTCTATTTAATATTTGTCATTATTTATGAAGAATGAGATTTAGAACTGAAGTCCTACTTTAAGAATAGAGAATCTATTGTATAATTAAAACAGTTTGAGAAATACAGGCAGATTTTTGCCATGAAATTAGATCTCCCATAGCTCAGCCTTTTTGAATGAACAATAAACATTTACAGAACTGAGACAACTTAAGATTTCTTTTGCAAAATATAAGTCACTTGCCCACATATAAGCTACTTTGCCATAAAAAGACAGAGAAACAGAACTGAGTAGCCATCTGGTATTGATAATGCTATTTACATAGTTTTCCAGGGGGAAGATAATGGCAACTGAAAGAGATGATGCTTTCCTACTTTGAGCACATAATCTCTCTCAGCGTGACACGTAATTGAGGGTGCAACAGCTCTCTGACCAAACATGCAAGCACTCTTCTATATGCACGTCCAAAAAAGGAGAAGGAAATGACCCCTGCTCCCTGTGGGCATCAGAACTTCCCACAGAAAGAAGGAAAAAAACACTTCTTATTATTTACCTTTGATACTCTCCAGTGCTGGAATGATGAGATCGTTGCATAATCCTTTGCCTTTCTTGCTTTATAAAAATAACACAATATAAAATAATAAAACAGTTCAGATGTTAGAGAAAAAGTAAACTAAATCATTCTATCACTACTAAAAATACTTTCTACTGGGGAAAAATGAACTGGGGTCCTCATATTCCTAATCATCATTATTCTTCTCTATATGACCTTCTTTTTCTATTGTATTCACAGACTCAAAAGTGTTAGAGATGGATGATATCTTAAATGTTATCAAGTCTAATCCGCTCACTTTACAGATAAAGAAATCGAGCCTTTCAGTACAGACCTTTAAATGGATCAGTAGAGCCCTGAGCATATAAGGAGATCCAAAATTTATTGTAAAAAGTAAATTTTGAGCTTTGACAGCAATTCTACAGCAACCAAAAGGAAGAAAGGACTCTTTGTAGTTTCTGGGAGGTTGGCGGGTTCTGAGGAGAGCTTCTCCATGGAAGACAAGGAAAAAACCTCTGTCAGTCTCCCCCTGTACCATTCCCCACCCCACCCTGTGCCTCCAAGAATCCTGGGAGATACTAAATAATATCTAATAGATTATATCCTGGAAGCTGCTATTTTTAAAGAAGCAAGAACATAGCTATCCTGAGTATGATAATAAAATAAATGGCCTACCCTCTATACAGAAAAGATATTTTTCTTAGGAAAATACGAGAACTAATTTCTAATATAGTTTCCATTTCAAAAACCTATTATAAAATGTCCATTTGCCAATGTAATTGAATTATACTGCTAAATTTTTTTTGAAAAAAAATCAGAATCTAAATTATATCTGAATAAGAAACTGAAAATTTTAATTCCTAGGGTTTTTTTGTACTTATTAAGCCAATTTTTGACTAAAAAAACCCCAATGTACTATGATTCAATTACCACCACAAGTACATTTCTATACAGGCAAAACTGCCATGGCATCTTTTAGTAAATCTGTTGCCTTACAAGTCAGACATCTCAGGATCAAAACTGCCAATGACACAAAGCCAAATTTTTGCCAACAGACACAAGTCCACATGATAGCCCCAACTCCCCTCGTGGGGTACGGATTCCTTGACAATTTGGCTCTTCACTATAGCAAGGCAGTTAATTGGCCAGGACAAGCCATGAAGTTTTATTTTGTTTTCACTCTCTTGTGAACATTGATATTTCCACAAAAATGAAAATGGCCAAGACAGTGGCAACAGCAGATGAACACAGAAAAGCACATTCCTCTCAGGAGGTTCAACCTGACATTAATTTACCATAAGACACACATCCAAGCTGCTTAACTGACAATAAGACAACATAAAGCATTATGTAACCTTTGAACCTCCCATTTTTCTGACTTTCTATGCCATGTTATTTTCTGTGAACTAGATGTTTCAATATGAAATTAGAAGAGAATATGTGACTTAACATAATTTTAGAGAGTACCAACTAAGAACACAATAAACTTTAAAAATATTCAGAAAGTACTATATTCGTTTTTACTAAGAAGTCTGTTTTGCTACAAAATTACCTTTGTTTAAAAAAACAACTTAAATTCCTGGGAAATGCGTGCTTATGAAAAATATAATAGTTCTTCGAAGAAAACAAAGAATTACCATCCAACTTTTATTTCTGAAGTCAGACAGCACCCACTAATGCCAAACTGAACAATATTAATCACAGGAGGCATGTGACTGCATGCTACTATTTATATTAGTAAAAGGCTCATTAATTTGCCTTTAAAGATTCTGAGCAGGCAGGCAGAGAGTAAACAATGATAAACAAAACGACCTTCATTCAGGGAAAACAGGTCAAAAACTGAAGTTTCTTTTATTGCATTTTACAAATCAGAAGAAAAGCAGCTTTGCCATTTATGTATTGGGGTCTTTTTCCCCTCACCTCCAAGAACTTTCGCTGCTTTGCTGCCCTGGCTGCTTCACGCTGTGCAGCGTATAAAGCTTCTTCTTCTAGTCTTAACTTCTCTTCTTGTAAGGCTAACTGTGTATGAACAGAACAATAAGGGTTAACAAAAATCAGAACCTATCTAACTGCTCTGAAATAATGAAATGCTTATTTATAAAATAAATATTTACAAAATAAAAAAATTATTCACAACAAAAAATTGGTTTTTACATGTAAGAAAGGAAATTTTAGTTATTAATCTTTCAGTTTTTCTATAACAAAGCAAGACTATGAACATTACTTAAGTTTATATTTGATATTATGAAGTGATACCTCATTTTTTAGTTTATGAACCTTCACATTACAGAATGTAAACAGAATTTACAACATGCTATAATTAGTATTCAGACCATTTCACTTCATATATTTTTACCATGACTATAATGCCGATGGCCTTCCCAAATCACAGTCAGCTACAATATTCCCATTTACAAATGACCCCTATACTTCGATGAAGGAGGAAGACTACAATTCATCTATGCCTACCCTTAACTGTGCCAATCTGGTCTGTATCTGCCTGTAAATTTCCCATAGCAGGTCATTCTCATTCTCCTATTTATTCTCTCTCTCCTTCTTCACTATGTGACCAGTCTATTTGTTTTCCAACCATACACATGTCTATGATGGTATCCTTTTATACTTCTTTGTTATGTGCTATAGCCTGCTCATACTCAATATTTCTCTTGGGGTAGTCCTCAAATTTAATTTCCTGGGATTTCACTTAACTTCGAAATTTTTTACTCTTAGAGAGCATAGCGCCATTTTGCTACAGACATCTAGTTTTATTACTGTTCAAGAACTGTCTTGAATGTAGTTCTTGTTAACTAAGCAGCATACAAGGCGTCTATAGTAATGATTATCTTTGTTTCTAAAAATCAGAAATTTAAGTTTTTTGTCCTCTGGCTAATGTATGTTTTTGTTACTGTATATGCCTGCCTTACTGATCAAAGATATTATTTTTAAAAATTTTAAATTTTGGATTAAACACCAAAAGAGCATTTTCATACAGAGGTAAACATGGAAAAAAAGATTCTGCATGCTAGAGTGAATCTCTATTTCATACCATTTGCTTTTTAAATAAAGGTTACGATAAATTCTACATGTATTTTAAAAAAAAATTAATAGCATTTTATTTTTTCCCCAGGTACATGTCAAGAAAATATTTGCCATTCCTTTTTATAAGACTTTGAGTTCCTCCACACGTATTTTCAAAACTATCCTGCTTGGATATTGATAAAAGCTGTTGTATCTGGAAAACTACATTTATGTGTCATTTAATCAACAGCAACTATCCCACACACATCAAAATAAACAGTAGCTAGGTCATGAATCCTTGTAGTTGTTTTTCCTCCCTCCTTTACAGTGTTAAACACACTAAAAATTGTCCCACTGAGAACAAATAAACTGGTTAGCAGTGAAATCTATTGTATACATAAAATAATTTTTCAAGCTTTTAAGTGAACTTGGTTTTCAATTAACTTTACAAGAACCACAGGCCATCATTAGGTTTGGACACTTGGTCCATCCTCCTTATTTCTAACAGAGGAGAGAAGAGGGCCCAGACATGAGGTGACTTGTTCAAAGTGGAACACCTGAGACAAGGAGCAAGGTTTCCTGGGTTCAGTCCAGGTTCTTCCTACTCAACTATGCTGCCTGCAATATGCTTGACCACAGTCCCTCTTTGGAATTTAAGAGGTTATTTTCTTAAGCCCCCACACATTTCTCAAATAGAACCAACACCCTGTGGGCTGAATGATTCACTGTTGAATGACTGCAAGAACTTTTCAATGATTCATCAAGTCCTAATTACAACTAAGTATAAATCTAAAAATAGTAATTCCCCTTATACCTTGCTTTTCAAGCTTACAATGCTTTTCAGAACACCTCTATGAGGTAGGGTTGTGGATGAAGAAATTGAAGCCCTAAGCTGTTAACTAGTGCTGGGGAAGGGACACAAACAGAAGCCTTCATACTTCAAACTCGCTCTCTTTTGACCATAACACATGGCTGTTACCAGTAAACTGTGAGCATTCAACATAATACTTAACATAACAAAAAAGCAAGAGTGAAACACAACAAACACCCAAGTCACATACGTGATTTTATAATCAAAGAATCTGATTTACCTCTCTTTGAATTTTCATATCAAATGTTTTTTGTTTTTCAGCAATGGAATCATAATGCCTCTCTCTTAAGTCAGCTATTTCTTCCTCAGTAAGGGGCCTAGAAGGAAAAAGGAAATACAAAACTTTTGCAATGCCAAAAAGTATTAAAATAATTTAGTGCTATAATTTTAATGAATATACTAGAAGCAACAAATAGTAACATCACTTCTATAAATGAATGAAGCAATACTAAATTTAAACTGGATTATCAACAGGATATTTATACTGCAATCACCCTGAGCCAGGGCAATGACTTGTCACGTTAAAAATAAAGAATATTGAATGAAAATGCTTGATACCAAGAGCATAATTCTGAATTTAAAACAAATATGTACTGTTGCTTCTTCCTCATGTAACAAATGTAACTAACAAAAGTATGCACAACTTTAGAAAACTGGCTCCTTGAAGCTATCACAGCGTCCAGGTCTTTACTTACTAAAATGGCCAGTAAATTCTGAAACAATAAGAAAATTTTCAAAATCTGCAACATAGGGAAAGGGGAAGAAGCTTACAATAAGAAACAGGGAAAAGGCAAGTATCCTCTTCCTTGATTTTTTTTAAGACTTAGTTTAAAGAATTTCTTAAGTTTATCACATACACACAAATAAGTCCTTACCTATGACTACTTCCTGGGCTTTCCCCCTGTTCCAAATAAATCAAATAGTTCATTAGATTTTATTATCTCTCAAAAAAAAAATCAATATGCTGAGAATATATTTGTACAAATTAGTAAGATATTCTTATATATTCTTTTTAGGGGATTGTTAAAGGTACTTATAAAGCAAACAAAAAAATTAAAATAACATCAAATTTCATCAATTATGTATTATATAAAAAGCAATTACTGATTACGGCTGTTATAGTTATTATTTTATATAATTACATACTGTTTATTTTTTCCCCTGAAAGCAAATGATAAATTATTAAAATAGATCTCTACTCAAACTGCTTAAAAATAGTTTAAGAACAGCTTTAAAAAGAATTAACTGGAAAGAAAAGTTGAGTGGGGAAAAAACTGAACTCTGCATACTTTTAATGGTTTGTGTGAATGTTTTTATTATCATTCCATATCCTTCCATACAAGATAAATTATGCCAGACTTTAACTTACAGGATTTTTACAGGTCCTCTAAAAGATCTATACTTATTATGAAGTAGGCGGTTAATGTGCTATAACCACTGGCTCAGGGAGCTTAGGTGACTTGCTGGAGGTCACAGAACCAATAACTAGTGGGTACAAGGCTGGACTCCAGGTTTTCCATTCCAAGTCCAGAATTCCATTCCATCACATTGCTCAGTCAAGTAAATGAAGGGGTCTTAAAAAGAGAGCATTGGCATGTTGTTCTTCACCTCCACGTGAGAAAAATAGGCAAGAAAACATAGTTTTCTTTCTCATTTAAAGTGCAGGGAAAAATTCTTGATGGTAGAGGTACTGGTTGAAGATTGCCTTGAGCTTCCATGGAAGCCAATGAAACCTCCAAAGAGATCCTTTCAAACAAAGCTAAGTAGGCATCTGTACTGGATTATTTAGGCATTCACGTGCTTGGCTGCTGGGGATTAGCCTAGATAACCACTTGAATTTTTTTTCAGTCATTTTTAACATGCTCACATTGCTTGCTGAAGAGGAGAGTTAACTGTGGGGCTTCCTTTTTCAAATTATTTGTCTAAAAACTGACAAGCAGAAAGAAAACAAAATTCAGAAATAGTTGTACCAATATATTATATTATTAATTATTACTACCACAGGGCTATCCTTCCTCCTTATATTCTCCCTTTGCCCAGTTACTTGAATGCACACAAGGTCGGTGAGGTGAGCTGCCCTGACACCATCCAAAAAGTCCACCAGGCCTTATCACATGCCCTGCTCCATGTCCTGTAGTCTCCCAGCATCATCATCTGACTGAATCATATAGCCTAAGGACCTCTGTCCTTTGCCATCTGCCCCAGTGAAGCACTTTCAGAACTTCTGGGCCTTTTTCTCTGCCATGAAGCTGAGTATTTTTAACATATTGTCTCTTCCAATTAAAGTGTGAACTTGGTTTTTCTATTTGTATCCCCAGAACTTAGTACTGTGCTTGGCCAATAAAATATTAATAAATGCTCATTCATGCATATATTCATCTTGGTAAATACCCAGATAACCAAAATATGAATAGAACTTGGAAATAAAGAATCCTCAACTTTGCAATACTATAAAAATGAAAATACTTACTTCATCACTTTCTACTAGATTTTCAAACTAAAAAAAAAAAGAAAAATGTTAATGAGGATGACATATGTAACATCTTACCAGAAATCATAGTAATCTCATTTTAAAAGATGATACAATATAGTTATTTGTAAGGACCTTGCAGTTTTCAGAGCATTTGAAAGCAAATGACTTGATCTTCCCCATAACTCTTAGAGAATTGAAGGCAATTACTTCATAAAAGAAGCAAAAAATAAAAAACTTTTCATTCAAGTTAACTAAACATTTAATATAAAAGTTTACCCTCTCTTGAAATATATAGATAGTTGCTAAAATTCTTCATATCACTTTTTGTACCTGGAAAGTCTAAGATTACTAAGTGTTTTCTCTCTACTGATTTTGGGGCTTCATTTAACTCTTTCAGAGGATAATGCTAAATATTTTCCTCCCAACACAAGGTCATCTATTCAAATGCATTTCCATATATAGTTCTTGAAATCAGATTCTTTGCAAAAGCTGTCTTTTTGACAGGTAAACACAAAAACCGACAACTTCTACTGAAACAAAAGTTCCAATAATGAAAATGATTCAAAATGCCTTACTACGTTAGTTCATTTTGGGGAATAAGTATTTCTTACTTTTAAGTAAAATAAACAGAAGCAATACTCATCAGTATGAAAATGGATATCTGAAGACAGAAAACCCCAAGTTAAAATATGCTGCAGAACCAAGAAATGTTAGTAGTAACTTGGTAATTTGTCTCAACTGGATGAAATCAGAAAAGTATGGATGCCTGAAACTGTTAAAAAATCAAACTACTTGGTACAAACTACTATACTTGATAACAATAATTGAGAAAGAAGCAAACAACTTATAATGACATATTTGATGGATTATCAATCCTAAATACTAAAAACATATTGTATATTAGAATTCAATAGGGCTGGGTGACATGGAAAAAATGTACAAGCTTTATTTCCTGTAAAGTTATTTGTGGTTGGTGTCTTAATAGACTCTAAAAAGTTGATAGGTCCATGGCTGGCTATTCTAATAAAGGGCAACTCAGGGTGTGGATTTAAAGATTATTTTATAATGTCAAATTCTACTTCTGTATTTGCCAGCTTTTTGCTGAACTTTTCACCATGACTCCATTTAATTTCACTTTATTTCCCTATGATACAACATTAAGTGGCATTCTCCCATCAGCAAAATGAAGGAGTGGCTCTACATGAACCCTAAAATGACTCCTATCTCCAAATCTATGATCCATCTCGTCAAAGGTAATCCTTCCACCTGCTCCCTTAATCATCATCTCTCTTGCCTCTTCTGTGACCTTGCTTCATGAATCATTTCCCCCATTAATTTTCAAACTTCAAATTCGACATGTCCAAAACTGAACTCTAATCTTCCCAACTTCTATTTGTTTCTACTGACAGTACTACTTTTTCAGTTATTTTGGTCCCATTTTCATGCCTTCATCTCTTCTAACCTGGGTTATTATACTGGCTTCCTAATTGGTCTTTGTTGTTCCAGTCTTTCTTCTCTTTAATTTACCTTTCATTCCACTGCCCAACTCGGCAGACTCTCAAGAGTGACTCCAACACTGCCTACTGAATTATTGAACCCCATTCAAACCCTTCTACAATGTGGCTCCAAACCATATTTCTAACGTCTTTTTTTGTTTGTTTTTTGTTGTTCAGTCATGTCCCAACTCTTTGTGACTCCTATTTAGTGTTTCCTTGGCAAAGATACTGGAGTGGTTTTGCCATTTCCTTCTCCAGCTCATTTTTATAGATGAGGAAAACTGAGGCAAACAGCATTAAGTGACTTGCCCAGAGTCACACAGCTAGTAAATTTCTGAAACTAGATTTGAACTATGAAAGATGAGTCTTCCTGACTTCAGGTCCAACCTTCCATTCATTGTGTCACCTAGCTGCCCTAGCTTATCTTTTACTGTTTCTCCTTTCTTTAACTCTACATTCCAGCCAAACTAGAATACTTTTTCAATATTCTGTTGTCATCTTGCTTTAGCTCACCTCTATTACTCTGTTCGTACCATCTCTCGTACCAATAATGGACTCCCCTTCATTCTCACTTGTTGACTCCTCCATCAGGTGCTACATTCTCCACGAAGACTTCCCAGGTAAAAAGTTCTCTCTTCCCTCAAAATGTGTCAGAACATTTTGCCTGGATGACTTCTTTGCACTTATCTCAGTTTCCCAATGAATAAGTATTGGTATAATTCTGCCCTCCCTCCCCTGCATCAAACCAAGTTCTTGAGAGCAACATCTCTGGCCCCAAGAACCTCATCATTGGGATACCTCATCACCCTGCAAGATCCAATAAGCCTTTCTACTCACATCTCATCAGTGCTCAACTGTAAGGTAAAGGGAAAAACTCCTTCCAAAATCCACATTTAGGGAGCCCCCCCCCTTACTTTTTGTGTGTTGCTTCTTTCCATTAGGTTGTAAGCTTTTAGAGGGCAGAAACGATTTTTATTTTTTGTATTTGTATTTCTCATGCTTGGCACAGTGCCTGGAATGCAGAAGGCAACGTCGTCTGTTACTGATCGCTTACATCTAGCTTTGTATACCCAGGACTCAGCACGGGGGGCATTTAGCACATTTTTGTTCAGTGAATGTTGACGGGAGTATTAAGTAAGGATGGACTGGATCACTATCACTAGAATTCCCTTAAAGACTTCAAGAAATATATCTTTGTTGTGATAAAAATCAGTGGAGTTAAGGAATATAGACATTTTATGGACAACTTGTGCTCCAACCTGTGGTAGAGCTTTCCAAGCTTTTACTGGTCTGATCGGCTACACTTGGACACACTGTACCTTGACCCCAATATAAATGATGTCATTTTGGTCCTCTTCAAGCATAAAGTATAACCACCAACCAATTTTTATGGAAAAAAAACACACTAACTCCTGAATCCGCCCAAATAACAAACCCCTTTCCCAGCTGAGGAAGACTGTATTTATCAAGCTTGCAGAATGCTCCAGTGATAATGCTTTTATCTTAAGACCCTATACAAAGTAGAAGGCAAATTAACGGATTACAGAATTTAAAGTTTCCAATATTAGATAGCCACAATTCAGTATGTCCTTCTAGTGGTTCTTCAATGATCCTGAGCTAACCACTAATAAAATATTAACCTCAAAAATAACTACAGGGAATGCTATAGGTTATCAGTGAATATTACATTAAAAAAATCTCTCATGAGGCAACAATTTATAACAAAGGTATACTTCATTTTATTCAATGGGTGCATTTTCCATGAAGTTGTATCTAAATCAATACATGTCAAATAAAATAAATTTTTTTGGAGGGTAAGGCAATTGGGGTTAAGTGACTTGTCCAAGGTCACACAGCTAGTAAATGTCAAGTGTCTGAAGCCAGATTTGAACTCAGCTCCTCCTGACTCTAGGGCTGGTACTCTATACACTGTGCCACTTAGCTGCCCCTAAAATTAAATTTCACCAGTAACTTATAATTGCAATGATGTATTTCTAAAGGAAAATAACTTGGTTACAAATATTATCTAAAAAAACCTCATCCTAAAAAATGCATACTTTTAAAAAATCCAATTTAAAAAACAGGAGCAATCTAGTAAAATATGAACAACACTATCAATGAGTTATTAAAATACAGCTCTATAACATCCCAGAAATTGTGGCGATTATGAGATTGAGGAAGAAATAGCTTTATTTTATTGTGAGAACACTCACTTTCAAACCACATACACAAATGCAATAAAACAGTTTGTTTAAATAATTTCTTATTATAGCTATTGCTTTACTTACTTGTCTCTAGCCATATTTTTAGAAGAATTAGTTAACATGTCTTTGAAATACAATGCTATATTTTTGCATGTAAAAGTGGTGATATGTTGCCTCTTTTTAAGAAAGAGTAGCAGAGGTTTTTTTGTTTTGGCTAAGAAGCAGTCTTCTTTATCTTGTCTTGACACTTGGGTATCAGTGAAAGGCAAAAAGAAAAAAAAATCAAGGAAGGAAGATAAAAACAAGAACTCTTAAAAAAAAATAACCACCCAACTCTTTAAGAGTGAATACCTGCATAAGTCTTACCACCAGAAGTCTAAATTATGTAATTTAATATGAATTTTAAAAAATTCAGCAAAATTAATGTTAAATAATTTTACCCATATTTCATTTACATACATATAAAAAACTTAAAAGAAGCATTCTTACTTGGAATTAAAAAAAGAAAAACTGCTCTGGGTGTGGGGATGTTGTAGCATCCAGAGCAAATCTGTGAAATCAAGGAAAGTTTTTAAGGGACAACTTTTTTTTATTTTGCTTTTTGGAGGGGGGAAAGGCAGGGCGATTGGGGTTAAGTGACTTGCCCAAAGTCACATGGCTAGTGTGTTAAGTGTCTGAGGTTGAATTTGAACTCAGGTCCTCCTGACTCCAGGGGCAGTACGCTATTCATCGTCCACCTAGCCGCCCCTAAGGGACAACTTTAAAATTCGCTCAAATTATGGATGATCAAAACTTTAGGATGGCAACTAGCTCCAAGCCTCTGACCATACTCTCTATCCACCTTAGAATGGTCTCTTTTCTGTAACTATGCTTCGCCCTCCAGCTCTGTCTGCTACTTTCTTTGGGACCAACTCACATTCTCTAGGAAGCCACTTCTGATTGACTCTTCATTCTGATCAGTTTATACATTATACTCAATTTTGTTCATACAATGCTCTACAATTTTATTTCCTAATTATTTCATGGTTGCTTTTGTTGAATGGTCTTTTCTGACCACAAATAAATACAAGGTAGTACACCCACTGTTCAACAGATAAAACACTTGCTGAGCAAATGAAATGAGGTGCAAGTCCTCAATTTAATTCAACATTTATTAAGTACCTAATATGTTATTCAGCATTCTACTTGCCTCTATAGTGAAATGCTCGCCTGTTGGGCATGTCCTGAAATACTTTGACCTGTGAAGAAGAAAAAAAATGCTACCATTAAGAACTGCAATTCACTTTACAACATTATTTTAAATGACAGCATAAAATAATTTCCTTAGGTATATCCATAAAGCTTCAAATATTTCATACAGTTAACAAACCATAACCATGATTTTCCATAAATATCAGTGAAGCAGACTCTTACATTGTTAAATTGTTGTGTCAAACTGTTAAACATTTACGTTAAATTGTTATTTCATTTAAAAAGAATTGTAAAACAGTATTTCAGTTAACTATTAACTAAGCTTATACGGCAGTCATTTACTAATATTAATTCATGACATAAACATTACTCAAAAAAGACTAATAATTTTGAATCTTTACCACCATCCTTTTACCTTATTTCAATAAAAATATTCTGGAAGAAAATATGTCCCTAAACCAGAAAAATGATACCTTTAGTAAAGCCAAAGTCAATATGAACTGTTGATGCTTTCTGTGCTTTAGGGCCTCCTGCATACTTCAGGGCCAGTATTTCTGGAAAACATGGCAACTTGGGAAGATAAATTCAGGGTGACCTCTAAGTCTATCTATCTGTCTAGCTCAGAATCTCAGAGCTGGAAGGGACCTGGTCATCCCCAGGAATGTACTCTACATTTGTCTAGATATTTCCATTGATGAGGAACTCACTGTCCCCCCACAAGGCAGCCTACTCTGCTTTTGAAAAGCTCTAATACAGAAGTTCTTAACCTACAGTCTTGAACTCATTCCTTTTAAAAATAAATATTTTCATAACTACATTTCAATATAATTGGGTTTTTTTGCAATCTTATGTATTTTATTTTCTGCATTTAAGAACATTACTCTGAGAAGAGGTTGGTCCATAGACCTCACCAGACTGCCAAAGGGATTTACAACATAAAAAAGGTTAAGAATCCTTGTGACTGGTTGTTAGGACATTTTCCTTACAAGTGTCTAAATCTGCCGATCTGCATCTCAAATCCATTTGCTTCTACTTTTGCCCTCTGGGTCCAAGCAAAAGAAGCCTAATCTCTTTTTAGATACTTAAAGACAAATGTTGTGTCCTTCACAGGCCTTCTCTAAAAATTTTTTAGGCTTAGCATCCCTACTTCCATCGACTAATCTTTGCATGGCACCCACACTCTAGTCACTCTGCTATAGATACACTTCTATTTTGCTAGCATCCTTTCTCAAAGACAGTGCCCAGTTACAATACTCCAGATGCGGTCTGACTAATGGGGAGTAAGAATGTGAGAACTGGAGGGCATGTTGAATTAAAGGTTATCTAGCCCACATTCTCCCATACCTCAAACCTCTACAGCAGTGGTTCTCAACCTTCCTAATGCTACGACCCTTTAATATAGTTCCTCATGTTGTGGTGACCCCCAACCATAAAATTATTTTTGTTGCTACTTCATAACTATAATTTTGCTACTGTTATGAATTGTAATGTAAATATCTGATATGCAAGATGTATTTTCATTGTTACAAATTGAACATAACCCACAGGTTAAGAACTGCTGCTCTACAGCATCCCTAAGAGAGGATAATTTAGCTTTTCTAACTTCTACAACAGGGAGCTCTCCACCTCGTGAAGCAACTGGCTCCATTTTTAGACCATACTAACAGAGAAAGTTCCTTCTTATGTAAAGGGTACATATGTGCTGTTTCCCATGCAGGCTACTTGTGTCCACACTGGTCTGTTTAGATATAGCTCACAGGGAGGCATGAATAGATATCTCTATATTCTCCTCTAACTACCGTTCTCCAAGGTGAGCTTTGATTCCTGCCAGAAGAGAAATAGAAGATTGGTTCTAGAGGCTAGATGCTTTGTACTCTTCAAAGAAGGGCATGGGGCTAGGATTATATCTATGTATCCCCTCTAAATATTGTTATTATATGGGAAGTAATTTTTAGGTTCACGCTGTGTTCTTGATTTCTATCCTTTTAACTGGTAAGACATGCCCAAAGCTATATATTCAAGGCTTGTTTCCCTTCCCACCAGTTTGACAAAGAACTTACATAGCAAATAGCAAACAAACCCATTTATCCAAGCTGATAGCAAATAGAAATCAGAGAAAGTACACAAATGAGAGCTTAGTCTTTCCCATGGGGAACAAGGTACCTCAGTTCAATCAAGAGAAAAAGGCCCATATTTCACTCAAGGGGAGAAGTCTCAAGTATAGCTATGAGATAGTGACATAATCAAGTTGCTGGTTCCTCTATATGTTGGCTTCTTCCCAGAGTCTTTCTCTCCCTTTAGGAACTGCTGAGCCATCTCCAGCTGTCCTGATCCATATCTGGCCACTGGACCTAGATGGGTCTGGAGGAGAAAGTGAGGCTGGTGACCTTGCACAGCCTTCCCTCACTTAAATGCAATTCACTTGTAAGCCATGGCATTATCTTCCTGGTGTCATGGTCGTCTTCAAGAACAAAGGACAAAAAACCACACACAACTCAACAACACCAAAAACAAGCAGTTCAAAAATCATATTATGACTGACTTTTACATCAAAGACAGAAATATTTACCAATTTATCACCTACCATAATTCCCACTATAAGAGGCATATAAGTAGTCAAATAAATACACCAAAATCTTTCCAGGATGTCTAGTACCTAACAATATGTTATACAATAGACCTTATACTAGACCTTTTCAAAAGGGATTATAACTGGAAGCAATTTGCTGCTAAAAAAAAAGTTATTATATTTTTAGTCAATAGTCAAAGAAGTTTTAATGTCAATTAAGTGTATACTCCTAGAGTTACCTAAGAGAACTGAATTATACCTAAAATGTTCCACAATCTCTCCTGAAAATTGTCCCTAACTCTAAAATCCACCTGATAGCAATCAAGACAATTCCCTTCACATTCCAATCTCAGATCACAAAGCAAGAACTTAAAAATGCCCTGGAAACTGGTTAAAATATTTCTTTTCCTTTACTCACTTCCCCAGAAAAGTAAGAAATCCTAGAACTTGACTTTGTTAAGGCCACTTCCATTCTAGAATGGAAATGAGGCAGTAAGATATCCTATCAATAAATAAAAGTAGCACCATGAGAGATTTTCAGAATGTGACAGAACTGCTAAAAAAAATGAACACAATCGTGGGTTATACTCTCAGAGCGCATCTAGTTAACGACATTCAGTTCTAGGTGTCATATTTTGCATGGGGAAATGGTAAGTGACAAAACACCTACAAGAGGGTGAGCAGAACAGCAACAGCTTTGAACCGTGCTATATGAGGAAGGAACTAGAAAAAAAGATGGGAGGGCCTAGAAAGAAAAAAGCTAGACATCGTCAAAATCCTGAAAGAATGTCACATGGAAGAGGACTTGGCCTTCTCTGTTGTTCCAGGGAGCAGAACTGGGATAAACGAGTGGAAGTCATAGGAAAGAGGATTTTGTTTCAGCACGCAGAATAATTTTTTGGCAATTAGAGCTAATCAACAACTGAATAAGCTGCCTCTGGAAACAAAATGTTCCTGGTCATTAAAAATATTCAAATAGATAATAAATGGTGAGCTATTAATTAAGTGAGGCTGCATAGGAGATTCCTGTCCTGAAAGTTAGAAAGGATCATTAACTCCAAGATCCCTTCTATATAAAATATACTGAATTCACCTGTTATCTCACAGTTAAACAGCCAGTTAAATGTCCACTGAAGACCAAGTTCTGAAATTCTATGATTCCACATGTAATCTAAAATTATACATCAGTAAGACTACTTCAAAGTAATTTTAAAACTCCAACTTGCTGGTAAAACAAATAGTTTATTATTCGTTTAGTAGAGCAAGCTAAAGGAGGTGGAAAAATAGTTAATTCATCAGTGGTAGATGGGATAATACTTCAACATCTGTAAACTGAGACTCTTATAATGAGTAAGACTTACTCATTTGAAGTGGGTTCTCTGTTCCACAGAAAAGTATAAAGTATTTGCCTCTACAAACACACACACACACACACACACACACACACACACACACACACACGTGCAATTTAGATAGCTTGATTCAGAAAGTCATGGGCCACATAACATAATAATAGTTGCTGAAGTTTATAGAGTAATTTAAAGTTTTTAAAGTTTGTTATCTCTTAGCTAACAAAAGGTAGAGGCAGGATATAACTTCAAATCTAGGCTGACTAAAGCAGAGATATACTTAATTGTGGGGGCAGTGAGTTTGTGGTGAGGTTCTGGACTTGGATTCAGGAGAATCTTGGCTGATGTACAGGCATAATCTTGGCTCTGGTGCTTACCACCCATATGAACTTGGGTAAGTCACTTGACCTGTCTAAACAAAAAGCCAAACTAGTTAAACTGTATGGCCATTTTCTAGCTTTATCATAGGATCCTATCGTCAGGATCATGACCAAAATCAACAAAACAAATGTCAAAGAATGTACCAGACGGGGAGGGAATTAATGGAGTTTTGTATTCTTGTCCTGGTTCTGAAACTAACTAGTTATTTATATACAACAGACAACAGAAATAATGAGGATTCTTGAGCAGGGGAGCACTATCTATAATCATACTTGTGCATTAGCTAAAGAAATTTCAACAGATTGGATTGGATTGAAAGGGAAGAGATTACAGTAGGAAATAACCACTGGAGAAGGTGACAAAAGTCCAGGAAAGGTAATTTCCTAAACCTGTGTGATAAATGGGAACCATGAGACTGAGGGCACAGGGTGGAGGGATTGAAGTATTTATTGAAAGTAAAGAGGCCACAGAAGTCAGCAACCTATATGAGCTTCCTTGGGATCAGGAGAAATTTAGGAGGGTAACTGGGTTTAACTAGAGAGAATCAATCCCCGCCTCAGAACCTCACCTAGAGGATGGGTCAGAGTAGTTTCTGCTTCTATTAGGGGTTCATGAGTTCAAAGGTGGTGGACTCACCTCACTCAAAGTCTTTAAGCAAATAACAGATGACTCCTTGTTGGAGATGTTTTACAAGGAAATTCCTATAGAGGAAGGGGATGGACTAGATGGTTCTCAAGTCCCTTCCAACTCTGAGTTTCCTTAATTCTTCTGGACAAGGAAACAGCACTTTGTACTGGGAATGCTTCCGAAGCCGATGCAATAAGACAACCGCGCATGTTGATTCAAGAGAATCAAAATCAAAATCAACTGAAGCATAAAACAAGACATGTTTGCCAAATGTGTTTGCCACTGTCACGCAAGACTGTCCTGCAGAGAATTTAAAAGGAAGGAGAACTCAGTGTGAGGGGACAATACTTAAAATCATATAGCAATGATGCTTGCTCACGCATTTGATGCCACAGGAAAACATTAATTTTAAAGTTTACTGATGAATGAGAGTTTAAAGAGTATGTATATACACACACACATAAATATTTGACAGAAAGTAATGGGTTTTATCTTTCAGAATTCATTTTTTCCAGATCAAAATGGATATATTTTAGAATTAAGATAATTAACATTTATGACAGAACACTGGGGCATTCAAATTCAAATACAGTAGGATTCTATATTTTAGAATGCTAGTTTTTTATCTTCTGTTTTGTTAGCTCCAAGTAATACAGCAAACAGCCAATTAAAACCCAAATGCAGGACCAAAATAGTAAAATAAGGGCAAAAGAAAAAAAAAAAGGAAATTTGCAAAGTATTTCTTTAATGACAGATTAGAGGGTAAATATCTTGCTATTGTTACTTATGAAGCAAAGCTGCTACTGACTCCTATTACAGTAAACACTAAGATTCGCTGACAGAGTAAATACCGAACTTGGCAAATGAATCAGTGTTTACATCAGAAGAATCCATATCTTAAAGTTTATCTTAAAAGAAGCAAAGGAATATTGATATACATATTTAACAGCATTTAAAAAGCCAATTGTTTGAAAGCTATTTCATATTTCAAAACATACTTTCACAGTTATTGGTTAGAGTACACTCAAACTCAGGCCATTCCACATTCTGGAATGTTTCTAAAGTAAGGGAGTCTGTGGCAGGAAATTTTTAAAAAGCACTGGGTTAGGAGGAAGAGATTCATTCTAGTTTATCTGAGCTCCATTTGTAAAATGAAGAGACTGGCCTAAAGTTCTCTAGAGGTCAGAGACATAACTTCCTGTAATTCTATATACAAGTTTCTCAGCATTTTTTTCTAAGAAGTTCCTCTAGTTTTCTATATTTTCTGCATGACAACTTTGTACTCAATTAGTTATTCTTTCTTCCCAGATTCATCACTTATTCTCACATATGGACTAATTAAGGGGAAGCTGTTTAGGTGGGTAAAAGCTAGCAACAACAAAAGCACCCACTTCCTTAGTACACTGGACAAGGTACCCACCCATGCACCAATATATATATGCATACAGAATCTGTATGTGTATACATAGTCTCTTTTAATATACACACAAGCTAATATTCTATTCATCAATTCAATGATCATTTTCCAGATGTTTAATATGCACAAAACACTGTGGCAAATGCTGAGAAATATAAAAAAATAATCAAGACTCACAGTTGCTGACCTCAAGTAACTTAAAATCTAACGGAGGGTATTTGACATTCACATAAACATATAATAACTAAAAGGTGAATATGAACTCTCATATTTACTTTGGACTCACTATGAATCCGTGTTTTCACTGATATAAATACTCCTTCCTGTGGTAAACACTGCCAACCATGCGTATCTCTCATAAATCCGCCTGTCACAGAAGCTAAGACTTGGAAGAGTCTTTTAGCAGAGAGGTTCAATCCATACTTAACATGTCCAACCTTTGCTTTTTAAGACCTCTAAGGAGTAGAACACACCACCTTCTCCAGGCGGGTCATCAAAACTCTAATTGTTGGGAAGTTCTTCCTGACATTAAGATTAAATTTATCTCTTTGCAACTTCCACCTATTATACAGAAGAGAGTGAAAGGTGAAGTGTCTTACACAGGGTCTGACGCAACTGGGAAATGGGAGTGTCTAAGACAGAGATGGGTAACCTATGGCCTCCAGACCACATGTAGCTTTCTAGGTGCTTGCGTGTGACCTTCTGACTGAGTACAAGCCTTCCAGGACAAATCCTTTTATTATAGGGATTTATTCTGTGAAGTTTGGATTCAGCCAAAGGGCCATACTTGAAGACCTAGAGGGCTTCCCTGCTTCCCAGGTTTTCCATCCCTGCTCTAAGACAAAGTTTGAAGTTACTCTTTTTGATTCCATGTACGTGCTTTATTCACTAGCCACCTAGCTAGCTCTAATCTACAAATCATTATCATTAAACTATCTGATTTTTCTGTTCTTTTCGGAGGTTTCAAGTATCATAGGTGAAAATTATCAAATCAAACTCATACACATGTATGGTATGTAGCCTTATTGGTTTCTTGTCTTATTCCATATAGCAATTACTAGCTTCTCCTCTTTTTCAATGGCCACCAAGAGGATTCCTACTATTCACTAAGGTTAATGCTTCTATCTGTGCTCTTGTTCATCCTCTTTTGCCTCCTCCAGGTGACTTGTTCCAAAAGATGTTTCTCACCCTTGCCATAATGTACCTCTTTATTTTCATCAAGAGAATCAGCATCTTTCCAATTCACTCACGTTCACAAGGGCACCACACATTCAGTTGTCAAATGCTGGCAAGGTGTTGTAGTGCTCACAACACCCTCTCACACCTGTACCCCTTCTCTCCCTTTAGAGATACCATGTCAGTTCAGATCCTTATCACCTTTCACCTGCACCACTACAATAACTTCATAATTGTTGTGCCTGTTTAATCTCAACCCTCTCCACTTCATTCTCTGCACTAAGAACTTGAGAGTTGGATGGAATCACATTGGCCATCTAGTCCAACTCCTACACGAACTCTACAAGGGTTCACAGTCAATTTAAGCAGTCATGTGAGGAAAACAGGAAAAGCAATTATATAAAGGAAATAACTAGGACAACTCAGTTTAACATACAGGATTAAATGAAAAACAACAATCCTTCACTTATCAGTCACTTATCTGGCAGATTGAGGAAATTTAAGAGCCGAGATCATGTCATGAAATGATATTCAGAGCACATTTATTTTTGTTTTATGCACAATGTAAATTAGGATATCTAGTTTTCCAGCTCAATGAAGACTAGCAGTGGAAGCCTGCTAGATATAGATGTATATTAGTATCACAAAGAAGTGAGAGTTAATCTGACGGCAAGGGAGGGCTAGACATACTCTTATTACCTATTAACTCTCAAAAAACTCCCCCAAGAGAAATTATGTCAGTCAAAGCAACTATAGTTGTTTCCACAGCACAGGAAAGCAAGAGGCCAACAACAGCCTCATGAACTAATCATGGAGAATGCTAAGCTTCAGCGCGCCTCTTCACCACCAGCCACCCTGCTTCGACAGGGCGCACAAACTGACCAGCAGATTTATGTTTTGGGAGCCCCACAGGATCCTCCCTCTTGTTACTGTCTCTGCCAACACATCTTTCTTGTCCTTCCCCCAGTACCTTGTGGCAGTAAGAAGCAGTCTTCAACTCTGCTCAGCTACGTAAGGAGCACAGGGGGAAAAGAGAGACATCCTCTGAAGCACCCCTGCTCTGAATATCCACTCTGCCCTCCCCCAGACCAACCAGAGAAATAAAGAATTAAGGTAAATGGGTCAGAGAACCAAGAGGCCTGAAGCAGACTAGACTCCAAATGAAACCAAATCTGCCCCCCTCAGAGGGAACCTGGGTCAGTGACAGCTTTGAGTCCAGCCCTGGGGATGGGGGTGCAAAGGCTAGGGGGGGGGGGTAAATCCAACATCAAAGAAAAAGGAATCAAAAGCAACAGGGGAATGTAAGTGAAAATAGATGAAAATTACTAAAGAAGAAAATTCAATTAAAAACTTAAAACACAACCAGATAAACCAATAAAGATACCAAAATTGGAAGTATTAAGATACCTAAAAGATTAAAGAGCTCTAAACAGATACCGCAAGTTAAAAGAAATTGAACCGAGACCTGATGAAATACAGAAACTTGTACATTCCCAAGAGACCATGGAGCCACAGTAGTATGTGTCAGAATGGTTCAAGAAATCAGAACCCTGAGAGAAGAATTTAGATAAAAACAAATGGCAAAATCTATGGCTGTTATAGCAAAACAATTAATTAGAAGAAATCTTGCATCCATACTGGCCATCTCTCCAAGGAAGTGAGAGAACACAATGGAAAAGAGATATACTGAAGTGAAGGAGAATCTGACCCAAAGGGGCCCAAAAGCAGTAATGTTAAAAGAACAAGCCATCTACATAAACCATTTAAAGATGACAGATGTCCCAGAACATGACAAGTCGAATAACCTCAACCATGATGCAAGAGCAATACAAGAAAACTTCCCCAGAACTTCTTACACAGAAAGGAAGAACAAATCAAAATGATCCAGAGAGACTCTAGCAAAAAAAAGAAAAGAAAGAGGGGAAGAGGGGAAGGATTAGATAATAAGTAGAAGAAAGAAAGGAGTAAATCAAGTAAAACTCTAAAACTAAGGAAACGATAGCAAAAAATAAGGTGGACTGTTGAAGGGTGACAAAGTGGAGTAGACGATCTAACTGCAGGGACAAAGTACTCTCTTAAAGGAGGAAGAACGGAAAAAAATCCTCATTCAAAAATGGAGGAAAATATAAACAATCTAATAAAACAAAAGACTGACAGACTGGATAAGAAGATAAACCCTGTAATCTGTTCCTTATAATAAACACAGCTAAAAACTGAAGACACACCTACACAGCAAAAAGGAGAAGCTGCATGGTGGAGGAAGCCCTCTACCAACCTCCTTTTACAGGCAAAGTCTAGTCCTAACACCAGAACTAGAGGAGGATAAAGCAAAGGAGAGCTAAAAGCCAGGAACGTCAACATCGCCTCAAGCATTTTAACAGAAATCCTATCAAAGATGACAGCAACCTATCCAAGAAATCATTTATTAGGAACAAGCTGGATTAAGACCAGGGATTTAAGAATGGCCCAACATTGGGAAAACAATCAACGTAAAATGAAGAAACACAAAGAAACCAACCCAAGTTAATAGCTTCAGCCAAGTTTTAGACTACAAAATAAACCCATAAAAGTCAACAGGATTTCTAAGTAACACTAGCCGCCTTGCTGTTCTCCACATCCAACATCTCACCTCTCAGTTCTGCACGTTTGCCACTTTACCCCTAATTCCTGGAATTCTCTTCTTTGTCTCGACCTTCTGGCTTCACTTAAGCCTCAGCTAAAGTCCTGTCTTCTGCAAAAATACAAAAACAAACAAAAAAACCCAACCTCCCCCCCCAACTTGCTTTTCAGTCCCCCTTAATACTAGTCCCTTACCCCTGCGATTATTACATACAGACAAACAGATATAGGTACAGATATGTGTCACACGTACATGTGTGTATACATGCATACATACATACGTATATAGATAAATATATAATTTGTACATGGCTGTTTCCTTGTTGTCTTCCTCGTTAGACTGTGAGCTCCTTGAGGGCAGGGCCTGTATTTGCCTTTCTTTATATTCCTAGTGCCTAACCTGGTACCTGGCCTATTGGAGGTACTTCAGTAATAGAAAGGGAAATACCTTTTGAAATCAACTACAATGAATAAATATGTAATATCTGTAGGAAAAAAAGGGAACCCACATAAATCCCATTAAAAATAATCACAAGATGCACGACTTTTTTCATAGTCAATCTATGAAAGCATACTTAGTACTTTTATAACATGAATTACAAAATGTTCCTTAAAAGAAATAAAAAATAAACAGCTGAATGAAAGAATGAATAAAAAAGCATTTATTAAGCCCTTACTATATGCAAAGCACTGGGATAACAAACAGAAAAGACAGTTCCTGTTCTAAGCAGGGAGACAACACACAAGGAAAGTTTCAGCTACAAGTGATATAAAGTACTTAACACAGAACCTGGCACACAGTGGGTGCTTAATAAATATTTGTCTGGGGCGGCTAGGTGACAATGAATACGGCACTGGAGTCAGGGGGACCTGAGTTCAAATCCCACCTCAGACACCTGATCACACTTACCAGCTGTGTGACCTTAGGCAAGTCACTTAACCCCAATTGCCCTGCCTTCCCCCCTCCAAAATGAAACCACTTTTCAGTCTTCTTCCCACATGCCTCAGTTTACTCATATGCGACAGACCTCTAAAGTCACTTCCAGCTCTGAACATACAATCCTATTCCCTACTTCTCTCTAAAAGTGTACCCTTTATTCTGGAAGGGCTGCCTCCTCACAGTCTTTTCCTTTTCCTCGAATTCCATGTTTATTTCTACCTCCGTGCCTCTGTTCCTGTTGCTTCCTCCCCATGCAACAATCACTGTTACCAGCAGGCATCAAAGTACATGACATTCATCACACCCTGGGGTCCACAATAAATGGTTCAAAGGTGATGTGGAGAGCACCACAAAAACATTTTATTGATATAAAATACACTATTCAGGAGCCAGAGTCCCAAGCTATCTGCCCATTGTAGGGAGCCCTGATCCTTAGCCTTTTTCAGTCTTAAATATACTAACATTACATAAAAGTCTCTGTTTATTAAAGGAAACATCCTAAGCCAGGGTAATTATATTATTTTGAAACAGTGCCTTAAATTTTGGCTGTATTTTAACAAACTATATGTACAAAGGCAGGGGCCTCACCTTCCCTTTCAACATTCCAGAGCTAGCAAAAACAGTGTGAAACAGGTTAATAATTAAAACTCACTGAATCAAAAAACTCTGCCCCCCCCCCGGCCAACACACAGGAAAACAACAGGCAAAAAAAATGGCAGAGAAAAAGACAATTCTTTCCCAGGGTCTGAGGATTATTCCAAAAAATCTAAAGGTACTTTAAAAATCCTGATTTTCCCCTTCTTAAACTGGTTATTCCCTAGAGGCCAAAGGGAGAATCAGAGAGTTTGGGAGTTGTAAGGGGCATCAAAAACCACATAATCAAACCTCTATGATCATTCTAACATATCTTACAAGAAATCATCCGGCCTTAAAGCCTGGGGGTTGGCAAAAGGGAGGGATCTGCCACCTCTCTGGGAAGCTCATTTCACTTCTGAACGGCTCTAATTGTAAAGAAGATTTTCCTAATCAATTCATAATTTCCTAATCCTTCAAACCTAAAGTGCCTCTTTCCAACTTCCATCCATCATCCCATGACTGTTCCCTCTGGGAACAACAAGTTTCATCCCTCCTCCATGAAACCCTTCAAATTCCCCAAATACAGCCACCACACTCTCTACATACCCTAGCCTTTGGTTCTAAAGGCTAGATAGAAATATGCCCAGTCCTTTCAGTCAAGCCCCACAGGAGGACAGGACCTCAGGCCCCACTCTGGACACTCTCCAACATATTAATGTCTTTCTTAAAACACTAGCACTCAGAATTAAAAGATACAAACTATTTCTGATGGGTTTCTTTTTAATGTTTTGTTTTAAATTATATTTCCTTGGAGTACTGGAAGTTCTCAAGAGGAGAATTATCAAGTCAAAGGGTAGAAATATTTTTACAGATCATTATATATTTCCACACTGCACTCCAAAAAGGCTGCCTTGGTTTACAAAATCAATAGCAATGTATAACTGCACTTGTTTCTCTACATTCTGACCGACATTGTTTTATTAATTACCTTTATTTCTGCTAGTTTAATACACACACACACCCACACACACAAACAGGGACTAGAGTCAATTTACAGAACCAAATATACCTGATTCAATGGGACTTAAAAGTCTTGCTGAAAATTAACTAAGCTAGGAGGAAACTAATTGCAATGGATATATTAAAAACAAAACAAACCCTAGACTGGAATTATAAGACTTCCAATCCTGCTTATGCTACATGTCAGTGTGACTTAGAACAAGCCTCGGCCTCAGTTCCTCCCTTCTATCACTTAAATTATGTAATCTTTTCTCATTTATCTTGGGCCAGTTATCCTTAGATGTAACCACCTTTGGGAGCTGATCAAATTTCTCTGTGTTTAAGCCTATGTGGTTGGATTGCCATAGAGGGGCAATCAGTTAAGTCACTAGTAGAAAAATAAGTGATAGCAACTGAAACAACAGAGAACAAGCTTCTTTTCCACTCTATCACTAGGCTCCCTTTCTACCTTCTACCTCCGGCTCCTGGTTTTGCCCTCTATGACCAGAACAAGTCTAGTCTATGTTCCTGTTTTCTGACACATTTACAAACAAACCCTAAAACTAAAGAATATTAATATAGGCAGAACTCCCATTTAATGTCATAAATTATTTTCTTGAAAATATATAACATGAAACATCATTAGAGAGCAGTTTCTTTCATAAGAACAATTAATAATGTAAGTCAAATGATACTAACAGTTTTGCTATTTATGGCATCCTTTGGTTAAAGTATATCAACTACACAACTGAAATAATGCCGTCTGGGATATTACCGTATCTGAAAACTAGATCTGAGCTATAACAAACAATTCTGAGGCTTGGGGCAAATTTAGTCAGGTGACTTACACTGGTCTAACACTATCCTGGGTGTTCTTGGTGTCTGTGCTGTCTTTCTCCTTAAATGAACACAGACCCATGCCTGGAGACCAAGCCAAGGTCCAAAGGGCTCCATGTGGCCTCGGGCGTCAAGGAAAACACCTACCCCTCCATAAAATAACCTGGCTTCTGTCCATGAAAAACTGGAAACTCTAAAGTGAGTGAGTGAATGGAAAAAGTGTTTTGTTAAGTGCTGAGTATGTGATGAGCACTGTTCTAAATGCTGGAGAAAATGTATAGGAAAAAAAGAGACAGCCTCAGCTTTCAAGAAGCTTATACTCTTTTTGAGAGCGACAACACATAAAAGAAAGTTCAGCTGCAGGGCAGAAGGAAAGGTCTCAAAATCCTAAGGGTGCAGCACTAGAGTGGATGGCAGGGCCCAGAGATCCTTGAGTAACCTAAGGAGGTCACACACAGGACTGGGATACTGCAAGGCTTGACAAAGGCTCTGGAGGACTTGAGGAGCCTACTGGTCTTCCACCTACAGACAGGATGGAGTTGTTACTTCCCATCTTTTCCAAGCTCTGGGAGCAGTCAACTGGCCTAGGGGAAGGAGAAAAGTAAGAAGATGGGTTTCTGGTAAAGTCAGAATGGATGGAAGGTAAGAGGAATATCTGGCAGGTCATGCCAGATGGATTCTGAGACAGGCCAAGGCAGACTGTGAAGGCAGAAAATTAAAAAGGGTATGGTGCCATAGAAATGCTAGGTTAATCCTTTCCTCCTTATGGAAACTGGTCTAGAGGGGGAAAAAAATATCTAGTAATTACCCCTGGGCTGTCCAAATGCTCCTCTACCCAATGCCTCACCTGGGCTGGGGAAATCCCTGTCTACTCTTTCTATCCAAGGAGTCACCCACAATAAAATGAAATATAAAAACAATGCTATTTGAAAAATTAAGTGAAGAAATTATGTCAAAACCTTTCACTATGGACAAAGAAAAGTAACTCTATAGCTTTATGATACAATTTTAAATAAGTTTTTGGATGAGTCTCTCAATGCTAATGCATATTATCTATTGGCCTCAGACTTTTCTGTTATTAACTCGAATCTGAACAATTTAAATTTAATAACTTATCTATCAAGAAGTTTTGTACATAAATATGCCTGTGAAATATATTTCTATCCTCTATGAATTATCTACAAGCGATTTTGAAAACTCTGCTTTCCCCCACTACCACCTTCTGTGGTAAAGCTGGGGGCTGGAACTATTTCCAATGCTACTCTAAGGAAAACATCATTACGCTGTGCAACTACCATTTAAAAGCCCAACATAAAGCACTTAAAAGCTAAACATAAGTGACTTGATTGTCCCACTATTTCATATTACTTCAGATGGTGCTCCTCTCCATTAGGGAATATAAGAGAGATAAATGACTTCCTGGAACCTCAACCTCTCAAAGTCCATCAGCAAATCTGGCAATTAAGTGAAAAGGGTCTCTAAGCAGCATTAGGCTCTCCCAATAACTACACCTGAAACTCCATCTCTTCTGCTCCATTGGTCAGCCTACTCTACATATAATTCTAATAAGTTTGGTCACTTAGTTTTACTCACTTAAGTTAGAAGCAGCAAGTTATGAAGCTACAATCTTCAAAGTGATTGATGACAGCTCATCGGGGAAAAGCAAAAAATCCAAACAAACAACAACAAAAAGCCCAGTCTCACGTAAGAGAGGTCAATTAGCCTACCTAGTCACACAGTTTGGTTTTAGAACCAAAACTCAAATCGCTCATCCCTAAAAACAGCGTGTTTTTTGCACTCTTTAGAAAAGTAAAGATGTGTATAGTACACCTCAGAAAGAGGTGATTAAAAAAAGTTACAACCTGCCCACTTTAAGAGTTAGAAATCAGTTAGTTACTTGAAAAACTCAATTAACTTTATTCCCTGAAGATACTGAATAATTTCTGTACCTAGGTTCTATGCTAATCAAGGTTCCAAGTTTTGTTCCAGAAAATGCAAAATAGTATATGACATAACACAGATTAATAATATGGGGCACTCTAAGACTTCCAAAATACTCTTCTGACTAAAATAATCACAATAATTATAACAGCTAGAAAAAAGTGCTCTTTTTGCAAAGAGCTTTACATATATTTTCTCATTCAATGTTTATGGCAACTCTGAGAGGTAGGTTCTATTATTACCCCATTTAACCATGAAGAAACTGAGGAATAAACCAACTAAGTGACTTGTCCGGGATCACACAGCTATTAAGTGTCTGAAGGGTATATTTGAACTCAGGTCTTTCTGAGGTTCAGCACCAGATCACCTGTGCCATTCGATAATCCTGTGAATTAAATTCAAGGATATCCCCTCTTTTACAAATGAGTAAACAGGCATATTAGACCTCTGATATTCTCATTCTATTCATTAAATTATGACTAGAACTAGTTTCAACTCTAGGTCCTCAGAAAAGGCATTGAAAACTCTACAGAAAAGTACTTCAGCAGTATCTTAATTCTGCTTCAAAAGAGTAATCCCAACATTTTAGGAGCACCGTACAAAAAACATATGAAGAGGACTGGTTTTATGCATAAAGGTGCACTGCAGGTTGGGTGACTGATCCAAATTCTACAATGTGGACCAGTACCAGAGGAACAACACCGGTATAGACTTCCAGTTAGGGCGGTGGCAATAGCTGCAGTATAGTGCCCCTCTTGCTGTGACTGCTGACCGTCATGTGAGTGCCCAGTCAGTTGTGTGTGTGTGTGTGTGTGTGTGTGTGTGTGTGTGTGTGTGTGTGTGTGTGTGAGATGGACCTCAAATGAGTGACTGCAGCTCCTAACTACTTCTTTTAATCTACTTTCCAAATTACTTTTGTTAAAAATTCATCTGTATCAGCCTCATACTGTATGTGTATGTATACAGAAATATAGCTATGATGGCCTAAACTAAAAATAAGTGCTACTTCTTACAACTTCTTTTATTCTATTTTCCAAATTCCTTCCCTTGAAAATCTATCTGCAACAAATTCTAAATCCTGTGATCCTTTCAGGAAAGATAAGCAACCATTAAATAATTAGGTCCCGTCTACATATACATAGTTACTTATGTGTGCATATACAGTGTCCCAAAAGTCTTAGTGCAGTTTAAAGCTTTGATAGCTTAAAATTGCATATCCTGTGTATATACATATAGGAAGGGCTAATAACTGACTGCAGCTCCTTGCGATTTCTTTTGCTACATCACTTTCACTAAAAATCCATTTATAACAGCCTCATATCGTGTATGTATATGAAGAGATGGATACAGTGGCCTAATGACTGGTGAATGCAGCTCTTTACTATTTCCCCAATTCCTTCTGTTTAAAATCCATCTGCAAGAACTTCTGAGCCCTAGGACCCCTTTAGGAAAGATGGGCAGCGATTAAATACTTAGGTCCGTCCCATCTCTCTCTATAACGTTCGTGTGTCTGTCTATACACCCACACACAAAGTGTGTCCCATAAGTCTTAGTGCGGTCTGAAGCTTTAACAGCTTAAAACCGTATTAGTCTTGTAACACTCCATGTAAGAACATATAATTAGTGACCGCAGCTCGTTCTTTTCTTTTCTTTTTTTTTTTTAACTGTTTTCCTAATTATTTCTATGAAAAATGCATTTGTAGCCTCCTCCGAATTCTAGAACTCCCTTAGGAAAGAAGGGCAAGGTTGCAACAGAGAAGCCGGTCCTCTGACCCGGGGCGTGCCAGGACGTCGGGATGCTCTTCTGACACCTGGGCAAGCCCCCCCCTCGCCCATTTCAAAGTGAGGAGGGGGCTCACGTGTAAGGCGCCCCGCCTTCTCCCCTCCCCCTTCCTTCTCCTCTCCCCAGGCCCCGCAGCACACGAGCCTCCCTCCGAGGGGGAGGGTGTGTGTGTGGGGGGGTCCCCCGCGAAGCCCCTCCCACGGCGCTTACCCTCCGCCGCCCCCCCGCTGAAGCCGTCCCGCTTCCTTGCGGAGGAGCCCGAAGCACTGAGTCCAGCAGCAGTTCCCCATGGCATGCCGCTCGTCGCGCCCCCGACCTCAAGGCCCAGCGGCCCCCCTGTCGCGCGCGCGCCCGGGACCCGGCGCCGGCCCCTGCAGCCGCATGGGCGCGAGGAGCCGCTAGCAGGCTGGGGGCGCGCGCGAGGGCGCGGGGCTCGGCGGGGAGCCGCGGGCGGGCGCAGAACAAAGGCGCCTAGCACTCCAGCGGCCCGGGAGCGGCCGTGCCGGGAAGTCGAGCCTGAGCCGGGGCCCTCCGTCCTCTCTCCATCCGCTCGGCCCCTTGGCGCCCCCCTCAGCCCCTCGGCCGGCCACGTGGAGAAGGACGACCGCTGTTAGCTTCAGAGTCCGGCACGCAGACCCCGCCCTGCCCACATGTCCCCGGCCTCGCCGCCTCCTTTCTCACTAAACCCGCCCCGCCCCCGCCAGGCCCGCCTCTCGCTCGGGAGCTAGGGACCCTCCCAGACTGAAGGCCCTGCGTCACTTCCGCTAGCCCCTCCTCTCGGCCTTCCCTTGTGCTGCTGCGGGGCCTTGAGCGGGTTTCGTCTTTTGAATCGGAATGTCTCGCCCGGCTTTTCGTAATATCCGTTTCCGGGCTGCATTGGCCCCGCCCCCTTACCTTCTTTTGTGAAGACAAATTCCTTGCCAGAGTCTCGGGGTTCCAACTTGGATTTCTGACTTGACTCTTGGCTCCAAGAGAAGAAAGATGGATTACGGAAAAAGAAAAATGAAAATAGAACCCATCTTGTATGTTCTCATTGACGTTTTCACTCTTGTGATTATTGCATCCTAAAGGTTAAATAGGATCCTAGGGAATACTGATTCGCACGTCGAGGATTAAATAAAATTCCAGACTATTTTATTTTGAGAAAATCCCCGGGGGAATTTGTATATCACCTTGGAGGCACCAAGTGCTTGGAGGGACTTGGAGACCCCTCAGTGCTAGGCACATACCCCAAGGAGACCAAAGACAGAACATCTCCTATATACCGAAACGTTCATAGTAGCACTTTCGTACACTTTAGGGGGACCCCTTTGACATTCTGGTGGAGCCCATAGACTCCTCAGAATAATGGCGTTAAGTCCATAAAATGGAATATATTGAAGTACAAAGGAAACCAGTTATACAAAGTGTGCCAAAAATCTCAGTGTATTTTAACGAACAGCTTAAAACTATACGAAGACTTTGGGGACATCCAATATTAAATAGTTATCAATTTTTTTTTAAAGTTCATGGACACTAGGTTAAGAATCCCTCCCTGATCTAGTCCGACTTCTTCCATTTTGCATAGGAGGAATCTGAGGTCCATACTAAAGATTGTTCCAAAACACTAGTAGTAAGAGGAATGTTGTTAAAAACTACCCTGGGGTTACATCACACCCAGAAAACTGGCAAAGATGATAAAAGATGTGAATAGTCAAGGCTGGAGGGACTGCTGAAAGAGAAACTAATACATCGTCGATGGCGCTGGGATTTGATGTAATCATTACAGAAAGCATTCTGCAATTAAGCTAAAAAAAAAATGACTAACATGTCCTTAACCTTTGCCCCAGATATCTTACTGCTAGTTTTATACCCCAAGGTCAAAGGCAGAAAGGGAAATATTCATAGTAGAACTTTCTGTGGTAGCAAAGAATTGGAAACAAAGAAGATGCTAATTATTTGGAAAATAGCTAAACAATTTAAGGTACGTGAAAGCAGTAAGATATTATTGTAAGAAATAATAATAAATGTTAAAAATAATTAAATTAATAATGAATTGTAAGAAAGGATAATTATTGTAAGAAATGATAAAACTAAGTTTAGAGAAACTTGGGAATATGAAATGACACAGAGGGAACTACCAGGAAAGCAAGATGCACAATCACAACAATGTGTCTGGGAAGAACAAAAGCAACAAATTTTTTTTTAATGTAAGTGGTGTTTTGTTTCTTCCAATTACATGTAAAGATAATTTTCAACATTGATTTCTTATAATATTTTGAGTTCCAAATTTTTCTCCCTCCCTCTTTTCTCCCTTCCCAAGTCATCAAACAATCTGATATAGGTCATACGTGAATAACCATGTAAAACATTTCCACATTAGTCATGTTGTGAAATAAGAAACAGAACAAAAGGGGGAAAAAAGCAAAGAAAGTGAGAAGAGTAGGCCTCAATCGGCATCAGACTCCATCAGCTCTTTCTCTGGATGGGGAGAACTTTTTCCATCATGAGTCTTTTGGAATTGTCTTGGATCATTGCATTGCTGAGAATAGCTAAGTCAATCGTAGTTGATCATCAAACGAGGAACAACAAAAAGTTTAAAGGATCCTTGTGAAGAAAGGGCTTATTAAAATACAAATGGTCCTATAAGCTATCATTATCATTGCACTTCTGGCTCTAGTCTTAGTGCTGTTTTGTGAAAAGTTGATGGGTCAACAGGAATCATGAAACAGTTTAATGGTAATGGAAATTTGAAGATCTTCCCTGCCCCCTTATAGGTTGAATGTGGTGGGAAGAGTTTGTTAAAGGGTGGGGCAGAGCCCATAGGCAGCTGGGAGTCAGCGTAGCTAGAGGGTAGGAGAGAGAGGATGCACCCAGGGAGACAGCTAGGGTTGTGAGTGTTTGTTTGTGGGAAGGCTAAAGGATGGTGTGTCTTCATGCTGTGCCGTGGTGTATTGACTTCTTTATTGCTTCTTTGGCTTTCTGGTGTTGGGATTTGGTTTTCTGGTGTCTGAATAAATGTTTTGCTTCTAGCTTCTATATGGAGAGTCTGTTATATTTTGCAATTGAGAACTATGCCAGCATATTTACAGTCACTGTGGGCACTATGAATATTGTGTTGTCATTACAAATAGCTGGAGAGATGATCTTAGAGTCAGGAAGACCTAGGTCTTAAATCCTATTCAGACCCATATTGACTGTGACTTGTTAACTTATTTACGTGCTCAATGACCACACTAAAAATTGCAGAACAGTGCAGAACTATCTGCGTTAATGGAGGGCACTTCTTCCTGGTTGCTTCATATACCAATGAAATTTTGTGTCCTGTCAAAAGAATAAACAAAAACAACAAATTTGATGGATCCAGTTGATGCTTTAAGATATTAAGCATTTTTAAAGATTTTGAATTTTAACTGTATTCAAGTATTATTTGTGGTTTGTGACTTGAAACCTAGAGAAAGTCTGTTTGGACCTGTTGTACTAGCACTCCACTCTGGACAGGCTGCAACGCAGAACAGGGCCAAATGAGTGCAGAAGGTTTCTACGGTATTTCTCATATCATGGTATTTCTCATACCATATCATAATTTATCTGACTTTTATATTTGTACTTCCATTAGAAATGGAAGTTTGAATATGGGAAAAGGATTCTGATTGCTCTTCCTTTCCCAGATGAGCATTTCCAATTTCTGCCTGTCTTGGTGAAACCTGTTAACTTTATTACTGATGAAATATGCCTTCTACTTCTAATTGCAGTATTGTCCCTGGGGCAATTATTTGGACTTTCTATAGCTTGTCAAAGTCCAGTTTCCATTCAGGCTCATCAAATACAGGACCCATATCAATGCCATCAATATAATCAGGAGATTTCTCTACAGAGCACTTAAAATGTCAGACTCATAATTTTTGTGTGAGACAGATGAGCTCTTTCTCTATTTCTGAATGGTCTCCAGTAGTCTCTTAGCGCTCTGGGCTCTATAAAGGACTGAAAATTCCCTATGAAAAGGAGGAAAAGAAAAGAAAATAATTAGTGTTTCAGATAACAGTGATTTCTAGGAGAGAAGATTAGTGTCAAATGGACCATTTAGAGAGACAAAGAATTGAGATTTTGGCTTCCAAAATCAGAAAACGTATTTTTCCTTGATTTTTTTTTTTTTAGGTTCAGCAAACAAGCAAATATAATCTAGGCTGGAGTGGGTGGGAATCCGAAGATAAAAGTCCTTTCTCAAAGTCTGCCATTATAGATCATGTAACATTGAACTTTAGTTTTTAGCCTCAATTTCTTCATTTTACAACATGAGTGTTGAAATTTCTTAAACCCTTTCTTTGAAGTGGTTTTTGAAAAGTAACTCTGCACTTTAGATCAAGGTTAATATGTTACTCATCTGAATAGGGATTCTACTGAACTTTTTAAAAAGCAAATGTATTAGTTGGTTAGCCAACTAACTGCCTGATGGAAAATGGAGGCATTTATTGAAATGGTGACATCTGGAAAGTGGGAGGAACGTAATACATTGATGAGAGCTATTCATATCTTTTTCCTAGAAAAGTATGAAGTCAGTCATTAAGGGAACTTCAAGAAATCTGAGAGATAGCTTTCTAAAAAAAAAAATAGTTTGCTGTCATAGGTTTTCTTGGAAATTGAGTTTAGCTTTTTGAACTCCAGTGTGACATTCTAGAAGTTATACAGAATTAGGAGAAAACATAGTGTCCATCACATCTAGGGTAGATATGAAACAGAGTATTAAGTTAAATGAATTTTTAAAAAAAGTATTCAAAATGGTTTTCCTTTGCATTTGATCTTACACATTTAGTTGTTTCTTGCGTGAATTAAAGCAAGCCCACAATTAGTCAGCAAGCATTTACTAAGTGTCTACTGTGTTCCTTCCAGCTAAGTGCTGCTTCCCAAGAATTTCCCTGGACATACCAAAGAGTCTTGAAGAATTTCCTAGTTTTAGGGCAATTCCAGTTCTTCCTCCCTTTTAATGACTATCATTAATTGTTGTGAAAATGTAGCCCAGTAGGTACCTCTGAAGTGCTAAAGCTAGTCTTCTTCTTCCCCATCCTCCCATACCTCTCCTCAACTGAAGAGGGAGAAAAGAAATTTCTTTTCAGCAAAATCCTCGGCACTGACTAATGGTTCAATAGTAGAAACAAATATGGCTTTATTAATGGAAATGACATTAGAGAAGATGCATTACCACCTGCTTTGCCACTGTACCCTAAGGACCATTAGGGTTTGCAACTAAAACCTTTATTAGAATATGAGCTCCTTGAGAATTGGGGCTATTTTTTAAATTTTTAAAATAAAATAATAAAAGGATGGAGATTTTCTATTTGTATCACCAGCTCTTAAGTCAGTGTCTGGTACATGGTGAATA
This sequence comes from Pseudochirops cupreus, assembly GCA_028627135.1. NCBI lineage: Eukaryota > Metazoa > Chordata > Mammalia > Diprotodontia > Pseudocheiridae > Pseudochirops > Pseudochirops cupreus. The sequence goes on from CM053583.1 coordinate 165,561,692, forward strand.
TTTAAGAAATGCTTTTTTCATTCAATCACCAGTGGAACTGTCCCTCATACTGAACTGTTCCATTTCCCCTATTTCTCAACTTTCCTCTGTCAATACATGTGTTTCACCTTGCTATATGCGACTTTTATTAAGGATTAAGATGTGGTATCTAAGTCTCAGGGAACCCATCGACAGAGGAAGAAAATGACAGTGGATTTTCATTTTTTTCTCTCCTCTCTTTTTCTTTCTTTATGTAATGAAAGAAAGCCTTGGAAACTCATACCCAACTTTCTTTACCCATACAAATGTAATAAGGCTGTTTACAACATACGAGGAATGGGGGTATCATTGTGTGGCTCAAAGGGAGGCAGACTAGATTTCTTTAGACTCTTCTTCTATGACCCTTCTCCATAGGAGGCTATTTCTTGCCAGCAGAGGAAGCAGGAGGTTGGGGCCAGAATCTCAGCCACTGATTATTTCAAAGTGAGCGAATACTGGCTTAGATTTTATCTGTCTGTTCCCCTAGATATTATTAGTCTAGATAATGTAGTTTTTTTGGTTCAAGCTAAATTTCTGATAGCTATTCATTAACGAAAAAAGGAGGACCCAAGTTTTACTTCCAAGCCTTGACTCCTTTCCCACCAAATACCAGTGCCATAATGAACTCCCATAGTGATGTGAGAAAAAGGAGGTTTTTGCTTCTGTATAAAAGCTAAATTGCTGAACAAGATGCAGGTACTTAAGAGGAGAAATTACAAAGAAAATGAGGGGAAGGGGCAGGGTAATGGGACATGTAACTAGGGGCGGAGAGTCACGTGGGGAGTTTAGGCATTCTGGATAGACTGTAGACCCTGTGGTACCCAGCCAATGGGGAAACAGGGGAAGGAAATATGAATCAGGAATAGGAAATAAAAAGTTGTGTATTTATCTCAATGATTGTGCCTACTTGTTAGGCACTGGCTCTTGTAAGAACATTAAATAAACATCCTTCCTAACTCACCAGCAACTTCCCAGAGTTCTTGGTAAGATGTTTGTTTCTTACAGTAATCAGCAAAGAAACCCTTTTATCCAAGTTGACAGCAAAACAGAAATCAGAAAAGTAGGCATACATGAACGTGTACCAGACAATACAGAGTGAAGGAACTCCCTCGTTAGGAGCAAGTTAACTCCATCTAGGACCCCCTTTTCCAGCTGTCCCCTTTCCAGGAAGCCTTTCCGAAGGCTATCCCACAGTGACCTTTGCTCTTCTCTGCATTCCTACAGCCTGGATAGTAAGATGCAATCTTGTATTCAGTCATTTCACTCCAGGCAGAACTAACTGTGCAACACTCTGGTTAATGAGAAATAATAAGGGTTTCTAGTTCTGTTGGTGATAATATATTATTTATTTCAGCCTGCCCATCTTTCTAAAACACCACTTTGAGCATATCAATCTCTTCCTTGGAATAGTCAAACTGAATTTGTTAGTTTATCAAAGTGATCATTTTTTATGAAGGAAGAGACTGTTAACTACCCATGATCATTTACTCTCTCATTTATATAGCTGTGATCCAGGAAAGTGGCTTTCACTTCAATATTCTCTACAACTGTACTCCAGGGCTCTTCTTCTTTCCAATTTCTCTTGTATATAACTTGTTTATAAGTTAGTTGTTTTCATGTAAGCTTGCACATTGAACTGTGAGCTCCTGAAGAACAGGGAAGGTCTTTTGTTCTTTTTTGATATCACGAGTATTTAACACCATACCTGACTCTTAGTACATGTTTAATAAATGCTTGGAAACTTAACTTTGTGCTTGAGAATTTAAGTTTTGCCCGTCTCTTTCCATGGCAGATCAGACTAGTACAGTTTTTCTGACAAGTTTCCCCTCACAGTTTCTAGCAAATAACTTACCCCCACCTCTCCTTTTCCTTCATTATTACCATCTGATGTAAATGATAAGTTCCTCAATGTCAGGAACTATATTTGTTCATATGTATTGTACATGCAAGCATGTTGCTGAAGGATTTTGAAATAATGCTAAGCATGACTTATGGGACAGAAGAATTTTCATGTTAATAACATTAATAACATTGATTATTCTCTCTGAATTGAGAATTTGTATATTTTGCTGCAAAAATCTTAATCCAAACTTAAGAAAAAGAATCCTCACTTCTCGTCTGTGGGCAAGAAAAGCAAAAATTGTAGTCAATTCATGATAAAGTTAGGTTTGAAAATAAGGTTTATAGATTTCTAGTCAAACAACTTGTGTCCTGGATTCACCATCTCTTTTGGGATATGAATGGTCTTGCCATGATAGGAAAAACTATGAGGTATATTCATTCCATTTTGTTGCATTCTTGAACCACAAAAGCTTTATGTCTCAAATTCTAACAAAGTGAAACAAAATATTCATAACCCCTATGGGGTTACCCTATTATCTATTTATACTTAGAATTGCTTGTAACTATATTATTTGAAAACTGGGTCATATTTTGCCTTTGGCTTCAGCTATAAAATTGGAAATCTCTTCTCATGGAAATGTTTTTGCCTTAACTTGTTTTAATATTTCAAAAGATCTGTGGTCTATCAGCACAGTTAGTCCCTCTGCTAATGCAGATCCTAAGCCTTCAACCCTTTAGCAGACTGTTTCGTGAATCATTACAGACAAAAATATTAGGTCTTTGGAATGAATGAATAAAGCATTTATTAAGTGCTTATTATATGCAAAACACTGTGCTAAATGTTAAGGACACAAATAGAAAAGATAATCCCTGCTCTAAAGTAGTTAGGTGACTCAGTGGATAGAGTACTTGGCTTGAAGTCAGGAAGATTCATCTTCCTGAGTTCAAATCTGGCGTCAGATACTTTCTACTTGTGTGACCCTGGGCAAGTCACTTAACCCGGTTTACTTCAGTTTCCTCGTCTGTAAAATGAGCTGGAGAAGGAAACAGTAAACCACCTCAGTATCTTTGCAAAGAAAACCCCAAATGGAGTCACAAAGGGTCAGACAGGACTGAAAAACAATGACTGAATACCAATTCAAGAAGTTAATTTTCTAGTGGGGGAGATAATACCTATGAAGATTCCAGCTTCAAGTCTAATGGAGGGGACTCCTGGTCAGTAGCATAGTAGATGGCGATGCCTCTTCTTTATTTTAATTTTTAAATGAATTTAATTCAGTGTAATTTCTACTGATAAAATGATGTCAATATCTGATGTTAAACCATTTCACAGTACCAAGGACTTTGGTGGTATGAACTTTCCTATCTGGGTCTTTAATAGGTGTAGTTGTAACACCTGCTGAAGCAGTATCCAGGCTGTACCATCACAGGAGCTGCTTTCCAAGGTGATAGGGGTATGGAATTATTACTATTATGGAGGCTCCTGGGTTCAGGGACCTGGGCTGTCTCCATCGGGATCTAAGGGGAGATGGTAGTCAAGGTGGTAATGGTGGTTTAAATAGTTACTTCAGGGGCGGCTAGGTGGCTCAGTGAATAGAGCATAGGCCTTGGAGTCAGGAGGACCTGAGTTCAAATGCAGCCTCAAACACTTAACAAAAAACTAGCTGTGTGACCTCGGGCAAGTCACTTAACCCCAATTGCCCTACCTTCCCCTCTCCAAAAGGCAAAAAAAAGGGAAAAAAAGATAAATTATTGCTTCAGCTAGTCAGGACTACCTGTTCTGTGAATGGCAGTTGGTTGGAAATTGGTTGGGATAGCTTGCCCCTTCTCCAAAGGGCTTCTTTCACTGGATGATGGCTGTAGGGACTGGGCTTAAAGCAGGAGTAATGGTTTGACTGGGATTAGTGGTGGAGAGGGGTGCCACTCCAGGATTGATGCCACTCCCAGAGTGCTTCTCTGACTATTCGCAGTAGTTGGTGTTTCTGGTGGGGAAGAAGAAGGTGGGTCCCTTTTCCACAATGACCTCTCCCTTTGATGATGGCTGTGGCAGCTGGGTTAGAACAAACATAGGAGTTTGGGGGATGCCACTCTTCCCAAGGTTCTTGGATTCTGATTCCTGCACTGTCTTCAACAAAATCTGAAGGGAGATGGTGGTCGAGATTTGCGGTAATGATGGTGGTGACTTGCCTGACACATGCTGCCTCCTGTCTCTTCCTCAGGGTGCCTTCTGGGTTTACCTATATTAGTCCACAGGTCATAAACGCATAGTCCATTATTGGGCCCATACTTCAAACATTTCCAGGTTTCTAGAAACTTCCAGTTCTTTTGCTTTGTATGTATACCTTCAATAACTCAGTGTCATCATGTTGAGTTTCTGTGCAACATGAGAAAAATATTTGGAATGCAACTTCAAAAATCCTTGTATCTGATTGTTACTGTATATTCTGCAATATTTAGAAATGAGATCTATGGGAATGGATTGACTAGCCTTTAAAATACCATATAGTTAGACATCCTTTTATAATTAAATCAGGGTATCCAGGCTGCTCCCACTGCCTCTTCCATGGCTATCTCTGCCAGCAAGAAGTCTCCTTTAGGATTCTGGCTGCTGCCTCACATCATGAAGCCACCTTAAAAGACAGTTTTTACTTTATGTACTCTATAAGCCAGGAAAGAGTCCTGAATAGAGACCTGGCATAACCATTGGCATTCCACTCCCAAGTTCCTTTTCTTTCCTATGCAAACTGATTTTTCTCTCAGCTTTGTTGTGACCTGATATGTTTTTGTTGCAACATCATATCCACCGATCTGCATACCATGTCTCTTCATTTCTCTGCAATCGATTGCAATGCTCCTCCAACTCAGATTTCACAATACCTTTGAATTATTTCACTTCACTCTGATTGAAATTACTCAGCATCACCTTCCCAATGCTGTTCTGTTTTTATAGTTTCTGTGGTCAGCCATACTCCTTATCCAGCATTTTATTGGCAAAAATAAAGATACTCACTCCGCTAGCACCTCACCTTGCCAGCTTAGTGTTTACTTCTTAGGTTCTTTCCCAATCAGAATGCATCATAATGAACATGAATTTGATACTAGCAGACTAAGCTTCATTACATCATTAATCAATTCATAATCAAACTCATAAAATTTCAAACCCGATAGGGACCTGAGAGATAATCTAGTCTAGCCCTCTCATGTTCCAGATGAAGAAACTGAGGGTCAGAGAGGTGAGAGGACACAGATGAATAAAAGAATCAAACTACCATTCCTTCTGGAAAAGGCATAGTGATTTCCACTTACGGCTCCATTCACCATCCCTGTGACTCTTCCATACCAAACCTCCCTTTTTTAGCTACCACTCCCCTTTATGTATTATCTCCTATTAGAATAAAAGCTTGGGGGTATGGAGGTATGGACTTGGGGGTATGGACTGGCTCACCTTCATATTCGTATTCTAAGTGCCTGGCACATAGTAGGGTTTTTAATAAATATTCACTCATTCATACTTATTCTCTACCATTTTAATTAGATGAGTCAATCCCTGTAGTAAATAGAGAAGGATACACTTTCAACTGGTGATCCAATGTACAACCATGGCCTATTTCGAATTAAGAGCTTTGACACTGAGCTCTTGCAAGGTGTGTTTTGTTTGGTTACGGAAAGAATCTGGGTGAGAACAAAGATGGCTGAGTATATCAACACTATAGTTTAAATAATGTAAAACCAAAATATACACTTTCTACTGTCAGAAAGTATGTAAAGTAGCGGTTTTCAACCAGTGGGTTGAGACCCCTTTGGGGGTCAAACGGCCCTTTCACAGGGGTCACAGGGGTCACCTAAGACCATCGGAAAACACATATTTCCTATGGTCTTAGGAACTGAGACACTGCTCCTCTATTTGTCTCCAGGTAGGTCCACCCACATGCAGATACACTCACATATGAGTATTAAAGGGTTGCAGCACTAGGAAGGTTGAGAACCACTGAAGTAAAGGAAGATACATTCTTTCTATAAAGTAGCTATTTCCCCTACAATATGATTATTGGCACTATGCCAGAATTCTTCAGAAATCAACTGACTCCTATCTGGGGTTCATTTGATATTTGACAATGATAATTGGTTAGTAAGAGCTCAGTAATTTCATTTAGACAGTCCTGTGTGAAAACCAATTTAAACCAGTGCAATGGAAGAGTGCTGAATAGATCACAAATGTTCATGTGGGTATTTTACCTTTGCAGAAAAAAAGGCCCTTCAAGACTTGTTGATAAGCATTGTTGCTTTGCAAACCTCAAATACAGAAAGTAAAAAACACATTCAATTACAATTGAATAATGCATTGTACAAAGAAATGCCATTCCTATTTAAATTCCTCTGCTTGTACTCAGTTCTCAGTGGCTGGTCTGAGGTGGCCTGTGGATTATGATGACTATAACATTGCACCAAAAAGCTATATTTATCTGAAGCCTTTACAGGAATGATTCCATTGATCTCAAAGGAGGCTTTTAAAGCACATTTCTGCAGGGGCCACACACACACACACACACACACACACACACACATACATTATGCTGCGCTATCTTTCGTGTATTCTGAAGACAGCACAGCATTATTTGCGGTTAAGAGCACTGGCTTTCTATTCAGAAGATCTAGATTCTGTTACTTGTTAGCTGCATATCGTTTGCAAATTGTTGGACATCCCTGGTGATTTGATGGAGAATGATAATTACAGCTATCAATGATGGAGCACTTCAAGGTTTACAAAGTATTTCACATACGTTAACTCATTTTATCCTTACGGCAGCCCTTCGAGGTAGGTGCTATTATTATACTCATTTACAGTTGGGGAAACTAAGGTAGACAGAGGTTGTTTCTTGTCCAAGGTCACGCAGCTGATAAGTGTCAGAATCAGGAGTTGAACTCATGTCTTTCTGAGTCCAAGTCACATGTTCTATCCACCATCCCACCTAGCTGCTTGAATTAGATGAAGTCCCTTTCAGCCCTATGTCTGTGATCCTATGAATATGAGAGAAGGGATTGTATAGTCTTCTGAAATGTATCATAATGCCTTGACTTTAAGAGGCAGCCTGCATTGTGGATAGAGGGTCAGCCTTAGGGTAACAAAGACTCATATTAATTAGTTATCAAGGTCAAGTCACTTAATCTCTCAGTGTCCTTGGCAACTATATAAGATTACAAGTGGCAGAACAGTTGTAGATCTGCATCAGTGGAGAGAGTTTTCATACTGGGAGTTTCCCATACCGATGAAATAATAATTTAGAACCCAAAAGAAGACTTTGATATACCTAGATTTTTACTTTCTTCCCATATATTATCTTAGATGTTAATTCATTTATATTAACTTTGTTTGTAAAACAATCGCTTTCTGTTTTTCCTAATGATGAAAACCGTTTCAAAAACCATTTTTGGTATAGATCTGTCATTTCATTTGTGTAGGGAAGCTCAGGTGAGGAGATTCCTTTTGTCAACTCAGATTGGTAAAATGACTTGCAATTTATACTCTCAGTGAGATACCTGGGGGTTTCAAGAGCTATTTATATGGCTTTTTCAGTATCATACGTATTTGGGCTGTCCTTGAACCTCAGCCTTCATTACTCCAATGTGAGTTGTCTATCCACTATACCACACTACTTCCCCAAAGCAGAATTCAACCACAAAATAAAACGGGGTTTGACTTAGCTGGTGTTTGTTCACCATCTCTTTCCAAAGAGGGCAATTATTTAGAAATTTAGATATTTGAAGGAGACAAAAAAGGACAATTAAATCCAGAATTATATGCCTATATAACTTTGCAAATGCTCTGATCAAATGTCAGAATATTACCAGCATCTTCATTGAATGGCTAAAAAAATGCACTTGGCTAGAACTGACAGATTCAATAAGACTTTTGTCATTAAAAAGTTATCCAAATGTTTCAGGAGAAAAGCAATTGCAGTTATTAATAGCCTGTATGAGAGGATAATATCTAAGCAAAGAGAAATGTGCTAAGCCAATGATACCAACAAAGCTGACTTCTCAAGGTGACACTTACTTAGCATCACGCTAGAAACTACATGCAAAGGACTGTTGCATAAAATTGTTAAGGAGGCAAGAGGGTGGGAGCAGGAATAGTGGGACACAACTATGACAGCTCAAGTTGGGTGTCATGGGATGTCTGGAGCTGGGTGGGATTACCCAGTCCAGGATGTTGATAAGGTAGGAGGTCCTAATTTCATCAGCATTTTGATATATCAATTTCTGGTAACCCCATTCATAGTACCTTCTGATAAAGCAGAACCTTTTAAATATAATAATTGTAACTGATGGTATATGTAACACACCACTCCTAAAGTTTACTGTTTCTTAATATTGAATAACACACTTCAAGTTTTGTAAAGTGCTTTATATATCTCATGTATTCCTTACAAGAAACTTGAGAGACATTTGCTGTTACATCACCATTTTATAGAAGAAGACATTGTGGCAAATGACTTGGTCAAGGTCACACAGCTTGTCGGTGACAGAAGTAGAATTCAAATTTAGGTTTTCCTGACTCTGTCAAGCATTCAGTCCATTCTACCACCGAGCTACCTGAGGAGAAGGAAGGTTGTATATTGTAATTTTCATAATCTGGAATCATCATTGTAGCTGACCAGAATTCTATTATCATTTAATATATCTTTGTGTTATTGTAGTAATTTTGTATCTATTTCCATAGTTCTTCTGTACCTACTTTCTTTTGCTCTGTATCAGATTATATAATGCTTCCCATGTTTCTTTATATTAACTATTTCTTATGGCACAATAATATTCAATTATATTCATATACCACAATTTGTTCAGTCATTCCTTATTTGATGGGCACCCATTTAATTGCTAGATTTTTGCTATCATGAATTGAGATATACACGTAGTAGTGTGATTATGTGAACAGGTTAATAATTTTTCTTGCAAAGTTCCAAATTGTTTTCCAAAACGGTTGGGCCAACTCCAGAAGTAAATTAGTATGACTGTCTTTTATAGCTTCTCTATCAAATGTTCGGTTTTTCGATTTTGGCCAATTTGATGGTTGTGAGGGGATACCTCACAGTGGTTTTAATTTGCATTATCTTACTAGACAACATTATTTCATATTTGGATTTGTAATTTGAATGTCTTTTTTTTGAAAACTGCCTTGTTTCTTTATCCTCTTTGACCACTTGTTTACTAGGGAATAAATTCTGAGTGTCAGATGTTTGGCAATGATCTGATGCAAAAGGGTTTTTTTTTCTTCCTAAGTTCATAGTTTTAGTTCTTTGAGCTTCATTGATTTTTTTTTATAAAATTTTCTATTTACATGTAATTGAAATGATTTGTTTTGGTTTTTATAGTTTATTTTATCCCCATTTGGATTAGAAAATACAACTCACAAATTTGCTGTATACAAGAAATATGTTTAGAACATGAAGACACATACAAAGCTAAAATGAGAGTATAGAAAAGAGATTCTTAGCATAGCTCTGTGGATAGAGTTGATTAGCCCATAAACTTTGATTGGAAAAAAAATGCAGAATTAGAAAAATGAAACTCAATAACTTACTTCCTGTTCAATAAATCTAAAAGCATAACTTACTTAGGAAAAGATTTCCTATTTGATAAGAAGTGCTGGGAAAACTGGAAGGCAGTGCTGCAGAAATTAAGTTTAGACCAGGAGTTCATAGCCTGGAGTCCATAGATCTCCAAGGTGTCCACAGATAGATTTCAGGAGGCCAGTGAACTTGGAAGGGAAAAAAAAAAATTAAATCTTTATTATCACTGACCCTAACTTAAATTCAACATTTTCATCAGTTACAAATTTAGGCAAAAAACTACAATATTATTAGCAGAATTTGTGACTTTGTCACTAGTAGAAATCACAGATATTTTCATAGCACATTATAATTGTTATAAATATCTTAATATTTGCTTTTACGTATCACTTTGAAATAATTGTAATTATTAGACCACTTGCTAGATTACTATATCACAAAATGATTTAAAAATATTTTGGTAACTATATTTCAATGCAATTGGTTTCCTTTCTAATTCTGTTTATTTTATTTTATGCATTTAAAAAATTATTCTAAGAAGGAATCCACCAGACTGCTAAAGGGGTCCATGACACAAAAAGTTAAGAATCCCTGGGATATAGAATACAATTTATTATGCTTCAGATGAATGCAAACCCAAAACCAAAACGGGCTAATTTTGGATAAGGCAACAGTTATAATGTGTAATGTCAAAGTCAAAGCTATATTTTGATTAAAGGTACCATAGATAATGGATCTTCTTTGGGAAGGGAGTTTTATCATGGGGAGCTCCCTATACAGATGAAATCATAGGTTAAGGGGAAAAAACTCATAGGCAATTTGGTCATATACCATTATCTTTTAAATAGATTGCCAGGCCTGGAGTTAGAAAGACCCGAGTTCAAATCTAGCCTCAGATACTTACTACCTGTGTGACTCTGGGCAAGTCACTTAACCTCAAGGAGGAATGGCAAATCACTCCAGGATCCCTGCCAAGAAAATCTCATGGACAGCATTGGTGTGCTGTGCTTCATGGGGTCATGAAGAGTCAGACAGAAGTGAATGACTGAATAATGATATGGACAGTCCTCAAGTTTTCCCAGTTACATATGATTTTAGAGTATACGAATAGCTCTAAAAATTATCTGATGTGAAAAGCACAAAAGGCCCCAGTGTTTCTTCAAATCATGAGTTAATGTAGAGGCTCAGATTTAGCTTAGAGAGGTATTATAGCATAAAGCCAAAAAGAACCTTAGCAATTATCTAATTCAATCTCCCTCCCCCACCATATTACAGATGAGGAAACTGAGGCTCACGGAGGTTTAGAGCTTGATCGTATAGGTAGTATAGGTAGTAAGGGTCAGAGGCAGGATTTGAATCCAGGTTCTCTCACATAAGAGCCTGAGCTCTTTCTATATAATACTACACTGCCCTCTATCATTTAGAGATGCATTGGGACCTGATTTGACTCTCTTGATAGAAGCTGGATAGTTCTACTTTCCTGAATATTAAAAAAAAAAATCTAAAACTTCTCCCATTGATAATTTTAACTATAATATCTAATTTTGGTATGTAAATATTCCCTAATCAGAAGACAGTTATAATTACGGCCAGTAAAATCCTCAAATTTATTATCTGATTGTAAAAATTATCACTCAGGTGCATATAATTTCTAGGTAAAATATTTCAGAAGAAACCATATACATTTAGGGGATTTGGGGCAATTAGGTGACGCAGTGGATAGAGGGCTGGATCTGGAGTCAGGAAGACCTGAGTTCGAATCTGATTTCAAACATTTACAAGCTGTGTGACCCAGGGCAAGTCATTTTACCTCTGCCTGTCTCAGTTTTCTCATCTATAAAATGAAGATAATCAAATCACCTATCTCCCAGGGTTCCTGTGAGGATCAGATGATAAAAAAAATTGTAAAGTGCTTAATACGGAGCCTGGCACATAGTAGGTGCTATTTGAGTGTCAGTTATTATTATTATTATTATTATTATTATTATTATTATTATTATTATTATTATCTAACTTAGTAAATTTTCAGCAGTATCCAACTTCACCTTCATATCAGGCATTCTTTTTATTGTTCATAATAGCATCTTGGAATATTCTTTTTTTATTTTTATTTTTTGCTTTTTGGAGGGGGGAAGGCAGGGCAATTGGGATTAAGTGACTTGCCCAAGATTACATGGCTAGGAAGTGCTAAGTGTCTGAGGCCAAATTTGAACTCTGGTCCTCCTGACTACAGGGCTGGGGCTCTATTCACTGCACCATCTAGCCTCCGCTATCTTGGAATATTCTAAAGATCTCTTGAAGTAGATTTAGAATTAAAGGCATTTATGAAAGGTCATAGGATCAGAACACTATAGATTTTGACCTGAGAGGAACCCAGTCATCCCCTCATTTACCACTGAAGAAACAGAAATTTGAAAAAGTTTCATTGGATTGTTTAAGGTGTTTTTCATATTTGTGGAAGGGGAGCACTAAATTCCCCAGGGTTCTTTTTTTTTTTTACATTATGTAAAGTTCAAACAAAGTTATTTATAAAATATGTAAATTTATATTTTGCCTCCATGTAACTATCTCTTCCTAGGTACTAATGACAGGCAGACAGGGGAATTGAATTAAATTAGTGTAATTTGCAAAGTAAAAAGCCAAGGCAATTATGCAATAAGATCAGAGAGAGTTAAATTACATTTAGGCAACTCTTCAAAGTAGACAACTTAAAAAATAATAGTTCTTTTTTATATGTCAAGCATATCAAGGCTTTAGAGGGAAAGCATGACATCATAGGGAACCACCTTTAGACTATGGAAGACTTAGGGTCAAGTCCTTTGACCATTTAACTCAATCGTTAAGTATGTATTCTATGCTAGGGGCTGGGGATACAAAGACAAAAGTGAAATTGTCTCTGTCCTCAAGGAGCTTTCATCCTACTGTAGTTAAACAACATGTAAATAGACAAATAAGTTAAAAATAAATGCGAAGTGATTTCTGAGTTAGAGGAGAGAGGACTAGTAATTGTCATGGGGGAGGGGGAGCTATGGAATTAATTTTTAAAAAATATGTTCATTTAATATTTTCTTTTTCCAGTTACACATAAAAACAATTTGTAACACATTTTTTTTTTTTTTTTACAAATTTGGTTCTAAATTTTCTTCTTCCTTCCCTTCTTCCCCTTCCTCCTCATTGAGAAGGCAAGAAATTTGATATGGGTTATTCATGTGCAAAATATATTTCCACATCGTCATGTTGAGAAAGAAAACACAGACCAAACAAATAAGAAAGATAAAGAAAGTTTAAAAAAAAAAAAGTGTACTTTAATCTGTATTCAGTTTCCATCAGTTTTTTCTTTGGAGATGGATAGCATTTTTTTTTTTAATCATAAGTCTTTTGGAATTGTCTTAAATCTTCATCTTGGACATTGCTGAGAATACCTAAGTCATTCACAGTTGATCATCACATGATATTGCTGTGTACAATGCTCTACTGGCTGTGTTAGTTTTATTTTGCATTAGTTTATATATATCTCCCAGAAAGGTTGAATCAATTCACAACTCCACCAACAATGAATTAGTGTCTCATTTTTCCCATATCTCCTTCAACATATATAATTTCCCTTTTCTGTCATATTAGCCAATCTGACAAACGTGAAGTGTTATCTCAGAGTTGTTTTAATTTACATTTCTCAAACCAATAGTGATTTAGACTATTTTTTCCATATGATTATAGATAGCTTTTATTTCTTTGAAAACTAACTGTTCATATCAATTATCCATTTACCAATTTTACAAGGACTCATATTCCTATAAATTTGATTTACTTCTCTATATAGTTGAGACATGAGGTCTTTATCAGAGAAACTTGCTATAATTTTTTTCCATAGTTATGATTATTGTGTATTTCCCACCATTCTACTTTCCCCCCATTTATCTTACTCTCTCTCTCTCTCTCTCTCTCTCTCTCTCTCTCTCTCTCTCTCTCTCTCTCTCTCTGTCTCCCTTCACCCTGTCCCTCTTTAAAAGTGTTTTGTTTCTGACTACCACCTTGCCCAGTCTGCCCTGCCTTCTATCAGCACCCCCCTCCTTCTCTTGTCCCCTTCTCTTCCTACTTTCCTACGGGTTAAGATAGATTTCTATACTCAACTGAGTGTGTATGCTATTCCCTCTTTGACCCAATTCTGATGAGAGTAAGGTTCAAGCTCTCTCCTATCACCTCCCCCATCTTCCTCTCCACTGTAAAAATTCTTTCACACCTTTTTTATGTGAGATAATTTACCTCATTCTACCTCTGCCTTTCTCCTTCTCCCAGTGCATTCCTTTCTCACCTCTTAATTTTATTTTTAAGCTATCATCCCATCATGTTTTCATACCCATGCCCTCTAAGTATGTATATTCCTTCTAAATGCCCTAATGATGATAAAGTTCTTGGGGGTTACTATTGGAATCAATTGTAAAACATGGGAGACACTAGCAAAAGACCACCAGCATGATGTGCTTACATTAAAGAAGGTACTGTGCTTTATGAGCAAAAGCAGAATTGCAGTAGTGCAAAAGAAATGTGAGGTGCAGAAATTTAGGGAATGTAAACATTTTAAACTTTATTGAATCCCTTATTATTTATTTCCTATTTACCTTTTTATGTTTCTCTTGAGTCTTCTCTTTGAAAGTCAAATTTTCTCTTCGACTCTAGTCTTTCCATCAGAGATGCTTAAAAGTCCTCTATTTCAATAAATACCCATTTTTTCTCTTGAAGGATTACATTCAGTTTTTCTGGTTAGGTGATCCTTAAATCTCAACTCCTTTGCCCTCTGGAATATCATGTTTCAAGCTCTCTGATCCTTTAACATAGAAATTGCTAAATCTTGTGTTACCCACTATAGCTCCATGTTTGAATTGTTTCTTTTTGGCTACTTGAAACATTTTCTCCTTGACCTGGGAGCTCTGGAATTTGGCTATAATATTCCTGGGAGTATTCATTTGGGGATCTCTTTTAGGAGGTGATTGATGGATTCCTTTAATTTCTATTTACCCTCTGGTTCTAGAATATCAGGGCAGTTTTCCTTTATAATTTCTTGAAAGATGATATATAGGCTCCATCATTGCAATTACTTCACATGTTCATTCTCTTGCCAAGTTTTGTCATTTCTACTTTCACAACATATCTATCTATCTATCTATCTATCTATCTATCTATCTATCTGTCTATCTATCTATGTATCCATCCATCCCTCCCTCCCTCCCTCCATCCATCCATCCATGCATCCAGCCATCATCATCATATCTATCTCTCTCTCTATCTATCTATCTGTCTGTCTTCCTATCTTCTCTAGACACAAAGCCAGCCACCAAAGTAGTGCAGATCCTTATCAACTCATACTTTGACTATTACAATAGCCTTTTGGTTGGTTTTTCCAGTTCATCCTCCAGCTGTTGAAGTGATCTTCCTAAAGTGCTATTCTGACCATGCCACCCTCCCTATTCAATAAACCCTAGTGGACCCGTATGATCTCCAGGAGAAAATATAAAATCCTCTCTTTATTTTTTCAGAGGTCCTTTCCTGGTTCTTTCCTAACCATCCCAATCTTCTTATACTTCACTCCCTTCTATGTATCCTGTGATCCAGTGACACTGACTCTTCCTTATACTCAATACTCCATCTTTTGTTTCTGTACCTTTTTCAGTCGCTGCCCCCGATCTGTGGAATGCTTTACCTCCTTACTCTTTTCCTCCTGGCTTCTCTATGGATTCAGCTCAAATTCTCTCTTCTGCTGAAGATCTTTTCTTTTTACCTTTCCCTCTACTACTAACACCTCTCTTCTGAGACCATTTATTCACCTGGTATATATCTTATACGCACTCAGAGGTTTATATAGTTTCTTCCCTATTAGAACATGCGCTTCTTGAGGGAAGGGATCATATTTTGGGCTTTCTTTGTATTCTCAGCACTTAATAGACTACCAGGCACTTAGTAATTCCTTCATATATATGTGTATCAATGAACTGATCCTGTCTTATCTTTTTGTATCTCCCCTATCACCTAACAGAGTACTCTGCTTTTTTCCATACTCCATATATAGATAAAATCATGCATTTGTATGTATAAATACCCATTATTTTAACATGACATACAAATACTGTTTATATATGTATATGTATTTTCACACAATGTAAATGGGAGGGTTTCTACCCTCAAGGACTCCAAGAATCCAGCACAGAGAACTATAATGCACCACACTATACATGAAGTACATTAGAATAACAAAGCAAAGTACGACATGAAGTCTGAGGGAAGTGGTCACTACCAGCCTCAAGGGGGTGAATCAGGGAAGGTTTTCTTCCTATCCTAGGTCAGGGGTAGGGAGCCTGTGACCTTGAGGCCACACGTGACCTTCTAGGTCTTTGGGTGTGGCCCTTTGACTGCGTTCAAGTTTTACAGAACAAATCCTTTTACTAAGGGGCTTTGTTCTGTGAAGTTTGGATTCAGTCAAAGGGCCACACTGGAGGACCTAGAGGGCCACATGTGACCTTGGGTTCCCCACCCCTGTCCTAGGCACTTCTGTTGTGTCAAATTGATTTGGATTGTGGGTTTTTTTAAATTTTACATTTTATTTTAGTTCGCATCATTCATTTCCACAAGATGTTGAGTTACGTATTTTCTCCCCATCTTTCCCTTACCCACCGCCCCAAAACAGCCATCCCAGTGTATCCCCCTTCCCCCAGTCTATTCTCTCCTATGTCTTCCCCCCTCACCCCTCTGACTTTTTGGTAGGGCAAGATGGCTCTCCCAACCATAGTGCCTGTGTATTTCAAGTTCTAGTTGGATGAAGTTAAAAAAAAATAATTGCATATACATACATACATATATATATATATATATATATATATATATATAT
>CM053583.1:165578502-165606448 GCA_028627135.1 Pseudochirops cupreus
TCTTATTTGGTTTTCAAAGTCCTTCTTCAGCTCATCTCTAGCTTTAAGGCATTCTTCATGTTTATTAGAGGCCCCTGGTGGGTGAGCTCTGGCTGAACTCTTCTCCTCCCTCTCTTTGCCATGATCTTTCTTTTCCCCAAAGAAGGAATCTAGGGTTTGGTTGCTGTTCTTACTTTGCTTCTTATGCTTATTCTTACTCATGGTTGGTCAGTCCATGATTTGTTTTTTTTTTTAAATCTCTGTGGGGCTCTGCTTCCAGAAGGGAAAGCTCTGTCCCAAATCATTGGGGTCCTCCCAGCTGCCGTAGCTCTCAAGAAGGTGCTGGGTCCCTTTCCTACTTACTTCCAGCTCACTGGATAATGAAGACTCCAGGACCGAAGCCCAAGACCGCGATCTGGATCCAGGCCACTCAACGTGAGCGCATTTGGCCTCTGAACAATCGCTTAGATCCCCTGCTGTCTACAGGCCATGGTTGCGGAAGCTGCAATGCGGAGGCGGGTGCAAAACCTCTGCCTTTCGCTTTCCAGCCCTGGAGGCCTTTCGGCCAGACTGCCTTTCTCCCCTGATTTCACAAGTCCTACTGACCTAGTTCTGAATGCTGCTCGCAGCTGCACCTAATCTGAGGCTCCTTGGCTCTTCCTGTCCATCCTCCCCTGGGGCTCAGCCAGGGCTTCAGGCCAGTCTGGTTTCGGTTCACAGTGCTGATATGGTTCCTCATAGCCGAGCTGACTTTAGTGGAAAGTATATTTGTGTGTGTTTTGGAGTTCTAGGATTAGTTTGGAGTCATATTTTATGGGTATTTTGGGGTGGCTATGTGAGAGCTGTGATATGTTGCTGCTCTTATGCTGCTATCTTGGCTCCGCCCCCCCCAATTTCCAATTTGGATTGTGTAGAAGATAGAGAGGCAGATTTGGACTCCATATAATGAAATTTTTTCTAACAATGAAAATTATTCAGAACTGCAATGGGACTTGGGGTATAAGTATGTTAAAAGGGTTCCCTTCACTGATAGTCTTCCAGCAGAGACTAGATGACCACTTGTCTGGGATATTATAGAAGGATTTGTCTCTAATTCTTCTTCCTCTCCCCTCAAAAAGGGTGGTTTTTTTGGTAACTTGTTCCAATTCATGATTTATCTCTGGTTATCTCCCAAGTTCTTTTCTTACCCATGGAAGAATTGTTCAGATGTGGTTTGGATTACATGATCTCTAAAGTTTCTTCCAGCTGTGAGAGTCTATGATTCTCTGTGATTTGTTCAATTCTACATAGCTAGCAAAGGACAAAATTGAAATTAGAACCCCCTATTCCCATCCGTTGTATCTCACAACCTCTTCTCATAAGGCTGTTTCACATTTTACATAACCATGAGCAATCTTGAATTCTGTGTATCTATAAATTTTATTGAAGAAGTCATATCTCTGTTCAGCAATTCTGTGACTGTCTTAATTCTGCAGGAACCAGCCTTAGGGAGAATTCAGTTTTAGTCACTTCAGCTCACTCCTAAGGCTTTTTAATATCAGTGCAACATTTTATAAAATAGCAGTTTATACCTAGCAAAAACCAATGCTGTGTTTTTAAGCTGAATGGAATAGTCCTATAAGCAAATTACTCCTCAGATTCTCATTAGCTTTAAAAAGTAGCACATTCAAAACCAAAACCAAACTAAGCATGAGTCTGTTCAGTTTCTGGAACTAAGTTATGTGGCAGACTGGAAGTGTTGATTTTAGAAGCCATTATTACTAATCACATCCTTTAAATGAGTCATCCATATGCTTCCTAGCATTGTTTGTTTTGTAGGATAAAAGTTTAACTTTGAATTTGTTACTCAGCCTCAATAACCGTCACATCACAATTGAAGAAGTAGGTCTAGGTCATGGTCCAGACATTAATGTATCAGCAATTCTCCCATGCTCAGTACCCCTCTCCTCTCCCCACCCCCAAAAAAACCCAACCCAAAAGAACAAAGTGAAAAAATGGGGACAAGTAATTAGGAGATAGCTTCTTATGGTAGAAGGCAATGGTTTCTAAAATTTATTCAGTAAAATTCCTTGTTTTTTAATAAAAAATTATTTGTGCATTCTCTCTTAAAAAATGGCTATAGTGGCACATTGTGCCCGTATCTAGATTTGACAGGCACTGACTCAGATTTGACTTCATTTGAACACAGGACAGTCTCTATCCTCAAATAATCCCCTCCTTGTATTTATTGTCAGAGGGAATGAAGTCGTCCTGTGAGTTTTGCTTTTGTTGACTTTGATCTGAACTTTGTTTCATTGATCAAAAATAACTGCATTTATATTGGAGTTGTACTTGAAACTAGACAGTATGTTTGAACTTGATTCACAGCTGTCTTTACTGCCAAACCTCCTCCCCGCCACCCCTAATCACCTTCATGCACAGTGACCAGTTTGGAAAGTCAGCTTGAGGGTGGATTCAGAGAAGAGATAATTACTGAGCCTGCCTATCTTAATTTTTGAACTATATTCATACTAGCGCACATATATAAAGCAACTTATAGTTTATAAAGTATTTTCTTCATAACTTTCTACCTATATGAACTCAAGTAGGTGATTTAATCTTCCAGACATTACTTTCCTTATCTGTTAAAAGACGAAATGGGGGGTGGCTAGGTGGCACAGTGAATAGAGCACCTGTCCTGGAGTCCAGAGGACCTGAGTTCAAATTCGGCCGCAGACACAACACAAAACTAGCTGTGAGACCTTGGGCAAATCACTTAACCCCAATTGCCCTACCTTTCTCCCTCCAAAAAGCAAAAAAAAAAAAAAGAGGGAATGGAATGGAAAGGCATTTGAATGCTTATTATGAGTTAAGCACCGTCTAAACTGGGGGGATGCAAATAGAAAAATAGAACAGTTTCTACCCTCAAGAAGCTCATATACTAATTAAAAGAGACACATAAAAAAGGGTTCAGTTTGTTGGCAGATGGAAGGTCAGGTGGTATTTATGATCTGGCAAGCAAAGCAGCTAGGCAGATGCCAAGATGTTGGAGCGTGATGGCAGGGACAGATGGCCCCCAACCAATGTTTGTTAGAAAGTGAAAAGTAGGCCAAAGGGTTGGAGTAGAATTAGTGAGGCTCTGGGTTAACTGGACAGAGGTGGGGATGGGAAGGATCAGCATCCAGCGTTTTTTGGGAACTGGGCAATGGGGATTGCACTGGGGGAGAGGAAGATATTGAATAATGGTCACTGGCTCCTCAAAGGCATTGTTGGGCTCCTTGGAGTGGGGGATTAATTAAGTGGCCTCTAAGAACCCTTTTAGCTCCAGATTTACGATCCTGTATCTAAGAACAACTCTGTGAGGTAAATGGTATATTATTATCCTTATTTTATTGGCTTGGAAAGATTAGGTGATAGGTCTACCGTCACATGGTTAGTTTTAAAAAAAAGTTTTATTGCTATCTTCTGTTTTTTTCCCCATCATAATTATCCCCAGCATCCATCTCTCTTCCTGGAGAACCATTTCATATAATGAATATCATTCTTCAAAAGGGAAAAAAATCAACACAAGTTATTGTTACATTGAAAAAGTCAAAAGACATGTGCAATGTGTAACACCTATGGACCTCCCATCTCCATGAAAGGGTGGGTTAGGGATATCTTCTCATATCTCTTCACTTGAGTCCAGATTTAGCTTTATAATTTTGTGATGTTCCTCTCCTCCCCCTTTTGGGGTGTTTGTTGTTACATTCACATGGCTAGTTAATGGGACTCTTCTTTCACTCCACCCCCCATTCCCATTCTATTAATCTATACCCCAATGGTGACATCAGCCTTAATGGTGGCTATTTTGACTCATTTTGAACTTGTTATACAGTCAAACCCCCTTCAAGTATTCTTTTTTTACATGTATAATTAGTTGTCTTGCTATCTTGTGATTTTTAAACACAAATATAAAACTTTATATTTATCCTAATTATTTCTATCTTATTAGATTCAACCCAATGCTAAATCTGTAGAGATCTTTTTAAATACTAACTCTGTTGGTCAACATTTTTACCCACCTAACTCTGTCATTGGTATACTTGGCAAGCATGTTATCTATGGTTCAGTCTAAGACAGTTATACAAATATTAAATAACTCAGGACCGAAGATTTCTGCAGCATATCACTAGAGACCTCCTTCCAAGTTGACATTTGTCCATTAATGACTGATTACTCGTGTTCCAAATCCACCTAACTATACTTTTATCTAGACCAGTGGTTCTCAACCTATAGGTTATGTTCAATTTGTAACAATGAAAATACATCCTGAATATCAGATATTTATATTACAATTCATAACAGTAGCAAAATTATGGTTATGAAGTAGTAACGAAAATAATTTTATGGTTGGGGGTCACCACAATATGAGGAACTGTGTTAAAGGGTCGCGGCATCAGGAAGGTTGAGAACCACTGGTCTAGACCTATTGACTCTTGGATTAAATGTTATTTTACCTTTACTAAACCCTTTTTTCTAATCACCATTTTTGTGTATTTTACAATGTACATCATTATTAGTATTCTAGAACATGTATAAAGTAGTTCTTGGATCTGTGATTATCATTCCCAGGTGAGGAAATTTTCTCTATCAATGTATGTCATCACCTCTGAAACACAGTCTTAGAGAGTTATAAAGAATATTGTGAGTTTAAGTGATTTACTCATAGTCATATAGCCACTATATTTCAGAGGTACCCTCGGTATGCAGGTCTTCCTGGCTCTAAGGCTAGTTCTCTATCTACTTATAAATAAGTGAATATTTACACACTTGGAATATGTTACTTTTTTATTGATAAGGATATACAGTCAAAAAAGTTTTGAGACTCATGGCCTAGCAGATAAAATCCAAACCTCCATCTGGCTTTTAAAGGCACATATTACCTGATGCTAGTGTAATTCTCTTGCCTTATTTCATATTATTTCCATACTCTACATTGCAGTCAAACTGGCCTGCTAGTTG
Source organism: Pseudochirops cupreus (assembly GCA_028627135.1). Lineage (NCBI taxonomy): Eukaryota > Metazoa > Chordata > Mammalia > Diprotodontia > Pseudocheiridae > Pseudochirops > Pseudochirops cupreus. Next base: position 165,583,465 of record CM053583.1, read on the forward strand.
TTTCCTGAATTTGGCCTGTTGTCTTTTGCTTTCAAGCATTCCCACGGGTTGTGCCTGAAATTCTCTCTTCATCTCCATCTGTCAAAATCTTTCTCTTCTTTCAAGAGTCAGCTCAGCTGCCAGCTGCTCTATATGGTCTCCTCTGATTTCCCCAGCTAAAATTATTTTTCTTCCTTCTACAATTTTCCTGGAACTTTTTGTTTCACTCTGTCTATTGTCTCCTGTTTTTGTATTAGGGTGACTTCTGGATGGGGCCCAGTTCCAGTCAATCCCCTGGTAGTTTCTGTTTGAAATGAAACAAGACAGTTCATTAGTCAGTTGACAATCAACAAAAGGACATTTACTTAGCTGTACAAGGAGAAAGATATTCAACAAGACAATGCATTGAGGACCAATCTACTCGATTCAGATCTCCTGATGGGAGTTTCAGGCAAAGGCAACAGCCAATGAAAAATGCTGAGTCTGGAAATAAAATATTGTATACAAGGAAGAGCTAGGTGATCAGTGTCACTGCATCACTGAGTACTTCAAGGGAAGTAAGGTATAAAAAAAGTGGGAAAGGGCCAGGTTACAAAGGACTTTGAAAACCAAAGAAATGTTTTCATATTTAATCCTAATGGTAATATGGAGCTCCTGGAGTTTATAGAATATGGAGATCACACCTGCATTGTGGGAAGATGAATTTGGAAGAGGGAATGGAGAGGGATTTGTGGCAAGTAGAAAAAAATGAGCAAGCTATTGCAATAGTCCAGGAGTGGTGTGAAGTGGATGAAGATCCAACAAGAAGACAGGGAAGGAGTAGTCAGGCAGGTAGGAGGTGAACCAGGAGAGAGTAGTGCCGTGAAAACCTAGAGTAGCAAGAAGAGGGTGACTGACAGAGTCAAAGACAGTGTTTGCGTTCAGATGTGAGGCAGTATTTAAGCCTGAAGTCTTCCTGATTCCAAGTCTTGAACTCTACCCATTGTGACACTTCAAGCCTTTATTATCTCTCAAAATATCTTCTCATTTGACTTTTGTACTTTAAACTTCTGCCCACTCTAATTCATCCTCCACACAACTGCCAAAGATATTTTCCTAATGCCCAGTTCTGATCATGTCACCACATCCTCATATTCATTCAACTCCATTGATTCCCTGTTATTTCTAGCATCACATATAAAGTCCTCTATTTGACGTCTAAGGCTCTCTGTAATTAGCCCCTTCCCATCTTTCTAATTTTCTTACACATTGCTCTCTGATCTAACCCTATTGGTCTTCTAGCTGTCCTTCCCATGTGATACTCCATTTTGCATCTCTGTGCCCCCCTCTGAATGCTCTCTTTCCTTCCTTCTTCTTCCTGGAATCCTTGGTTTCTTGCAAGACTCAGTGTAAGTACCACCTTTCTTGGTCCTCTTCCCTAACTCCAGCTACTACCTCCCCAAATAATCTTCTGTTCACTTTGTATATATTATACATATATTTATGTAAGTACATGTCAGTTTCACCATTAGAATGTAAGCTCCTTGAGGGCAGGGATCATTTTGCCTTTTTTTTCTTCTTCCAGTGCTTAGCACAATAACTAGTGCTTAATAAACATTGATTGATTGGTTGTTTTCCCACATGTGACAAATTTAAGTAGGCTGTAACGTATTACTAATGATGGTCTCCTTGCAAAATTAGCATAAAAGATATTATAAGGGCATACATAACTGGAGGAAGAAGTGTTCTGGTCATCGAGGGAGGGCAAGGGATAACAGCTGGGTAACATGAGTGCTGCACTGCTCTTTCAGAAATAAATGTCATTTTGAAGAATGTCTAACTTTACTGTAGCTTTGAGGGGTCCCAGAAGGACAATTTGGCACAAATTGATGTGACAGTTCATTTTATAAGCATATCCATAATGTTTGATTCAGTTTTTCTGAGTTGCTTCACTTAAGTCACTACCGCACTTCTGAATGTTCTATTAGGATGCCCTAGCATACGGTATGTGGTAATAGATCAGGTACATTCTACCTAGACATTTATGGAGCTGCCATCTGCAAGCAAAAGATAAAATAGTGATTCTTTATGTGCAGTGAGTGCTTTGCTTTTCTCCACAGATGACTGAATTCATCAAATAAGTTTTTGGTCCTGCTGTAAAGAATTTGTGTGTGTCATCTCCCCCTGGGTTCTACCTGGCTCAGAGACTCAAAGGACGTACAGGGTGTTTGTATGGGGCTAGAAATCCTCTGGTACTGGGAAGACTCAGTCAAGACTGCATCATCCTGTTCCCCGACATCACTCTGCTCATAGATCAGGTATGGATTATATACACCTGTGTATGTGGATGTCTATGTGTAGATTTATATGTATATATATATACAGCCATATATGAATATGCAGGGCATCATATGCATGAACACACGTGCACACGTATCAAAGACAGACCATGCACACACATGTGTGAATATGCATGTAGACATGTGTATTGTATGTGTAGCAAGGGTGTTACATGTACACATGCATAGCTGTGTGTGTGTATGTAGCAAAGTTTTGGCATTTGATCAACCTCCCTTGGAGCGTCACCCCTCATTTGGCTACTTGACTCATTTGCCTATTGAATCTCATCATTCCAAAACCTAGGGCAGTGGTTCTCAACCTTCCTAATGCCGCCACCCTTTGATACAGTTCCTCTTGTTGTGGTGACCCCCAACCATGAAATTATTTTCATTGCTACTTCATAACTGTAATTTTGCTACTGTTGTGAATCATAATGTAAATATCTGATATGCAGGATGTAATTAAATTGAACATAACCCACAGGTTGAGGACTGCTGACCTAGGGTAATCCAGGGCTTTACTTGACTATTTCTTTATTAATTACTTAAATTCCAACATCTCTTTTACTAATCAACTAGCTTAGAGTCCTTATTACAGTTTATTAAATGTTATTTATTAAGCTGGAGAAACCTATTTTCCCACAAATGGTTGCTCATGTCACTCTGTATATGGAAATCCCAAATCTCCTAGGATTAAATAAATACTCAAGTTACTGGCTATATAATTTATTAATTATGAAATCGATAATACAAAGACATATATAATTATTTACATCATTTTAGGTGCAGGAAAGATCACAAACTATTTTTGCGCATGACTTTTGAAAACATTGTCCCATCGTCTAGTTCACTTAAGGTACCAAGCAAAGCCACTTCTCAAGAAATTTCTTCATTCTCTTTAAATGGTAAAGATTATAACAATTCTATTAAGTGATATAGGCTTTTCAAGTGTCTCTCAAACAATCTCCATTAATTATCTCTTTTCAATCTCTCAAAAATTGTCATGACAGAACTCTCTTACAGAATAATAATTGAGTTTGACTCTCAAAAATTCCTGACTCTTAAAGAGTTAGTAACAATGATGATAGATACTAGAGGAGAAGCTTTTAAAGCAGGTATTTCATATATGGCATGTGTCGACAGAACTGTATTTGTTTACATGTAAGCACACAATACATGTATGTGATATATGTACACAATCACAGGACAGACATGTATGCATGTAACATATACAGTTTATACAATGCACCCGACAGTATATATATATGCAGACACAATGCACCTATTAAAACATGCATGTACATACGCATGCATGTGTGAATATGCATATATTTACCTATATATTCCCTCCCTCTCTATGCATACACATACATATATATATACATATACATATATGTATAATATGCACATAAATAACTAACTAAAAGGAATGAATGAATGAAGACTAGCCAATGAGCCTGCTTAGAAGCAGGGTTTTCCATATATCTGTTTGGATGCACTGTCTATAATCATGGACCATGTTTTCATTGGCTAGTTTCCCTATTACACACACACACACACACACACACACACACACACACACACACACACCCCTAAAAATAGTAGAAACTTCCTCTTTCCTTGGTTCATTTGCCCTCAACCCAGTTTACACGGGGAAAAATATCTTTTCTTTTGAGGTTAACTGCCTCTCTCTTAATCTCATACCTCGCACTCAAAAATTTGGACACAAATCATAGAAATGGCCAAAGTTTAATAACAACTTAGAGTAGCATAGAAATGCAAATAAACATTTAAAGGAATAAGCTTTCAAGTGCAGCCAAGAATAATAAGTTCCTTTTATTTTCTGTCCCCAATCCTCATAGCTCTAGCGATCAGGGAAATGGGAAGAAAGTGGTCAGACAGGCTTATGGGATGATAGCTTCCCTCACCTAAATTTCTAGAAGAAATTAAAATAAAAAGGGCCCTGGATTGGATGGTGGTTATCTCAGCAACCTGTTTCTGACCTAATCTGCCCTCAAAAGTCTCTGACCAATCACAGCCTTCTACTCTCTTTTGCATCTGATTTCAATCCCAGTTACACCTCCTTTGTTCTTTACCAGTGGCTATCAGGTGAATAATGGCAGATGGCCACTGCCCCATACCCTCCTCTATCAGCCAATATGGAGCCTGGGGCAGCACTGATTTCTTTCTCTGTCTTCCCAAGGTGATTACTTTGTTCCTTTATACAAATCTCTCTCAAAGTCCCAAAACTCAGAAGTGCCTGCAGCTCCCTGGGCAACTTGAAGCATTCCAGCTTTTTTGGGTCCTCTCCCTGTAGCTGGAATGGTGGGGTTTATAACACGAATGTATACCAAACAATAATAAAATTCTTTTATTTTAGTAAGGAGTCAAAGTCTTTTCAGGTGTATTATGTTTTGTATCTAGTCTTTATAATCACTGGGGATCTTTATCTCGACTCATAATCACATTGATGAATCAATCAGGTTCTAGAACAAACCTATACCTCTCTTCCCCTCAGGATTCTAAGGATACCACTGCAGGGATGGGGTGGTAGGGGTGATTCTATAATGTTACCTATTCTAGTGTCTTTGCAATGTTAACCACCCGTAATTAGCACCCCAGTGTCACTGAACCAATTAACATGAATTGGTTTTTTATAAAGGTATAATTATTGTGAAGATGTAGCAAGGACAGAAATTATAAAACTTTCCTCTCTTCCATCCAGCTTAGGGGAGGGAGGTCACTCTCTTACTATCTATAACCTAAGTCTCTTGGGAGATGTCCTTTGTTTTCGAAGAGGAACACGACATTAGGAAGGAGAAGCCATGAAATGCAAGTGAATTGGATTTAAGTGAGGGAGGGCAGTGCAAAATCACTAGCCTCACTTTTCTCCTCCTGAGCCATCTGGGCCCAGTGGCAAGATGTAGATCAGGACAACCTGGAGATGGCCCCCACCTAGGGAGAATGAACTCAAAGCACTTACTACAAAGCATCAGCCCTCTCCAAATTCTCTTCTGAAATTAGCATAGCCAATATTCCATCATTCTTTTGCTTGTAAGGCCAGGTATCTTGGCTTTGTGAGTCAATCTTCTCCTGGGGTGGATCTCAGTACTGTGATAAGGCTTAGCTACCCCTATACTCTGGCATACATATCAGCTCCTAGACCTATGGTGGTTCATTCTTCTGAAATTCTGAAGCTCATAAGGTCACAGTCATTCAATATTCCTTTATCTAAGCCAGGAAAGAATAAATAAGACAGAGAAGGAAGTAACAGCAGGATCACACATTCATAGGCCACATGATGGCACTCCAAGTAGGTAGATAAGAGCATCTTCTGTAGCTGGGGAAGATTATTTGACTTCTCAGATTCAACTTTGGAAAGGGCTCTTTTGAACTGAATTTAATACAGAATGATGGAATCCTTTTACACCAAATCTTTTCTGACCTAAGATTCTCATATTAACTTTTTCATTAATATTCTTTTATCTTTGATGACTTCCTCAAAGTTTCACGTCTAAAGTACAGATTCACACTTGATCTGTTGTTGAACTCAGACTTGTGCTTCCACTAACCTTGTTTCAATCTACTTATAAAATGAAATTAATAAAATAAATTTGCTCGTAGCATTTATGTCTGAAAGACAATGTTTAAATAGTTATCAAGAAAGATAAACAATTTTTGTTCAGGACACATTCAATCATATTTTTCCTTTGTAGTCCAAAGTCAGCAACTTTTATCAAATGATGTTTGACTACTTCTCACAGGGAGAAGTGTATATGGAGTCTGGAATTCTTCCAAGTAAGACAAGTAGAACCCTCATCCCAGAACTTTGAAAACTAGCCAAGAGGAACTTCAAACCAAACAGAAAAATGTAGGAGACTTACTTTTTAACCATGCTCACACAGGTTGGCTACAGCTATGATTTGTGGGAAAGCGTGACTAATTAGTATAATTCAGTACTTCAAACCTTTGCAATTTCAATTGTGTGAGTGGATCCTCAAACAATTCAGATTGTACTCATTCCCTTTAGTAAACAATTTGGGAGAATTGTTGCAGTGAAAGAATTCATTACCCTGTAGTTAACCTGGTGATAAATCCTCTATCTGAAACTTTTCCAGCTTGGTAGTGTCTTCTAAAACTTACTATACACTGGCACAGTGGAAGTTAAGAGTTCAGGGTCACCTCCACACACCAATGAGGTTTTGGAATAGGACATGAGTGGAGCTTAATAAATATGTGGCACAAATAAAGCGCATCACAGAACAAAACATTATATTGAGATGTAATTAATAATTGTAACTATTGGATTGTACTTTCAAATTGGATGTACTTTCAAATGGGAATGTCCTGGGGAAAAATGGAAAACTATGTCCTTCAGTAATTCGTTATCCATTATTCATGTTGCATTAGCAAACAAATCAATTAATAAGCTAGAAAAAAAGCAATAAAGGTAGACATTCTCTTTGCAATCCATCAATATTGCATAGCAGTAATTTAAGAATGACCATATACTCCCGACATCAGGGGTAAAAATCAATTCCCAACTTTTAAAAGGGTTTATAGTTTTACATTTGTAATGCTTTGAAAAAATGATTTTGAATGATTCATTTATAAAACTACCATGATGACATCTGTCAGTGTGTGCCAAATGCTAAAGATTTTGGCTATAGCTCTCCTAGCCGCTAGAATTGGCTCTGTTGGGGATGATTTGGTATTGGGACCAAATCACAAGCAATTTCCCACACCATGTTATGAGCTATGACCTATAAGAAAATGAGATATGTCAGATAATAGGATGACCAAGATGACCAAAGCAACCAGGCTCTCATCTATTATAAATAAAATTTTTGAAATAAAGCACTTCATCTTTCTTATTACCAAAAGGTTGGTCATAAGTTGATGAAATTTTTGTTTTGTTTTTGCTATGGTCACCTATTAAAAAGATCTTTTGTGTAACAATCTGGTCTCAACATTGCTTTCCAGTCTTCCTACCCTCCCACAGTTTGTGATCCAGCCAAATTAGCATTTCCTTTGCTCCTTACCATGTCTATGCTTTTGAAGCAGCCCTCATCCATACCTGAAATGCACTCCCTTCTCATTCCCAAATATATACACACAGAGTAGTTAGTCATGAGGTAGTTTGGGAGGGAGGACGCTAGCCTTTGGAGGAATCAGGAGAGGCTTTGTATGAAAGAGGGGCTTTGAGCTGTGTCTTGATGGAAGAGAGAGAGTCTGAGGAAGAAGTGAGGAGGGAGTGCATCTCAGGCATGGATGATGGCTATTGTGAAGGCCTAGAAATGGTAAAGAACAGAGAAAATGTCATTTTGACTGACTCACAGATTGTGGAAGGGGGAGTACAATAAGGCTGGAAAGATTAGGTTGACACCAGGTTATGAAAGGCTCTAAAAGCTAGACAGAGGTGTTTATAGTTTATTCTAGAGGCAATTGGAGTTGATTAAGTAGGGGAGACCCACAGTCAAATGCTTAAGCATGTGGTTAGTATTTTCCATCAAGAGTCTTTTGGAATTGTCATCCTTTATTCTCAAAGAGGACCAATGACATCACAAGGGTGATGTCTTGACTTGCCAGAGAGCAGAGGGTACTAGTTAGATGATGATTGCAATAATCCAGGGGAGGGGTAATGAAGCAAACTAGGTTAAAGAGAACGGTCTTCATTTGAGAGCCTTTGTAGAGATAGAAACAAAGAATGACCAGAAGTCTGGAGTGAGAGAGCACCTGAGGATAATGCTATTATGAGTTCGGGAGACTAGGAGGATGGTGGTGTCTTTGAAAGAAATGGGGGAATTTAAATTAGAAGAGAAAGATAATGAGCTTTTAGGGGGAGCATGTTAAATATGAAAAGTCCTCAGGATATCCAGTTTGAAATATGCAACTGGCAATTGATGATATGATACTGTAACTCAGAGGAGAGACAGGAACTGGGTATGTAAGTCTGTGAGTCATCTGCATAGAAATGATGGTTAAATTTATGGAAACCTGATGAGAGAATAAATAAAGGGGGAAAAGGATCTAGGGTGGAATATCCACAGTTAGGGTAATGAACAAGCAAAGGAGAGTAAGAAGTTGTGGTTGGCCAAGTAGGTGAGATTGGGGTCACAAAAATCCAGAGAGGAGGAAGTATCTAAGAGAAGATGATCAGCAATGGCACATACAACAGATGGGCTGAGAAGGGTGAGGAATAAGAAGGGACCTGTAGATTTGACAATTAAGAAACTATTAGTAATTTGGAGAGAACACTTTCAGTTGGGTGAGGAAGTCAGAACCCCGGTTGCAAAAGGGTGAGGAGTGAGTGAGAGGAGAGAAGGCAGAGTATAGACAAATTTTAAAAGCTGTTTGGCTGAGAAACGTGGGAGGAGATACCAGATGATAGCCTGAGGGTATGATAGGATCTAGTGAAAGTTTTTGAAGGATTGGGAAACTTGAAGGTAGAATCAAATGAACCAGAAGTAATCCCTGAGCTGCAAATGTAATTTTACTTGAGTATCCTACTTTTCAATGAGAGTAGAAGTTGGGATAAGAATTCCCAGAGCTTGAAAAAAAGCTACATATAAAAGGGGAGTAGCTTAATAAGTAATAATAATAATAAGAGTGAGGGGTTAGGGGCTGTCTTTCTTTAACGCTATTGTCTCAAGCCCTATTCTGGTACCTTCTCAATGTTAGCCTCCTGTTGATTTGGCCCAATTTCATTTAACCAATTGACGTTAATTAACCTTTACAAAGGGATATGCTAGAAGAGAAGCTACAAAGCACTGGGACTCACCATGCCTTTCCCTACCAGTGCCTGAGGTTTGCTGTTGCTCATCCTTCATTCTCTATTTCTTTTTTTCCTTAATAGTATTTTCCCCCCAATTACATGTAAAGATGGTTTTCAGCATTCATTTTTGTAAAATTTTGAGCTCCTAATTTTTCTCCCTCTTTCCCTTCCCTCCTTCCTCCCCCAAGACAGCAAACAAACTGATATAGGTTGTACGTGTACAATCATGTTAAACGTATTTCCACATTAGTCATGTTGTGAAAGAAGAATTAGAACAAAAGGAAAAAAACCCATAAAAAACAGCAAAAAAGTGAAAATAGTCTGCTTTGATCTTCATTCAGACTCCATAGTTCTTTCTCTGGATGTGGTTAGCATTTTCCATCAAGTCTTTTGGAATTGTTTTGTCATCTTTCATTCTCAAAGAGAATCAATGACATTATGAGGGCGACATCTTGACTTGGAAAGTGAATTGGATTTAAGTGAGTACCTGAAGTTGAACTCTCCTCTATATCACCTGGGTTCCTGGGGACAGTGAGCTCAAACTTAAATCAAAATTTCTACCGCATTTGCCCCACCAAGTTCCCTCTGGACTGCTTATGTTGGGTCAAACAAGTTGCTTGGGACTTCGCTCCTCACCGGTTGGATTGGCCACAAAATCCAGCATGGATTTTGGAAATCCAGGAATCCCTGATCTCTAGCGGCTCACCATTCTGACCTTTTGGAGCTCACGTGGGCATAATTTTCTCTACTATTTCTTCACCTAAAAGCAAGAAAAAACAAATACAAAGAAGTAGGGATTGCCTGTTGTCATATGCCACGTGGCAGCCGGAGGCCTTCTAAGGGTTCTAAGCCCTCTCCCTTTCCCTAGAGAGGTTTACCATGTGCTTGTGTCATTGGAATAAATCCAGGCAGGAAAGAGCAAGAGGCTTGCTTTGGTTACTTAGTGCTTTTGTATATATGCCAAATTTGATAGCCCATCTCTGTACCAGTTACAGAATTTCTCCACTCCAAAGTCCACATGGGCACTGTATCAGCAAAGCATGCTGCACGTGTTCATAAAGACAGAGCTCATTAGCCTGTTCTCCTGTTACACATAAATGGGAAAAATAGGTAGCTACCCCAAATCCTTCTAATGTGCATAGAGATTGGGAGAGGGAGGCTTAAAAAAAAATCTCCTTAAGAGACAGAGGCATTATTTCTTTTCAGTTTGCTCCTTTTCTAGACATGTAAGAAAGAAAGCATACCATAATTATCCTTGAGACTCACTATACTACAATTATATAGTGAGTGTTGAGGCAATCACAATGCCTATATAGGAAAAGTCTTATTTTGGATGAAGGTCAGGAAAATTTGGGACACTGGAGCTGCTAAGGTTGGGTTTCACTGACAACTTTGTTCCTAGAACAAGAAGGATTTCAGCATAAAACATAGTTCCTTATTAGACCTCTCCAGTGAAGCTATACTCATATTATTATTGTTTCCTAGAACTAAATATTGCTATCAAACAGTTATACAGGTCTTATTTGTAATTGGGAAAAATGCTTGGTGTGTGTGTGTGGGGGGGGTGTGCGTGTGTGCGTGTGCGTGTGTGCGTGTGTGATTATGTGCATGCCATACAGGTCTCATGACCCTTTTATTCATGCTATATGACTCTTGTGATTTACCCATGGGAATTTATGGTGTTGGGGACTCTACTTAAATCACATAGTCATACTTTCCTGATTAACTTAAAAGCTAACAACTGTCTGACTATTTCTTAAAGTGAGAAGTGATTTATGAAATCTGGTGATTCACTGAAATTCTTCCAAGAAAAACCATTGGAACCTCTATTTCAGGCCTTCAAAAACTAGTTAAGCAAAATTTAAAGCCAAGCCAAACAGAGGAGCTAGATGGGCCAGTTGGTTGTCTGGGAAAGACCAAGAAAGAAAGTCAAAACCAGAGATTTATAACAAGCTCTAAGGCCAGGTCCAGGATTCAGATTGTAAGGATCCTATGAGGATAACTCTTTGAATGTAATTGCTTTTACTCCAGGCTGCATGGACACATGCAAGCTTTAAATCTACCTATGGGAAAGCCAGCCCTCCTCTTTGCCCACTCCCATCAGTCAGACTGCTCTCTGTACCGTCCCACCATTGTGAAATTTATAAAATGGAAGACAGAAGTTATTTTAGCCATCTCTGTGAAGTCAGATCACGTAGTGGTTAGAGAGAAGATCAAAATAAATACCAAATGAAAAGAAGAGGAAAAAAAGATGAGAATATCTTGTATTCAATTAAAGCAGTCCCAGGCCCATCTGTGTAAACAAGCTCCTGAATGTGGAAAATGGAGGATGGACAAAAGTAAGTGCCTATCACCATTTCTTAGAGTAGAATGATACAAGAAAGTCACCATAATGAAAAGGCAGAAAGAGCCAAACCACCTTAGCCAGCAAACACTTAGCAAAGAGACAGGGAAACCAGAGCAACACCAAATCAGTATAGAATCTCATTGAAGCAGGCCTGTTTTCCAGACCTAGAATACACTCCTTCCACATTCTTTCAGAATCTTTATTTTCTTTGAAGGCTCAACTCAGCTGCTGCCTCTTCAATGCAATCTTCTCTGATCTACCCAGGTGAAAATGTTCTCTCGTCCTTAAATATTTCTAGAGCTCTTTGAATGGATTTCTCTTTTGTTTCCATCACTCTCTACATGTAATATTTCCCAAGGAGAATTGAGGTAATGGTCTGTGTCATTTTTAAATTTTTGTGTCCTTAGTGCCTCGTATAGAGTCTAGGTACTCAGCAATGCTTATCGAATGAATGAATAATTGGAAAAAAATGAAATGTTGTGAATAGCATTGCTTCGCAAAACAGCAAAAAAAAAAAATCAGTTAAAGAAGAAAATGAAGCTGCAGAGATTTTGGTGTGATACTCAGTAAGCCAGAAAATCTTAAAAAGCATGGTAGATAAAAGTGGAAAGACCAATTCAAATAAATATGAAAGAGAATAGTTTTCTTGATCTTTCCTTGATAATCTGTTTGTATCAGCAAGAACAATAGAATAAACACATTACTCTACTGCCTAAGCACCTCATTGGAATAAATGGCAACTGACTATGGAGTCAGGAAGTGTGACTGGACCTGACCAAATGTATAGAGAAATAATCCGTGCTGGTGCTGTAGCTGACAGTGTTTTAGACACTCTGGAATTGGTTTCCAAGACATTTCAAGGAAGGGAGTCAATCCACAAGTAATAATTAAGCATCATTTGAAAATATACTAGCCACTGGGCCTATAAATACAAAAGCTAGTTATTGTCCTCATAGAGTCTACATTCTAATGGAAGATTATGAAAGTTCACAAACGATACTCCAAAATATGATTGAAATGGTGTTAGCAACTACTGACCCATGTACCTACTTCCTCATCACTTCAAAATCTGTGTTTGAAGGGCATAGGTATATAAGGGATAATGAATATAGACTGCACCTATGATTTCATTGGTATAGAGAACTTGGAAATTGCCTCCAACCATCAGCATCTTTTCTACAACTTTTAATCTTCGAGTTGCCTAAAGCAGAGATGTCAAACATGGGGCCTGTGACCTCGAGCAGCCTACAAAACTTCTCAAGGGGGCTGGAACCAGATTAAAATTAATTGGAAAATGTTAAACAAAATAAGTAAAAATACAACATAGATAAAGTTAATTTGTGGTTTTTGAAGTCAATCCACAGCCTGCAGGGAATCTGTTTCCATTTGAGTTTGACACTAGTGACTTGGAGGCCCAGAGGTTTAGTGAATTGGCTAGTATGTGTCCGAAATAAAGGCATACCTATGAAAAGGAAAATGTGAGAAGGGAACAAATGGGTTTTTGCAGATAATTTCCAAAAGTAGACCATGTCTTCATTGTTTCACAACTGTATATAGTGAATATGAGATTTTACTGTTTATTTGTAGATTAAAAAAAAGAAAATGCAGTTGACTCACAGGAACAAAATGTGATCTTACATGTTCTCCTAAAAAAAAGGTGTCTACCATGCATGTGTCTTCCATTACATGGAAATAATTTTCCGCTTCTCATGGAATATTAACAACAAGCCAGTAATGACATGGGGAGAAGTACACTTAACAAAGGCGTTAATCAGTGTTATAAAGGAAATTCTGCATAACAGAGTTGGAGAAAGTGATGCAATGGTGCTGCCTGGGTACGTTACAAATTCATGCTACCCCAACTCAACTGCGCCCCCATTGCAGTAAGTCAGTCTTTTATTTCTCTCTAATTTGTACCTTATTTTACTAGCCACAGAAGTTATTCAAATTCTTCTATTCCCTTTTCAAGTTCTCCACATCACCCTACTCTCCCCCAGCTGAGGACCTCTCCCTCCTACTTTACTGAGAAAATTGAGGCCATGAAGCTTTTGTTGTTGTAGTTTAGGCATTTCAGTCATGTCTGACTCCTCGTGACCCCATATTGGTTTTCTTGGCAAAGATACTGGGGTGGTTTGCCATTTCCTTCTCCAGCTCATTTTACATATGAAGGCAAACAGAGTTAAATGACTTGCCCAGGGTCACACAGTTAGTAAGTGTCTGAGGTCAGATTTGAACTCAGGAAGATGAATCTTCCTGATTCCAAGCCCAGTGTTCCATCCACTGTGCCACCTAGCTGCTCCCAGGCTCTTTTAAACTATCTTTTCAAGGACATCCTCTGGAAGAACTGACAAGGCTGTCATCCCTTCCAGTACAGACTGGGTTCCATACTGAATATCAGTTGTCTTAGAGCCTGCATAGCTAGGTCCAGAGGGGTCTACCACAAACTGTTCTTCTGCTTTCTCTACTTGTTGTCTCCTCTTGGAATCTCTTGTTTCCTGCAAAGCCCAGCTAGAGTACCTTGTCGTACTTGAGACCTTTCCTATTCCCCTTAGTCATTAATCAGAGCTTTCCTCTTCTCCAAATTTTCTCGTATCTGTTTTGCATTTGTCTGTCTTCATACATGCTGCCCCCTCATCTCCACTCCTTCCCCCAGTAGAGGGCAAGTATTGATTTGTTTTTGGCTCAGTGTCTACTGAGTCTATGATGGTACTTGGCACTGAGTGAGGGTTTGATAAATGTTTGTTGAACTGAACTGAAGACAGTTGAATGAGGACACAGTGTTGTTTTGTTTTTTAATTTTTAAAAGAAAAACCATTACCTTGTGTCAGGCATTGTTGCAGTTCGTATCAGTAGAGGGAGTCCCAACACTAGTGAAGCCACAGCTCCCTGAAGTAGTGAATTATGCCTTTTTTCCTTTGGTGCTGAATTGGAAACCAAATTTAGATGAGAATGTCCTGGTGTAGATTGTAAGAAGTATTGCATTTTGCAAATCATTTTAAATATTGCCGTTCTGGGGTACTAGAAATCCTAGAATTTGTGGTCCTCTAGAGATCCCTCCCACTGGTGCCGCTGTGCTGGGGTACCCCAATTTGTAGTTTAATTTTTTAAACTGCTTTTATGTATTTTTTTCCCATTTGTTCCTCATAACAACAGTAAAAAATAGATACAAATTTCGTCTTCCTTAATGATAAAACCACTGTGAATCTGGAGAGTGCACAGCTTCTACAATTATCCTGCTCCATTGCTGCTAATTAAATCAGGGAAGAAATAGTCACGAGAAGCAGAAGGGGAAAGAAATTACACAAAAAGGGAGTGCTAGCATATTTGAGCTTACAGTTGTGATTTTCCATGAACCATAATGAATTAGAATAGTCACGGCCAATGACAGAGAGAGAGAGAAGTTGGTATAAATCGCCTACTGTGACCATTACATTACTTATGTTTTTGATAGTATCGGTATTTGCCCATTTTTTCTCCACAACCATTGTAAAATCAGTGAATTTCAAAGAAAATAATAGTGACAGGTAAAATTCTGTTGACTCTGAATTAATATAAAATCTAATTAATCATATAACTGGAATAGAAATCAAATTTAATATAATTCCTATTTAAATATATAGATGTATATATTTTGTATTCAATACATACATAATTCTGAAATGAACTTGGGCCACAAACAGCATTTCTGACTCTATATGAACATTTGTTTTTGGGCTTTGACAGTAAGGCATTGAAATCTTGTCTTATTCTGCATAGTTGCAACTTTCCTTAACAGATTTTAAAATACATCCACATATCACTTTTTTTTTTTGCTTTTTTTGGGGGGGGGAGGTAGGGCAATTGGGGTTAAGTGACTTGCCCAAGGTCACACGGCTAATAAGTGTTAAGTGTCTGAGGCTGGATTTGAACTCAGATCCTCCTGACTCTAGGGCCAGTGCTCTATTCACTGCACCACCTAGCTGCCCCAACATATCACTTTTATGAGCAGAATTACACTTTGGGAACTTGGGGTACAATTTCATTATGATGAAATACATATTTAAAAATTTAGTTATTTTTGATGATAATTAAATGAACTGCATTTATTTTTATAAAACTATTTCTAATTTTATTCTTTTAGTTTTTACTTAAATGAGCTCTCATGACAAAACTATAAAAATTAATATTCTATTTTTTTCTTTTTTGGAGGTTGAAGGCAAGGCAATTGGGGTTAAGTGACTTGTCCAAGGTCACATGGCTAGTAAGTGTTAAATGTCTGAGGTCAGATTTGAACTCAGGTCCTCCTGACTCTAGGACCAGTGCGCCCTATTCACTGTGCCACTGGCAGGAGCTGGATAGAGCAATATAGCATGTCTGTATGGAGGGGAGTCTGCTGCATGCTAATTTTAGAGGACAGTCTGGAAGAGGCTTCCGGGAACAACATGCAGGCCTAGCAGTGGTCACTGGTGTCTTGTGACAATGGTCGCCAATGTCTTATTACAATGGCAAGAGGGCCAACAAGCTCTTTCTCCTCTGAACTACTTCCTATGGCACTTACTCTCAGTATATTTAGAACTAGAAAAAGCTTTAGAGATTATCTATTCTAACCCTACAATTTTATAGATGAGGGAACAAAGAAAGGGACTTTCTCAAGGTTACACAGAGAATTGAGTAGGAGAGTCAGTATTTGAAGCCAGGCCTTCTAACCCCAAATCCAGGGCTCTTGAACTATTAACCAGAGTTAATCTGGCATCTATGGCAATTGATCAGGTGTTGTTTGGGGACATATTTTTCTATTGTCACAATGCTAAATTATCATTTTAAATTTTGTATTTCTTTTTCCATATCTCCTGGGTGTGTGTGTGTGTGTGTGTGTTGCTTTCTAAGTTATGAATTCCTTGATTGCAAAATGGAAAGACTGTTTTAAATTTTATTCTATCCCCATAGCACTCAGGCAATGTCTTGCAAATCTTAGGTTCTCAGTAAATGTTTATTGGTTGATTTGCCTGTAAGCAGAAATCTAAACCTCACCCAAACATATACCAATACAGATGGCTCTCTTCCCAAATTGTTGTAAAGCATTGTCATGACCTGCCTCCCAAAGGTTGCTTCATGCCTTGATCCCTGTGCATGGAAGGCTGCAAAACAAACACAGAATTCGATTTCTAGCTTTCATCTTTGTTTTAGATGTATACACAGTAACAAAAATTAGTTCTTTAGTCTTCATTTTAAACTCTTTTTTTGCATATTCATAATAAGTTATAGATATAATGCCATGTAAAGGAAGGAGAAATAGGTGATTGTAATTTTGTGCCTAGTGCATGAGACTGGGAGTTTGGGGACTTGAATAGAGATTACTTTACTTCAGTCATCACATCTACAAAAGGGAAACAAGATACTTCTGTTCCCTATTGATAAGAATGTGGCAATTTCAGTTGGAAGAGGACTGGAAAGCAATTTAAGCTTTTCACAAACAGATGTTACATGAGTTCAGGTGATTGCATTTCCTTGGTTCCCCTGCTTATTTCATTTGGTTAGACTCAGAGGAATTACTGGTGTTCTGTTAAGGGAGTTGTTGTGATGAGGTGGATAGAGAGGAAGCCTCAGGGTCAGGAAAACCTGGCTTTTAACTGACAACTGACTGCGTGACCCTACACAAGTCACTGTACCTCTCAATATGGTAAGCAGATCTTTAGAGATCTTGGGGTAGAGGGAGTTTCCTCACTGGGAATGACCAAAAATCCCAGGTCTAGAACCTGACAAAATAGAATAAAAGTAATTTTTTTTTTCAATTTTCCTTTTAGAGGTTTTAAAAAAACAACAACAGGGATTCAATAAAATTAAAAACAAAACCCAGTTAATGGTTTTCTTTTCATTAAGAATTCTTTCTCTTTTATTTTGATTCATTCTTCTTTCTCTTTCTCTCTTTTTTCTTTCTCTTATGTCTCTGTCTTTTTGTCTCTTTCTCTCTGTATCTCTCTGTGTCTGTCTGTCTGTCTCTCCCTCCTCTACCCTCTTTGGAACTTGATCCGGGGGATAGCTGTGGGCAAGGGCCGTCTGCATGGCGGAGTGGTGAGGGGCGATTTAAGCTTCCATCACTGCTTAGCAATACGCAAATAATTTACCATAGGTTAACACAGAAGCACACACCAGTTTTATCCAAATCACTAGCATAATTTCCACTATAGATGATTTGCAATGTCACTCAAACATCGTAATCTTTTCCATAACACCCAGTGCAGCATGACTGACTCTTATATGCCAGGAGTAGTCCAAAGAAAACACCTATTCGATGTTCTGGCTTTGTCTGTTCTTTTGGACCCCAGAGTCACCAAAGTTTTCCTTCCTTGATCAGGTCTGACTGCATGTGCAGCTTTTATAAAGCAATACCAAGTGAAAACATTTTGGAAATTTCCTACCTGCAGCAAGGACAACACCTCATGGAAAGCTTTGAGACACATTTTATTTGTTAACTCAAGCTTAACATTTATTTCTTTTTGAATTCCTGTGCTAATACAGAATTCTTGTATGATGTGTTTTTTTTTTCAAACAACCAGGATTTTGATTCAAGGGAAAAACAGCCGGCAGGTGCAGAAATTTCTTGCACTTCATGTATCTGGTTAGCAGGTTTTTCTTTTTTTCCCTAATAGCCGAAATGAGATTTAATGATTTTCTAGTAATACCACAAATCATATCTTAGTTGAATATTTCAAACCGCCTAATTCAAAAGTCGCTTTTACAAAAGGAAATCTGAAACGTAAAGACGGTTCTAGAGAGCAAGGGCCTGGAATAGATGCCAGTTCTAGCCTTTGGTTCACCAATAACTGTCTACCCACCTAGTTCTGAAATTCTACGATTCTAATGCTAGTATGTAGAACAATATTTCTTAAATGCTTTAGGATACTGAAGACAAATAAAGAAAAAAAAACCTTAAGAAAAGAATATTTCAGATGCCCACTTCTAAGTAGAATATTCTTTGGGTTTTCCGTATGATCCAGTGATCTTTTAAGGAGAAGAAAACAGCTGTCCCTGTCAAGCACAATTATCAAACTTAGGAGAACCCCATACCCCAGGGAACCCCAACCACCTGCTATTTTTCCCTATGGTGTTGGGTCTTAGAAATATACAGAATGTCTATTGAGAATGTTCTGTAATAAGGCATGAATGCAAATTGGTGTTGCCAGGCTGCCGGGGTCATGGCCTACACTCCCCCTTTCCAGGTGTTCCCAAGGCCACAGCTCCATAACTGAGCTAGACCTAGAAAAAAATCTAAGGAAGTCTACCAAGGGTCCAATCATCCTGGACTCTTTCTTGATGGACTGATTGGTTGTAGGAACTATATACTTGGGATGAAATTTATTTCCCCTGTCCACTCCCTCTTTCTAACCCCTAAAGATGGGAACTCTAATGTGGTTGACATAATCCACTCCATCAGAGTCCCAAGTTTAGCTTAAACCTTTGAAGGGAACATTATGGAGTATTACTGGGTATTTGCAGTGGAATTGGGGGTATAATATAGTAAGATATATTTACATGTATGTATATATATTTTTATATGTATATACATATAGTATATCTATTATGAATTATCTTTGCTATACTTTATCTATCTAGTAAGAACTGTATAGTATGAGCTAAAGTTTCAGAACAGGCCTCTTGGGTGAGTTAACTATTCTAATATTATCTAAGCTTATCAGGATATATAATATTCTCTTTTCCTTAACCTTATCCTTAGAAAATTATTAAGCAGTTAATTATTATTAAATTATTAAATATCTACTATGTGCAAGATATTGTATTAGTCAGTGAGAATACAAAGGCAAAGATATATATGTATGTATATATATGTGTGTGTAATATATATGTATAATATATATGTTACACACATATATATGAACACTCTGAAGGTGTTCACAGTCTAATAGGGGAGACAATATGCAAACAACTATGTACAAAAAAAGCTATATACCAGAAAAACTGGATATAAACAGCAAAGGGAAGATACTGACATAAAAGGGGTTCAGGAAAGGCTTTTTAATGAAGGCGGAATTTTAGCTGAGACTTATCAGGGAAGCCAAGAAGCAGAGATGAGGAGGGAGTGAATTACAGACCTGAGGTTCGGTCAGTGAAAATGCCTGCAGTCTAGAGATAGAGTGTCTTGTGGGAGGAACAACATGGAGGCCAGTGTGATTGGATCTCAAGAGTATGTGGTAGAGGGGTGGTATAAGGTATGAGCAGAATGGAAAGGTAGAAAGAGATGGGTCAAGAAAGGCTTTAAATACTAAAAAGAGGGTTTTATATTTGATCCTGTAGGTGATAGAGTACCACTACAGTTTACTGAGTAGAACTGACATGATCTGACTTGCACTTTAAATCACTTTGGCAATTGAGTGAAGGATGGACTATAGACTCAAGGCGGGGAGATCAACCAGAAGGCTGCTGCAAAAGTCCTTGGGTGAGGTGTTGATGACCTGCACCAAAGTGGTGATAGTGTCAGAGGAGAGAAGAGGGGTATATACGAGGGATGTTATGAAGTTAAAATCAACAGACTGGATATACAGGATAAGAGAGAGACTGAAAAGTCAAGGATGACATCTTGCATTAAATGAAGAGGATGAAGTGAGAAATGGTAAGAGAATCAGTTGACTCAGATTTCCATATTACAATGAAAAGGTCTTTGCAGTTATAGGATCTGGGTTCAAATCCTACCTCTGTCACTAGCTACCTGTGTGATCTTACTCAAGTCAGTTAATGTAGTACTGTCTCACAGTTTCCTGTCTATAAAATGAGTGAGTTGGAGCATTCATTCATGTGGTTAATAATTGCGATTTTTCTTTTGAAAATTGTTTATATTTATTGACTACAAATGGCTTTTGGTCATAAAGAAAGATAAGAAAGATAGATATAGATATATTCTACCTATATCTATATATGTTAATTGCTTTTATACCTTGGATACAAAACCCTGTCAGAAAAATTTGATACAAAGATTTGTCCCCATTCTATTGCTTCTTTCCCTTCTTTGTTATGTTAATTTTGTCTGTATGGAAGCTTTTCCATTTTAAGTAACCAAAATTATTTACTTTATCTTCTGTAATTGCTTTTCTTCCATGTTTGGTTAAGAATACATCTCCTACTCATTGCTCTGGGAGGTATATGATCTGCTTCTCTTCTAATTTTTTTATAGTATGATGATCTTTAATATTAAGGCCACATATCCCTTTAGAATGGATTGTGAAATATAACATAAAGTCTTGATCTAAGTCTAATTTCTGTCATATCAATTTCCAGTTTTCCTAGAAATGTATATATTTTTTTCCCAAGCAATTTATGTTTCTGACTTCAATAATAACATTAGGTTATTCAGTTCCATTATTTCTGATCCTCCCTTGTCTAATCAGTTCCAAATCTTCTGATTTGTTGCCAAGACCTGTTAATTTCACTTGAATGTGTCCCCTTCTCTCCTCTGACACTGCCACCACTCTGGTGCAGGTCTTCATCACTTCATGACTAGACCATAGGCTGCTGGTGAGTCTGTCTACCTTAAGTGCCTCCCCATTCCAATCCATCCTTCATTCAGCCAATAAAGCAATTATCCTAAAGCTCAGGTCCAATCATGTCATTTCCTTACTCAATAAATTCAACAAACTCCCTAAAACCTTCAGGATCAAATACAAAATGCTCCATTTAGCATTCAAAAAACTTCGTAACCTAGCTTTATCCTACCTTTTAGTCTTCTTACCCCTTACTCTCCAACATACTCCTTGAACCAGTGATTTTGGTCTACTGTCTGTTCCATGGACATGATATTCCATTTCTTATTAGTCACATGACATGGACATCTTTATAGAAATTTATTTAAAAATCATTGGAGGAACTGGAGACAGAATGAAAAAATGCTTAAAAAAGATGAGAAGAAAATAATGAAAATATGACTATTGAGATTATATTAAGTAATCTGAAGACAACTAATACATAACAATGACAAAAAATAAATACCATTTATAATCATGAAAAAGTTATCAAACACTTGGGTATTAATCTAGTAAAACATATGGGAGATTTATACGAAGACAACTTCAAAGTAATTTTTTTCAGAAATCAAGAAATACTTGTACAAATGATAAAAATTCCTCCTCTCTTGACTAGGTTGAACAGATTCAGTAAAATGTCAGTGCTTCCCGAATGAGTTTATGGGTTAGTAGCAGTCACTATTTTATTGAATTCATGTTACAAAATTTCAATGGAAAAGAAGATGGGCAAGAAAATCAAGAAACATGGAATAGTTTGGAAGAGTTGCTCCACCAGATTGCAAAACCACAGAATAAAAAACAGTGGAGGATAGATAAATTCAATAAAAATTGTAGGGAAAATTAGATAGATGCATGGTGAAATTTCATCTAATAGTCTTACACTCTATGCTACAGTATACTCCAACTGGATCAGTGATCTAAATTTTTTTTAAAAATTATTTATTTATTTTTAGTTTTCAACATTCATTTCCACAAGATTTTGAGTTACAATTTTTCTCCCCGTCTATCCCCTAACCCACCCCAAAACAGCAAGCCTACTGAATACCCCTTCCCCCAATCTGTTCTCTCTTATAACCTCCCTTATCACTCCCCTAACTTTCTAGAAGGGCAAGATGGATTTCTATACCCCAGTGCCTGTATATATTATTTCCCAATTGCATATAAGAAACAATTAAAAAAAAAACATTTGTTTTTAAGACTTTGAGTTCCAGATGTTTTCCCTTCTTCCCTCCTCACTTGCCCCCACTGGGAAGATAAGCAATTCAATGTAGGTTGTACATGTGTAGTTACACAAAACATTTCCATAGTAGTTATATTGTGAAACACTAACTGTATTTCCCTCCATCCTATTCCGCCCCACCACTTATTCTATTTTCTCCTTTGACCCTATCCATTTTCAAAAATGTTTGCTTCTAACTACCCTCTCTCCCAATCTGCCCTCCCTTCTATCATTCCTCCTCTTTTCCCCTACCCCCCTATTTTTCTGTAGGGTAAGATACCCAGTTGAGGGTATATGTTACTCCCTCCTTAAGCCAAATTCAACGAGAATAAGGTTGTCCCATTCCCTTTCACCTTCCTGCTCTTTCCCTCCATTGTAACAGTTTTCTCTTGCCTCACTTATATGACATAATTTACCCTAATCTATCTCTCCCTTTCTCCTTCTCCCAATAAGTTTCTCTCTCACCTCTTAATTTTATTTTTTAGATATCATCCCTTCATATTCAACTCATCCTGTGCCCTCTGTCTATGTATACATGAACATACATATGCCCACACCCACATTTATATTTATATATACATACACCCTCATATACATACATAAATATTCCCTTCAACTATCCTCATACTGAGAAAAGTCTTATGAGTTACAATGATCATTTTTTCATGTAGGAATGTAAATAGTTCAACTTTAATATGTTCCTTATGATTTCTTTTTCCTGTTTACCTTCTCATATTTCTCTTGCTTCTTGTATTTGAAAGTCAAATTTTCTTTTCAGCTCTGGTTTTTTCATCAAGAAGGCTGGAAACTCCTCTATTTTATTGAATGACCATA
>CM053583.1:165606948-165628867 GCA_028627135.1 Pseudochirops cupreus
TTTTTGATCATGGCTTTCAGGTAGACCAATAATTTTAAATGATCTCTCCTAGATCTATTTTCCAGGTCAGTGGTTTTTCCAATGAGAAATATTTCACATTGCCTTCTATTTTTTGTTTGAATCTGTTTTATAGTATTTTGATTTCTCATGAAGTCATTAGCTTCTAATTGCTCCAGTCTAATTTTGAAGGAGTTATTCTCTTCAGTGAGTTTTTGAAATTCCTTTTCCATCTGGTCAATTTACTTTTTTAAGGCATTCTTCTCCTTGCTGGCTTTTTGGGCTTCTTTTGCCGTTTGAGTTAGCCTATTTTTAAGGTATTATTTTCTTCAGTGTATTTTTGGGTCTCATTTAGCAGGCTGTTGACTTGCTTTTCATGATTTTCCTGCATCATTCTCATTTGTCTTCCCAATTTTTCCTCTACTTCTCTTACTTGATTTTCAAAATCCTTCTTGAGCTCCTTCATAGCCTGTAGCCAATTCATATTTTTCTTGGAGGCTTTTGATGCAGGAGTTCTGACTTCTCTGTCTTTCTCCTGCTCCATGATTTGATCCTTTTTGTCCCCAAAAAAGGACTATATGGTCTGTTTATGCTTCCTCTGCTTGCTCATCTTGCCAGCCAATTACATGACTTTTGAGCTCTTTGCCATGGTAGAACTCTGCTTCTAGAATGGAGAGAGCTTTGTCTCAAATTGATGGGGTTTTTGCAGCTGCTGGAGCTATTAGGAGGGTGCCATCTCTACAGCCCCTACAAGCTCTTGCTCACTGGCCAGGATCACCACCCAAGACTATGATCCAGATGCAAGCAAGTGAAAGCAAGAACAATTACCCTCTGAATGGTTGCTTGGTTCCCCTACAATCTGCAGGCCAAGACTTCCTGAGCCAGCCATGTGAGCTGCACAGCTGCTGGGCCTGTGCTGCTTCTTGCCCCAGGGGAGGGACCAGACCACACTCTTCTGTCCCCTCCTGTTCCAAAAGAGTTCCACACTGACCTTTTACTTTGTCTTTGGCGTTTATAGGTTGAGAAGTCTGGAAAGCACCACAGCTGCTGGTGATTCACTCTCTTGAAGTCTGCTCTGGCCACTGCTGGTCAGGGCTGCCCTGGGGGTGGAACTGTGTGGCTCTTGGGGGGCTGTGCTCGGCTCCCAGCCTGGTGTGATAGACCTTTCCTGTTGGCCTGCCAGGCTGCCTTCAGTGGGAGATTTGTTTCTGTTTCTCTCTTTGTGGGTTCTGTAGCTCTAAAGTTTATTTAGATTCATTTTTTTAGATGTATTGGGAGTGGAGTGGGAACTCATGCCAAGTTTGTGCTTTTACCCTAAAATTTTAAAATACTAATAAATTTAAAAAGAAAAATTAATATATTTGTCTCAATTGTGAAGAGAAAAATTTTATCAGTTGAAAAAAGGAAGAAATGATTAATGATTGGATCAATGTGCTTGAACACAAGTAATATAGCTAAAATAAAAAGAAAAGAAATATGTTGAAAGAGCACATTTTCAATAAATATCAGATAAAAGTCTGACATTCAGAGTAAGGAACTAATACATATGTGTAAGACTGATATATATTCCCCAATGGAGACATAGTCAAAAGATATAGACAGAAAACATGTGAAGAAGAAAATATAAATTGTTAATAACCACGTGAAAAGATGTTCATATTTCAAAATAATGAGAGAGATTCAAATGAAGTTTGCCTTAAAGTACTCATTAAATTGGCAAAAATAGCACATAACAGACATTCCATTGCATTGTTAATGGGAAGGTAGGCTGGTTCCAACCTTGGAGAGCAATATGGCAATATATAATGAAATATAAAACTAATTTTATTCTTTGATCCAGTAATTTCACTTTTGGGAATATGTTGGATGGGTGGTATAAAAAGCAATAAAGGACCTATTGGAATGAAAATGTTGGTAGCTGCTTTACTTATAATAGTAAACATCTAGAAACAATCTATAGGTCTAGGAAGTTATGAATGGCTCCCCTGTAGCCACAAGCTCAACTGTGTTAGTGTTCCTCCTGTCTCTGGCACTAAGACCCAAGACTTTGATCCAGAACCAAGAATAGGGAATATAACAGAATCTTGCCTCTGATTCCAGTAAAAAGGGTTCCTGTGAGTCTTCTTCTGACCTGTTGTCTGATCCCTTACCATCTGTGGGCTGAGAGATCTGGAAAGTGCCACTGCTGCCACTGATTCAGTCTCCTCTGTCCCAAGGCTTGCTCAGGGTTTTGCTGATGTGGCCTGTACTTACTGTGCTCCTCTCTTACCCACTGTAACAGACCTTCCTTGATGAACTTGTAAGTTGTCTTGGGCTGGAAAATTGTTTCACTTCATCTTTTTGTAGGTTATGCTGCTCTCTAGAATTTGTTTAGAATTTGTTATTATTTAAAGGCATTTGGGGGGGTTTGATGGACAATTCAGATGAGTTCTTGCCTTTACTCCACCATCTCGGCGTTGCTCTATCTGATCTGGCCATTTTAAAGAACAATCTGGAATTATATACAAAGAAATATAGAAGTGTGTATGCCTTTTTGGTCCAAAAATGCCACTATTAGGTCTGTTTGCCAAGGTGATCAGGGAAAAAGGAAAAGAACCTATATGGTCTAAAATATTTATAGTGATTTTCTTTATGACGGCAAGGAGTTGGAAGTTGGAAGTTGATGCCCATCAATTAGGGAATGACAAAACAAGTTGTAGCATATAATTATTATGGAATACTACTGTGCTGTAAGAAATGATAAATAGATTACTTTTAGAAAAACATGAAAATACTTGCGAGAAATAAAGAAGTGTGAAATGAGCAGAACCAAGAGAACATTGGATACAGTAACAGCAATATTGTTCAAAGAATAACTGACCAACTAAGCTATTCTGAGCATTATAAATATTCAAATCGAATACAAAGGACCTGTGAGGGAAGATGCTCTCCACCTCCCTGTCTACATAAAGAGAAAGAGGGGGAGAAAGAGAGAGAGAGAAACAGAGAGAGAGAGAGAGAGAGAGAGAGAGAGAGAGAATCTGTGTCAAATCCTGTCCTTCTCAAGGGTGGGTGGGGACAGAAGGAGGGAGACAGCTTTGGAACTTAAAATGTAACAAAAAATAAATAAAAGTAAAATTTTTTAAAAATTGGAAAAGAAATGAGAGGAATCGCCATCAAATTTAACAACTAATTTTAGACATTTATTAAGCACTAACTATATTCAGTGCATTGTACTAGGTAGCAGGGAAATAGAGATGGAATAAGGTACTATCCTTGTCCTCAATAATCTTATAATCTCATGAAGGGGAGTAAGACAAGTAAATAACGTTTTACAATTATTAATTTGATAAATGCATAGGAGATGTCCAAACCAAGTAGGAAAGGAGGTTTAAAATTATAGTTGGATAAATTTGCAAGTTAGGATGAGGTTCGGCAGTGACAAATGATTTAAGCTCAATGGAAGGGAAGGACTTCAGCTGGGAGAGATGTCCAAACAGACTTGCAGCAGCAATAAACAATTGCAAAACAATCAATGCCACCAAACAAACCACCTACCTAATGACCAAACACACACACACACACACACACACACACACACACACACACACACAATGAAATGCCTGGCATAACCGGAACATGTAATATGCAAGGGGAGGAGTATCCAGCAGGTTAAAATGTGGTTTGGAGCCAGATTGTGGAGTCTTGATGGCCTAGCTAAGAATGCTGTGTTTTATCTACAGGCAAAAGGAGCAACTGAAGGTTTTTGAGAAAAGCTGACAAAATTGTCCATTGGCAAGATTATTTTGCCAATTATCTGCAGAATGAGTTAGAGATGAAGGTGGAAGCAGAACTGGAAGCGAGGAGATTAGCTAAGAAGCTATGCATCTAGGCAAGATGGAAATGCCATAACACTATAAACTGGGATTATTCAACTAGCATCTCCTGGAAAGCCCAAAGCCATGTCAGTCAGTCAACAAGCATTTATGAAGTACCTGTGATATGCCAGGCATTGTGCTAAGCACTGAGCATACAAAGACGGGGGAAAAATCAAACTGAAACAAAAATCAGTCCTTGTTCTGAAAAAGCTCACGGTCTAAACACAGCACAGAGCTTGTATTCCAGAAAGCTTCAAAAATCTATGTCACTGGCTACAACTGGAAAGCAGAAGGATCAAGAACATTACTGAGTGATTGGAGAGGTACGTATTAAAGGCAGGATGAAATGAACAGTTTGGAGGATCATGGTTGTCTTAAAGGCAGGATGAAATGAACAGTTTGGAGGATCATGGTTGTCTTTGTATCTGTGAGCATCTCATTAGATTGTGAGCTTCTTAAAGGGAGAGATTATCTTTAGCTTTTGTATTCTCAGCTCAGCACAGTGTCTGGCACATAGTAGAGACTTAATAAATATTTATTAATTGATTGAATGCCAACAAATAAATATTATGCATTAGAAAAAGAATCATGGCATTTATTCCTCACCCAAAAAATCCCCAATAGCTTCAAAGGTCACAACAAGCACTTAATGGTTCTATGAGAGAGAGAAAGAGAGTGTGTGTGTGTATGGTTGTAGGTGGGTGAGGGGGAAATGAGGAGAGAGGTGGACACCCAGAATCTATGATTTTATTTTATTTTATTTTAAAAAATTATTTTTATTTATTTTGTTAAATATTTCCCAATTATATGTAAACTTTTTAAACAATGTTTAAAAAATTTTGAGTTCCAAGTTCTCTCCCTCACTTCCACCCTTTCCTCCTCCTTGAGAAGGCAATTTGATATCAATTAGACATATCAAGTCATGCAAAACATATTTCCATATTAGCCATGCTGCAAAAGTCAAACAATATGAAACAATAAAAATAAAGAAAAATAAAGAAAGTCAAGAAAAGTATGCTTCAATCTGCATTCAGACTTGATCAGTTCTCTGTCTGGAGGTGGATAGAATTTTTAATCATGGGTCCTTTGGAATAGTCTGGGATAGTTGTACTGATTACAGTAGCTAAGTCTTTCACAGTTGATCCTTGTTACAATATTGTTGCTATTGTGTACAATGTTCTGTTTCTCTTCACTTTGCATGTGTTCATATAAGTCTTCCCAGGCTTTTCTGAGACTATCCTACTTGTCATTTCTAATAGTATAATAGCATTCCAACACAATTATATGCCACAATTTGTACAGCTATTCCCCAATTGATTAACATCCCCTTAATTTCTAATTCTTTGTCACCACAAAAGAAGATACTCTAAATATTTTTGGAGATTTAGATTCTTTCCCCTTTTCTTTGATATCTTTGAGATACAGACATAGTGGTGATATTGCTTGGTCAAAGGATATGTACAGTTTTAGAGCCCTTTGGGCATAGTTCCAAATTGTTCTCCAAAATGGCTGTACTATTTCACTACTCCACCAAACTGTGCATTAATGTCCCAATTTTTCTGCATCCCCTCCAGTATTTGACATTTTCCTTTTCTGTCATGTAAACCAATTTAGTAGTGTGAGGTAGTATCTCAGAGTTGTTTTAACTTGCATTTCTATAATCAGTAGTTATTTAGATCATTTTTATGTGACTATTGATAGCTTTGATTTCTTCTGAAAACTGCCTGATTATATCCTTTGACCATTTATAAATTCCCTATTTATTTGAGAAATGAGGCTTTTCTAAGAGAAACTTGTGATGTTTTCCCTTGCCACCCCAGTTTCCTCTTTTCCCTCTAATTTTGATTGCATTAGTTTTGTATATGCAAAACCTTTTTTATTCCATGTAATCAAAATGATCTATTTTCCTTCCTGTAATCCTCTATCTCTTGTGGGGTCATAAACTCTTTCCTTATACATATGTCTAACAAGTACCTTTTTCCGTGCTCCCCTAATTTACTTATATCAGCCTTTATATCTAAATCACTTACCCATTTTGACTTTATCTTTGGTATATGGTGTGAGATGTTGGTCTGTGCCTAGTTTCTGCCAAACTGCTTTATAGTTTTCCCAGAAATTTTTGTCAGCTGTTGAGTTCTTACCCCAAAAGCTTGGCTCTTTGGGTTTATTGAACACTAGATCATCATGGTCATTTACTGCAGTGTATCATGCACATAATTTCTTCCACTGACCCACCACCTCATTTTTTAGCCAGTACCAAATTGGTTTAGTGATTACCTCTTTGTAATATAACTTGAAATCTGGAACTGCTACACTGCCTTCCTTTAACATTTTTTTTTCATTGATTCCCTCAATATTCTTGACCTTTTGTTCTTCCAGATGAATTTTGTTGTAATTATTTTTAGCTCTATAAAGTGACTGATAGTTTGATTGTATGGTACTAAATAAGTAAATTTAGGTAGAATTGTCATTTTTATTACATTGGTTTGATTTACCCATGAGCAATTAACATTTCTCTAATTATTTAGATCTGTCTTTATTTTTGTGAAAAGTGTTTTGTAGTTATATTCCTATAGTCACTGGGTTTGTCTTGGTAGGTAGGTTCCTGAGCATTTTATATTATCTACAAGTTATTTTAAATGGAATTTCTCTTTCTGTCTCTTGCTGCTGTGGTTTGTTGGTAGTTTGTAGAAATGCTGACTATTTATGTGGGTTTATTTTATATCCTACAACTTTTCTGAAGTTGTTAATTGTTTCAACTGATTTTTGTAGTTGATTCTTTAGAGTTCTCTAAGTATACCATGATAACATTTGCAAAGAGTGAGAGTTTTGATTCCTCATTGCCTATTTTTCTTTCTTAAATTTCTTTTCTTGTCTTATTGCCATTGCTAGCATTTTTAGTACAAAACTAAATAATAGTGGTGATTATGGCTATCCTTCCTTCACACCTGATCTTATTTGGAAGGCTTAAAGTTAATCCCTATTGCAGATAATACTTGCTTTTCACTTTAGATAGATTCTGCTTATAATTAAAAAAAAAGACTGTTGAATCCTATGCTTTCTAGTGTTTTTTTAAAATAAAAATGGGTGTTGTATTTTGTCAAAGTCTTTTTCTGTATCTATTGATATAATAATGTGATTTTCATTGTTTTTGTTACTGATATGGTCAATTATGCTGATAGTTTTCCTAATATTGAACCAGTACTGTACTCACAGTAACAATCCCACCTGATCATAATACATGATCTTAGTGATATATTGCTGTAATCTCCTTGCTAGTATTTTATTTAACATTTTTGCATTGGTATTCATTAAGGAAATTGGTCAATAATTTTCTTTCTCTGTTTTTTTCTTTCCCTGGTTTAGGTATCAAGACTGTATTTGTGTCGTAAAAGGACTTTGGTAGACTTCTTTGCACGTTTTTTCTTCAAATAATTTATATAGTATTGAGATTAATTATTATATAAATATTTGGTAGAATGCACTTGTAAATCCGTTAGGTTGTGAGGATTTTTCCTTAGGAAGCTCATTGAAGGCCTGTACAATTTCTTTTTCTAAGACAGGATTAAGTATTGAAGTATTCAATTTCTTCTTCTATTCATCTGGTCAGTTTATATTTTTATAAATATTTATTCGTTTCACTTAGGTTATCAGTTTCACTGGCATATAACTGAGCAAAAGTATTCCTAACAGGGCAGGTAGGTAGCACAGTGAGTAAAGCACCAGCCCTGGAGTCAGGAGGACCTGAGTTCAAATGTGACCTAAGACACTTAACACTTACTAGCCATGTGACCTTGGGCAAGTCACTTAACCCCAATTGCCCAGCCTTCCTCCCTCCAAAAAAAAGCAAAAAAAAAAAAAGAACTCCTAACAGTTGCTTTAATTTCATCTTTATTGGTGATAACATTTGCTGTTTTTATTTTTAATACTAGTAATTAATTTTCTGCTTTCTTTTTAAAAATCAAATTAACTAATGGTTTATCTAATTTATTGTTTTTTTTCTTCATAAAATCAGCTTGTAGTTTTACTAATTAGTTCAGTTGTTTTTTAATCTTTCAATTTTATTAATCTCTCCTTTGATTTTCAGGATTTCCATTTTTGTGTTTAAATGGGAATTTTTAATTTGTTCTTTTTCTAATTTTTTTAGTTATATTCCCAATTCATTGATCTGCTTCCTCCCCTTACTGATGTATGCATTTAAAGATACAAAATTTCCCCTGAGTACTGTTTTGGCTACATCCCACAAATTTTGGTATGTTGTCTTATTGTTGTCATTTTCTTTAATGAAATTGTTTATTGTTTCTATGATTTCTTCTTTATCCCACTCATTCTTTAGGATTAGATTATTTAGTTTCCAGTGAGATTTTAATCTGTTTCTATAGTCCTTTATTAAATGTAATTTTTATTGAACTATGGCCGGAAAAGGGTGCATTTATTACTTTTGCTTTTCTGAATTTGCTTATGAGGTTTTTATACTCTAACACTTGGTCAATTTTTGTAAAAGTACTATGTACCTGAGAAAAAAGTATACTCCTTTCTATTCCTGTTTAGTTTTAATCAGAGGTCTATCATATGTAATGTTTGTAATATTCTATTTATCTTCTTGATTTCTTTTTTATTTAATTCATAGTTACATTTATCTAGATTTAGATGGAAAGTTGAAGTCTACCACTTGTACAATTTTACTAGCTGTTTCTTCCTATAATTCATTTAACGTTTCCTTTAAGAATTTGAATGGGTTCTACTTCTAGTGAACACCAAATGGCGGACAATGCCGGTGCTGCAGGAGGTGTGGGAGGCCCTGGGGGCCCCAGAGTCAGAGGCTGGGGAGGCTTCCGTGGGGGCTTCAGCAGTGGGGGCCAAGGTCAAGGTCGGAGCTGGGGAGGAAAGGCCGAAGACAAGGAGTGGATTCCTGTCACTAAGCTGGAGCTGCTAATCAAGGACATGAAGATCAAGTCTTTGGAGGAGATCTGTCTTTTTCTCCCTTCCTGTCAAGGAGTTTGAAATCACAGATTTCTTCCTGGGATCTTCATTGAAAGATGAGGTTCTGAAGATCATGCCTGTTTGTAATGGTAATGGAATTTGGAGATGCCCCTATATTGGCTTGGTTTTTGGGCTGAGTGTTAAAACCCAGAGCTTGTGAATCCCACTTGTGGGATGGACTTGTTGGTGTGAAGAGAGAGGGCTGAACTGGGAGGAGCCGTGAATTGAGAGAGAGGCCCAAGCCTAGAGAAGGCCAGAAGGACTTTTGGAGAGCAGTATCTAGTATCGTGGATCCTGACTTGCTGAGAGAAAGACTGCTGAGTTACATTCCCTGGAGCTGCGCAGGACTTTTGAGAACTGCCACCCAGAGCTGCCAAGAACTAAGGAGGCATGGCTGTGATGCTGGTATTTTGTCTGTCTGTTTTGATGTGGTTTTGCCAGATTCACCTGCTGGTGAAGGACAGTGCTGCTGTTGTAGAGGTCCTGGAACCTGGCTGTTGGTTCAGAAGCCCTGAAGGAGGATTTTCTTTTGGTATGTTCACAGAAATCCTGGAAGAAGGTCTTGCTGATGTTTTCAGGGGTTCTGGGACTGTTCTACCAGCAGAGAGTGACTTGATGAGGACACTGGCTATGGCTTTGTTGAGCCTTGTCTTCCCAAGAACTGAGATTGCTGAGGGCTTGCCTCAAGAGGAAAGAAGAGTCTTTCCTTGGGTTTTCAATGCTGAGATGATATCTTAACCTTGTTATAGCTTAAGGGTGGATGGCCTTTTGTGCTTTCCTGCCACTTCTGAGAAAGTGTTGGTATTAATGGATGGTATTGTAATTCAGTAGTGTCCAGGGGTGGGAAACCTTTGGCCTTTTTGGTGCTCTGTGATTGACTAAATGAATGTACTTTGTTTATGATTGGAAACTATTCCCCATTTGAGAAGAAACTAAATGAATGTACTGCCCAGGAGTAGGCTACTTTGACTACTAATCTAGGGGTGGGATACTTGGACCTTGGTACTTTGCAATTGAATTGAGAGCTTACTTGCTAAATGAATGAGTTATACTGTATTTGGACTTTCTCTGTTCTGTGAATGTTTGCTGAATAAATGCGGTTTGCTATGCTGGTAATCCAAACCTTGGAAGTTGCCTTTGCTTGGCATTACACTGTTCAGAAATAAACTAGAGCTGGACAACATACCAGGTTCAAGGCTTTTGCGGCAGCTGGTGACTACAATGGCCATGTTGGTCTAGGTGTCAAGTGCTCCAAGGAAGTAGCCACAGCTATTCCTGGTGCTATCATTCTGGCCAAGCTGTCCATCGTTCCTGTGAGATGTGGCTACTGGGGCAACAAGATTGGCAAGCCTCACACAGTACCCTGCAAGGTCACTGGGCAATGTGGGTCAGTTCTGGTGCACCTGATCCCCACCCCTAGAGGTATTGGCATTGTCTCAGCTCCTGTGCCTAAGAAGATCCTGATGATGGCTAAAATTGATGACTGCTACACTTCTGCAAGAGGCCATACTGCCACTCTGGGCAACTTTGCTAAAGCTTCCTTTGATGTCATCTCCAAAACATACAGCTATCTAACTCTGGACCTGTGGAAGGACACTGTGTTCACCAAGTCTCCTTATCAAGAATTCACCGACCATCTTGTGAAGACTCACACTTGAGTATCTGTCCAGAGGACCCAGGCAGCTGCTGTGGCAATCACATAGATGTGTTTTTTATGAACAAATAAATTGAACTATGCCTGCTAAGACAAAAAAAAAAAGAATTTGGATGTTATGCCATTTGGTTCATATATTTTTAGTATTTATATTATTTCATCATCCATGATTCCTTTCTTAGCAAGATGTAACTTCCCTGATTATCTTTTAAAATTAGATCTATTTTTCTTCTGCTTTATCTGAGATCATTATTACTACCCCTGTGTTTGTTTTTTTTTCAGTTCAGCTGAAGCATAATAGTTTTTGCTCCAGTCACTTATTTTAACTCTGTGTGTCTCTCTGTTTGCTGTTTCTTGTAAACTACATATTGTTGGATTGTGGCTTCTAATGCATTCCATTTTATGGGTGAGTTCATTCCATTCATATTCACAATTACAATTACTAACTCTGTATTTCCTTCCATTCTATTTTCTTCTGTTCATCCTTCTCTCTGTCTCTGCCTGTATTTCTTTATTATGTCCCTCCTCTAAAGTCTGTTTTGCTTCTCACTACTGCCTTCTATTATCTGTCCTCCTTTTTATCACTCCCCCTTCCCCATCGCCTTCTTCTCTTACTTCTCTTTTGGGTAAGATATAGTTCTACTATGAAGTGAGTATATATGTATGTGTGTATATACACACATACATAATACATACATACATATACACACACATATACATATACATATATGTATATATTTCCCCTCTTTGAACCATTTTAGATGTTAGTGAGGTTCAAGCATTGCCCACTCCCTTTCCCCTAACATTTTCCCTAAAAAAGCTCTTTTTTGCATGCCGTGTGTGTGTGTGTGTGTGTGTGTGTGTGTGTGTGTGTGTGTGTGTGTGAGAGAGAGAGAGAGAGAGAGAGAGAGAGAGAGAGAGAGAGAGAGATAATTTCCCCTACTCTCTCTACCTTCCCCATTCTCCCACAGCATCCTTCTTTCTTACCTATCCATTTTTTAAAATTATCCTAATATAATTGACTCACTCTCACATACTCTTTCTGTAGAAAATCCTTCTAACTGACCAAATAATGATAAACTTCTTAGAAAATGCATGTATCATCTTCCTATATAGAAAAGTAAAAAAATTTAACTTTATTGAGTCCTTTATGAATTCTCTTCCATGTTTACCTTTTTATATATCTCTTGAGTCATATTTGAAAGTCAAACTTTCTATTCAGCTCTGCTCTTATCATCAGAAGTGCTTGAAAGTCCCCTAGTTCATTAAATGCCCTTTTTTTTTTCCCCTTGAAGGATTGTATCCAGTTTTTCTGGATAGGTTATTCTTGGTTGTAACCCTAGTTCTTTTGCCTTCCAAAAACATACTCTAAGCACTCTGATTCTTTAATGTGGTAGTTGCTAAATTTTGTGTAATTCTGACTGTGACTCCATGGTATTTGAATGTTTTTTTTTTTCTGATAGCTTGAAGTATTTTCTCTTTGACCTAGGTGCTCTTGAATTTGGCTATAATATTCCTGGGAGTTTTCATTTTGGGATCTCCTTCACAGGGTACCTGGTGGAATGAAATAGTGAACTTGTCATCTATATAACAAATAAGAAAGGGGAGTTTACTTAGCCAAGGAAGGGGAAGGACATACATAGCAGAGAAAAGATATTATTCTGAGTATTATCCTGAGGGTATCGTGTTAATTCAGTTGTATAAAGCCTCTTGCTGTGTAAAACCTACTCCAGCGTGCCTAGGGTG
This sequence comes from Pseudochirops cupreus, assembly GCA_028627135.1. NCBI lineage: Eukaryota > Metazoa > Chordata > Mammalia > Diprotodontia > Pseudocheiridae > Pseudochirops > Pseudochirops cupreus. The sequence goes on from CM053583.1 coordinate 165,619,186, forward strand.
GCCTGTTTGAAAAGCCTCAGTGAACTCCTGAAGATCTTTATAGAGTTTTTGACTGCAGTGAACAGGAAGTCACCCCCAAAAGCCTGAGCCTCAGTCCCCTGAACCTATTAAGTTGCAAGTGCCTTTTGAGGAAAAGAATTAGGCAATCCTACATAATGGAGGGGCTGATAGATATTTCCTCTACTACATGCCACCCACTGGTAGAAAGATCCTAAAGGTTATCTAAAGGACCTCTTCCACTTAACTGGCTTTAGGGCTGTTATTGGACAGCTCTGACCTTAGGGACATGAGAAGCCTGGCATTGGAGAATGAAAAGAAAAATTAAAGCAGAAAGATAATAAAAACAAAATAAAAGACAGGATGCAATATAACCATCCCCCAAAGAGGTGACTGAAAGAACCCAAAATCCCAGGCCTCATCTCCTCTTCTCAAGGATCCAGTTGTAGATCTAAATGATAAGCTCCATATGGTGCATGATGCTAAATTTTCACAGTTCACAGTATCCTGCTATAAAGACGTGACAATTTGCAGTAGCAGCAACAGGAAAACCAAGGCTACATCAAAGATGATGATACTTCCTGCATAGTCACTAAACCTCATGATGGGTTAGAATCATATCTTCAATGAACAAAATTCTTCTTACTGCCAAGGGGCTCACAACTGAAGAACTCAGGAGCTTCTAACACCTTAAATCCATAAAGCTGCCACAATGCCTCGACACATTCAACTCAGAACTGTAGTATACTCAGGAAGAAATAGTCAGAAAGCAAAAGAAACAGCCAGTTCATATCAAAGTTCCACATATACAGTGGAAGCTGTTTCTCTAAGCTGTTTAAATCAATGCAGTTCCCCAACACACTGTAACAGGGTATTTATTTCTATTCATTCATTCATTCATTCATTTGTTCATTCATTTATTTATTTGTTTATATCCTCAACTCTGGAAAGATTTTAGGACTTCTTAAGGAGATTAAACATTGTCTTCTTAAGTGACTCCCAGAGCCCTGAACCAAAGAGTTACACTGAAATCTAAATAGCACAGTTTCTAATGGCCTCCCAAATGCTAATTAAAATGTCCAAAGAAATTCCTTCAGGAGTTTTTAGACAATCTCAAAATTCCAGTCGTGGAGAAAGGGAGGCAGAGTCTGGAGAGCCTGTAGATCACTATCAACTCTAAATACAAAAATTATATAAATACAACAAATGATACTTTGATGTATTTATTACCACATTGTTCTTAAAGCAAGTATTTACTTGCATCTGTCTCTAGTTGCTGAATGGTAACAGCAGCAACAACAAAAAGCCCAGAAATCCCTCCCCCCCAGTTTTTTAAAGAAAAGAACTAGGCCAGTCTACATGGTAGGGGAGGCTGGTAGATGTTTTTCCTACATAATTTTCAAATTCAGAATGTGAAAATAATATAAGATGAAATTTAAAAAAATTTAGCTGAACAGGAGGGGAAATTAATTCTTGTAATAGCTTCTATTCTGGGAGAGAAATGTACATGTTGTCATCGCCATTGTTGTCATTGTCATCATTGTCATTGTCATCATCATCATCATCGTCATTGTCATCATCATCATCATTGTCTTAGTCATCATCATTGTCATTGTCATCATCATTGTCATTGTCATTGTCATCATCATTGTCATCATCATCATCGTCATTGTTGTCATCATCATCCTCGTTATTGTCTTCATCATCATCATTGTCATCATCATCATCATCATCGTTGTTGTCGTCATCATCATCATCATCATTATTGTCTTTGTCATCATCATCATCATCATCATCATCATCATCATCAATCCTGATGTATTTTAATAGACTAGAAGGGTAGCTGCTGTTTTTGTTTTTGTTTGCCGAGCACCTAGGACAGTGTCTGCTACATAGTCACTCACTGCTTGTTGTTTGGTTGATTTCACTAGGCTGTGGAGCTCTCCAGTTGGAAAACTTTATTATTTCATATCAGTAACATCTGCAATTTATGGTCCTAAATGTCACCTGAGGCAATAAGAAATTAAGTGACCTAGCCAGGGAACCACAGACTGTAGGTGTCAGATGGGAGACTTAAACCCAGGTGATCCTAATGCCAAGATCAGCTCTCTATCCACTACACCGTACTGCCTCTAAAGGACATGTTGCAAGACAGGTAACATGCAGTATATTTCTACTTTTTTTTTTTAAAAAAGAGGTATGTGTGAAAATCAGGTGGTAAGAGATGCATCAGTATCTGAGTACTTCCTTTCTGTGTTTTTAAAAGGGAGTAATGTCCAAGGAAACCAGTCATAATACCCAGTGTATGATAATTTTGACTATTTTATAAAATATGTGAATACATAAATGACAGTCAAAGAGAATGTGGGAGAACCAGTTTTGCAATGAATAACAAGATGCCATTAAAGATATGACGCACCATCAAGAAAATATAAATTTATATCCTTCCACCTTTTACCTAGCTTCCAATAAAGTGGGGGAGATTTTTTTTCTTTTTCTTTTCTGCTTTGCTTTTCATAGGATGAAATGTTCTTTAAAGAAAGTAAAAAATTCTTTCTTTAGAGTTGGAAGGGGCCTTTTTTAAAAAAAAAATCTTTTATTTATTAATCTTTAGTTTGCCACATTCATTTCCACAAGATTTTGAGTTACAAATTTTCTCCCCATCTTTCCCCTACCCCCACCCCAAGATAGCAAGCCTACTGAATACCCCTTCCCCCAATCTGCTCTCTCTTATATCCTCCCCCCATTTACTCCCTAACTTTCTAGTAGGGCAAGAGGGGTTTCTATACCCCAGTGCCTGTATGTATTATTTCCCAATTGCATGTGAAAAACAATTTTTTTAACATTTGTTTTTAAAACTGTGATTTCCAGATTCTTTCCCTTCATCCCTCCTCATCCACCCCCACTGGGAAAATAAGCAATTCAATATAGGTTGTACATGTGTAGTTATGCAAAACATTTCCACAGTAGTTGTATTGTGAAAGACTAACTATATTGCCTTTTATCCTATCCTGACCCCCCAGTTATTCTATTTTCTACTTTGACCCTGTCCCTTTTCTAAAGTGTTTGCTTCTAACTACCCTCTCCCAATCTACCCTCCCTTCTATCATTCACCCTCTTATCCCCTCCCCCCCTATTTTCCTGTAGGGTAAGATACCCAATTGAGTGTGCATATTATTCCCTCCTTAAGCCAAATTCAATGAGAGTAAGGGTGACCCATTCACTTCCCCCTTCCTGCTCTTCCCATCCCTTGTAATAGTTTTCTCTTGCTTCTTTTAGATGAGACAATTTACCCTATTCTATCTCTCCCTTTCACCTCCCATTATATTCCTCTCTCACCTCTTAATTTTATTTTTTTAGATATCATCCCTTCCTATTCAACTGATCCTCTGCCCTCTGCCTATGTATATATGTACACAGAGATATATACACTCACACATATATTTATGCACACACCCTACCATACATACATATGTGTGTATGTATGCATACATGTACATACACATACATACACACATATATACATACATGTAAACACACATAAATATATGTAAACACACACATATATTCCCTTCAACTATCCTCATACTGGGAAAAGCTTCATGAGTTACAATTATCATTTTACCATGTAGGAATGCAAATAGTTCAACTTTAATAAGTTCCTTATGATTTCTTTTTCCTGTTTACCTTCTCATGCTTCTCTTGATTCTTGTATTTGGAAGTCAAATTTTCTGTTCAGCTCTGATCTTTTTATCAATACTTGAAAGTCCTCTATTTCATTGAATGACCATATTTTCCCCTGAAACGTTATACTCAATTTTGCTGGGTAGGTGATTCTTCATTTTAATCCTAGCTCCTTTGACCTCTGGAATATCACATTCCAAGTCCTTTGACCCCTTAATGTAGAAGCTTCTAGATCTTGTGTTATCCTGATTGTGTTTCCACAATATTCAAATTGTTTCTTCCTGATAACTTGTAATGTTTTCTCCTTGACCTGGGAGCTCTGGAATTTGGCTATGATATTCCTAGGAGTTTTCTTTTTGGTATCTTTTTCAGGAGGTGATCGGTAGATTCTTTCATTTTCTGTTTTGGCCTCTGGTTCTAGAATATCAGGACAATTTTCCGTGATAATTTCTTGAAAGATCGTGTCTTGGCTCTTTTTTTTGATCATGGTTTTCAGGTAGTCCAATAATTTTTGAATTATCTCTCCTGGATCTATTTTCCAGGTCAGTGGTTTTTCCAGTGAAATATTTCACATTACCTTCTATTTTTTCATTTGTTTGGATCTGTTTAATAGTATCTTGATTCCTCATAAAGTCATTAGCTTCCATTTGCTGCAATCTAATTTTGAAGGAATTATTCTCTTCAGTGAATTTTTGAAATTCCTTTTCCATCTGGCCAGTTTGGCTTCATCATTCTCATTTCTCTTCCCAATATATCCTCTACTTCTCTTACTTGATTTTCAAAATCCTTCTTGAGTTCCTCCATGGCCTGTAACCAATTTATATTTTTCTTGTAAGCTTTTGATGCAGGAGTTTTGAGTTGTTTTGGTCCTTTTTATCCCCCATAAAGCATTCTATGGTCTGATTGCACTTCCTCTGCTTGCTCATCTTGCCAGCCAATTACTTGACTTTTGAGCTCTTTGCCATGGTAGACCTCTGCTTCCAGAGTGGACAGAGCTGTGTCCCAAATTGCTGGGGTTTTCACCAGTATTGTCAGAGCTATGAGGAGGATGCCCTCTCTATAGCCCTCACAAATTTTGGCACACTGGCATTCCTTACCCCAGGACCACCACCCAAGACTGTGACCCAGATCCAAGCAGGTCAAAGCAAGAGCAATTACCTTCTTAATAATCCCCCTACAATCTGCAGACTAGGAGCTCTAGAGGCAGCCATGCAGCAGCAGCTGCAGTCACCATGTTGCCACTACCTCTCACCCTGGGGGCAGGGGCTGAACTGCTCTCTTCTGTCACCCAGTTCCAACAGAGTTCCACACTGACCTTTTACTTTGTTTTTGGTGTTTATGGGTTGACAACTCTGGAAACCATTACAGCTGCTGTTGATTCAGTCTCCTGAAGTCTGCTCCTGCTGGTCTCTGCTGCTGGTCAACGCCACCAGGTCTGGTCCTGCATGGCTCATGCAGGACTGCTCAGCCCCAGCCTGGTGTGATAGACCCTTCCTGTTGGTCTGCAAGGCTGGCTTCAGTGGGAGATTTGTGTCTCTCTGTCACTTTGTGAGTTCTGTAGCTCTAAAATTTGTTTAGAGTCATATTTTACAGGTATTGGAGGTGGTTGTTATGGGAGCTTAAGCAAGTTCCTGTTTTCACTCTCCCATCTTGGCTCTGCCCCCCTGGAAGATACCTTTGAGGTCATCAAGTCCAGCCTTCTCATATGACAATTGAGGAAAGTTGGGATGATACTGATAGATTAGGTGATTCCTCCAAGGCCAAAATGGTAGTAACAAAAACATAATTTGTTCTCACACTGATCTTGTTCTCTCTGACTCTGAATCCTAATGCTCTTTTCACTGTACTTTGCTGTTTCAAATAGAAAAGAATCTATCAGAATTAATTTAGCTTTATAAAGACAAACAGTTTAAGTCTTTAAGTTTCTTACTGAGCAAATAAGAGTCCAAAATGAAGGCCTCTGGTTTGTCTGGCAGATACTCAATGGAAGATTTATGGAAAAAGATTGATAAAAATCAGATGGGAGGAGGAAGTAAGGCTGGGCTGTGAGCTATACCTATCGGAGGTGTCTCCACATCAGTGAAATCATGAATTCAAAGGAAGATGGAAGTAGTTTTGGGTTTTAGGGAGACGTGAAGAGAAATAGAGAAGTACTACATCCTTCAAAATGTGTGAAATTAAAGATCTTGACTTTTCTGCAGCTTTTGACTCTGTTAACTGCTCCCTATACTTAGACATTGCTCTCCTCCCTGGATTTTCCTGACACGGTGTTTCCTTCCTACCTAATTTGACCATTCCTCCTCAGTCTCCTTTTCCTGTCAGATCTCATAAACATGCAGTCCAGGTCTCTATACTAGACCTTTGCATCTATCTCTCAGTGACTCATTAGCTGCTATGGGTTCAATGATCAACTCTATTCACATGGCTCCTTGATCTATATACATATACAAGAAGTAGGTTATGATGATCAGAAACCCCGTCACATTGAAAGTTTGATGCAAGGAGTTTTCTTCAATTATAAATTTCAAGCAACCCATATATCTTATCTGAAAATTGGCCCCATACTGTTTCCTATTTCCTTTGGATGCAGACACTTGGGGGAGAGTGGGACCCCTCTTTTTCTGATTTCAAAAAATTGTACCTGTTTACTTTCCCCTTCTCAACCTGGAAAGTCCCTAATCTTTCCTCAAGTTAGAAATCAGGTTACCTAATCTTGTATCTTGGTTTATTATCTATTAATTGTTTGCTTTTAATTCATAATAATCTATCTCTCCATGTATTTGGGGTTTGTTTCCAAGCTGAGGAGGCCTAGTCCTAATATTGTTGGCATGCATTGCTTAGTAAACCAATATGCTTGGAAACTTGTACCTTTGCTTCCTCAGTTACTTCAGATTTCACCTTTTACATAGTCACACAAATTTCTGTCATACTCAGCTCTTCACCCTCGCTCACCTTCAGATTCAATCAGTAGCCAAGTTCCATCAATCCTTACCACCATCTTGTTTCTTATCTTTCTTTTTCTCCACTCACACAGTCATCACTTTCAATTTAGGCCCTCATCATCTTTTATCCACACTATTACTATAGTTTTCTAAGTGACATCATTCTTGGTTCTCTCTTCTCTAATCCATTCCCCAGAAATTTGGCAAATTGATATTCCTAAAACTTAGATCAAAGCATATCACTTGACCACTCAAGAAGCTCCAGGAGCTTATTTCCTCTAGACCAGCAGTTCTCAACCTGTGGGTTATGTTCAATTTGTAACAATGAAAATACGTCCTGAATATCAGATATTTATATTATGATTCACAACAGTAGCAAAATGACAGTTATGAAGTAGCAATGAAAATAATTTTATGGTTGGGGGTCACCACAACATGAGGAACTGTATTAAAGGGTCGCGGCATTAGGAAGGTTGAGAACCACTGCTCTAGGATAAAATATAAATACTTCTGTTTGGCACTTAAAACTCATTGACCACCCAGATCTGACCCATCTTTCCAGAAAGATTACTCAGCATCCCCACTTCTCACACTCTATGCTATAACCAAGTGGGTCTACTTGCTGTTTTCCATATACCTATCTACCTTTGCATAGGCCAGCCTCTATTCCTTATATGCTCTTATGTCTATGCATACAGTCTGCAGTTTCCTTCAAAGGATGGCTCATCTGCCTTCTCCTCTAGGAAGTCTAGCCTAATTCCTCTCCCATCCCCAACCTTTTATTAAGTGCTTTCCCTTCAAAAATTTGTATGAACTTTGTATATAGTAATCTCTGGGTATGTTATTTTCATAGAATGTAAATTCCCGGAGCTCAAAAAATGCCTGTTGAATTGAATTCAACCTGTGAATGGGAAATTATAGTTGAGAAAATGAATTGTGACTTTCTCTTTTCAGCCTGGAGCTGGATACAAAAATCAGATTTGTTACAATGACAATTTACTTTTCACCATGTTCATATTGAAGACAAAAATTGTATTTTAAGGACTAGAGACCTAGTTGGTGCAATGGATAGAGCACAAGTCAGGAGGACCTGAGTTCAAATCTGATCTCAGACTCTAGCTGTAAGCCACTTAACCCTGATTGCCTCTTCCCCTCCCCCTCCAAAAAAGATTATATAATGCAAGAAAAAGAACAGAAAATAGTTTCAGTTAAGTAGTAAGATAAAAAAATGAATGTGCAGATAATATGTATGCCTATATATTAAAAACAAAAACCAGGAGGAAGAAATAGAAAGAGAAATTCCATTCAAATCAATGACAAAATGCATAAAACATCTGGGTCTCATCCTACTAATACATACTTAGGATTTAAATAACTACAGTACTCTTCATAAAAATAAAGGAAGATAAATAATAAGAAAAAACATTTATTATAGTTGGACCCTGTCAACACTCTAAAAATAACAATACTATAATACTATTAAATTAATTAATAGATTTACTGCTATATAAACTCAATGAAATAATTTTAAAATGTAGGAATTTTGTGATTATAGGAATAAAAGGTCTAGAATCTCCAGGGATTAAAAAAAAATATTCACAAAGGAGCCTTGCATTACCATATCTCAAGCTGTATTACAAATAAGTAACTGTTAAAACTGTTACTGGTTAAAAAATAGAAAAATAGATCAGAAAATCAGGTACCAAAGTCAAATGAACACATAGTCCAGTGATAAAAAAAACAAAACAGCACAAACTACTAGGGAACGGACTTACTAAATACTAAAAATTGTTGGGTAAATTGGAAAGCAATTTGGCACAGAAAAAAAAAATGGACCAGTGGGTTACACCATCTTCCACAATAAACTCCAAATGGATGGGGAAGTCTAGTACTGGGGTGGCTCTCTGAGGTGGCAAGTCAGAAAATTAGTTCACACATATCCAAAATATCCATAGCAACAGATTTTGTGGTTGCCCTTCCTCCAATGGAAAGAAAGTGGGTATCCATTGGTTGGGAATGATTGAACAAATTGTAGTATATGGAAATAATTTAATATAATTTTGACATAAAATTACAAATATAAACAGAGAAACATTGTAAGATGTTTATGAACTGAGGGAGAGTGAAGAAAGAACTATCAAGAGAATAATATATACATGACCACAGTCATGTAACTGAAAACAATACAAAAAGGTACCTCAACTTGGAATAAATACTAGCACCAGATTGGTTCTGGAGGACATATTATGAAACATTTGTTCTCAGCAGAGTTGGACGTTCTATAAATGTTAAATACTACATATATCAAGAGATATGGTTTCTGTGTTGCTTGGTTTTGCCTAACATTTCTGTATTAACTGGGCTAAGGGGATATATATATGACAAACCATGTGATACTTATTATACAGGCAAAGTCATGCAAAACATATTTTCATATTAGCCATGAGGGAAAAAATATAAATGAGCTTAGAAAAATAAAGAATAAAGTGGTAAGCCTTACATTCCAAGAGGTGGTTTGTAGACACTGACTGAATTGTTGATCATCTAGATGTGAGACCTTTGTGAAGTAACCAAGTTGACAAAATATTGGAAGAATCAAATCATGGTAAGCCATTGGTTTCCAATGAAGTCGTATGTGCAAGAAGTGTTAGGAAATCTCAAACTGGATAAAGAGGTAAGGTTGCCATGGAGTGAGAGTAAGAGATACCAAGCCATGTGCTACACTTATACCCATGAAATATAAAATTCCATAGAGGAAGGTCTTTAGCATATTAGATGGAAGTTCTAGGCAGGATTTATGGGAGAGTGTGGAAAGGATTACACAAGATGAGAAGGTGCAGATGCATTGTGGTTTGTATCAGTGGAGGAGGAAATATACATGCTGATGAGAGGAAAGATGAACTGAATTGATGTATTGAAAAGATGTAAGGATGCATGTATCTGATTGGGGCAGATAAGTGTCACAGTGGTTAGACTGCTAGACCTAGAATCAGGAGGACCTGAAATTGAATCCTGTCTAAGATATTAACTATGTGACCTGGACAAGTCACTTAATCTCA
>CM053583.1:165629367-165656907 GCA_028627135.1 Pseudochirops cupreus
ACCTTGTTCATGAATCCTTTGCTTAACCCTCTGGATTCTAAAAAACTCCCCCCCCCCCCCCACCAACCCCAACCTTATTTTACACTTTGGCTCCTAAGCCCCTAAGGTACATGCATGTAATGTCATATAACGATCTGTGCTGACAGTCATACTAGCCACCTATCACCCTAAGTAGCTCCTTGAGGGTGTGACAAAAATGATCTCCTCTAGAATTATTTTGCACCAGAAATGTCAAATAAAAGGTCTGTAACATTCGGAACCAGATGAAAACATAATTGGAAAATATTTTAACTAAACAAAAATATATACTAGAACACATGTAATGTTAATAGAGTGTTTTCTAAGTCAATATACAGCCTGCAGGGATCCTGATGTGTGGCTTAGTGGCCCCTGTTTCTTTCTGAGTTCGACCCACTGTTTTGTACCAAAGTAGATATCTAAAATACTATTGACTAAGATTTAGCCAGATTATCCAAGATACTGGCCAAATAAAGGGGATAAATGTTTCTGGAATGATCAAAGGCTTAGTCTGGAAACTTCCTTTTACATTTAAGCAAAATTCTAGAAAATACATCTTATATTTTTGGCTCATGGGGTAGATTCTTCAATATGTGCTGAAAAATATTTATGGGAGAGATGTCACTTTGCAAATGATTTGTTAAATTGCTCAAATCTACAGCAGCCAGAGTCGTATTTGTTTTGAGCTCTATGGAGCATCATTCCTTACTTTAGCAGAAATGCATGTGGAGGCAATAGCTCACAGAATGCTTGAAAGAGTCATGTTAGTGTAGTTAGCATGGGTTGAGAAATAAAGACTGATGATCAAAAGTGTGCCTTCACTGACCATGTTACACATGTATAGTATGACTCTCAGCTTCATCAAACAATTTGTCTCTACAATTTGCTTGGCTTCTACAAACAATTTTAGCAGCCACTGAGTCGGGAAGTTCCAGAAACTTGGTCTTGTCTCCGGAACTTCCCGACTCAGTGGCTGTTAAAATCAGTATGAGCATTTATTCATATTTTGAGTGTGAAGAACTCAAAAGTAGGACACTACACACCAGAGTGCTGAATTGAGGAGTCAGGAAAACTTGAGCTCAGCTTTCCCCTCTTATACTTACTAATTGCGTGATCAGTGAGAATCAATTAAGTGGGCAAGCCACTTAAACCCTTAGAGGCTTTTTCCTTAGTATAAGGAATATACTAGTGAAGACATGTTAAGTCAAGAAGCATTCATAAATAATCACCTAAAGCACCTACTATGAACCAGGTATTATACTGCGCTAGATGGCCCCCTTCCAGCTCTAAACTGGTGATCTTATGGAGTGCCCTTGTTTTTAACCTTTTAGCAACAATAGCAATAGTAAGCCCAGTTTTCTGAGACCTGCTATAGGGATGAGAGAGGATTTCTCCTCTTCCCTTCCTGGTTATAAAAATGTATCCCCCTCCCATAAAAAGGAGCAGAGCTAGGATGTGCTGTTCTCCCTTGCATGATAGCAATGACTTTGTTCTCATTGCAGATTTCTGTCATAGAGTTGGTAGCTAACCAGTCATTCCCCATTTCTGGTAATTAAAATGTTTTCCCTCTTGTAATGACTTTATGTATACTTCCTACTTACTTGCTTTCATCAATGCATTCTGTATCTTCCTCAGCAGAATGTAAGCCCCTTGAAGGGATGGATGGTTTTGTTTTTCTCTGTTTCTCAAGTGCCTAGCCCAGTACCTGGCACATAGCATGTTCATTATAGTTGAACTGAATTCTGTGAGAAGATGTTTCCCACTAAATTGGGATAATAGCTTGAGGAAAGAAGTCAGGGTCAGAAAGATTCAGAAAGGGGTCTTTCATCTATTTATACTAGGAGAATTTGAGGACATTGCTTATAGTCTCTTAGATTCAAAGGGGAGAATCATAATAGCCGTCATCCATTGCCTAAGCTGCATTTTCAGCAAATCACCAGCTTGGGGCCATCTGTTGCCTGCCCTTGCAGACTTCCAAGCTCTCTGGGATAAAAATAGCTTCTAAAAATAATCCTATGGGCTCAAGAACAGGCTGGCCCATGTCTGGAGGAAGCTCTTTTCAGTGCCTCCAGAGCTAGCTCACCCAGGCTGCTCAGACCCTTAATACTAAAAATATCTTTGGGTCAGGTCTTAGGGTTGTAAATAATTTTCACTAAGTGGGGACTCGTTAAAAGTGGATTTCCTCTGACCACTCTGAAGCTCATTCCAATTTAGTCCCCAAGCTCCTGGGCCTGAAAATGTCTTGGCTGTTTGGAAACAGAGCCACAAGTATCAAAAAGGGCTCCAGCCTTGTCTATACCTAGCTCTGATCCTGGCTGTCCCAGACACTGGTGGGTGGGTGGGGGTTCCTAGTCTATGTCCATTAGATTGTAAATTCCTCCATCAGACTGTAAACTCCTTGAGAGCAGGGGCTATTATTTTGACTTTTTTTTTTTATTGTTCCTTCGATCTTAGCACAGTGCTAGCGCGTAGTAGTGCTTACTAAATGTTTATTGCTGATTGATTGGTAGCCTGATGAATGCTAGACATGGAGTGTAGCTGAACTACTGAGTCTATGAGGTTTATTTTAGCTTGTTAGTAGACTGGGTTAATCCCAATCTACTCAGTAAATTGTATCATATTAGATATGGAGTGCCTTGGATTAGACATAGCTTCAGGTTTCACTGTACTTTCTACTCATGCTTAGCTTGAAGTATTGAAGTTAAGCCATTTTGATATCACTACCAAAGGGTGGTAATGGAGTGGCCATACTGTCTGATATGGGTGTCTGGCTGTGATGGGCCTTCTTTCTTTCTTTTCTTTCAATCTCAAGCCTTCTTTTAAGGCCAAGCCCTGAGAATATACCTTGAGAAGCAGCATGGGGCAGTGGAAAGAACAGTTAGAGGATCAGGATTTGAATGTTACTTCTTCCATTGAGTACCTGAGAAAATCATCCACACTTGGTGCCTCCAATTTTCTCTCTCCTCTTTTGCTTCTAAACCTTCTGTATCTTGACTCCCAACCTCATCAGTTAACTGAAACTGCTTTCTCCAAAGTTACCGATGACTTCTTAATTGCAAAATCTACCTTTTAAAAATTGTTATCTACCTTGACTTCTCTACAGTCTTTTGATACTATCACCTTCCCCTCTTGGAGATTTTGTCCTTTCTGGTTTTTGTGACAATTTTCCTTCTCCATCTCCTTTGCTTGATCTTCATCTGGGTCATCCATCCACCAACTGTGAGTATCCCCCAATGTTTTGTTCCAAGTCTTGATCTCTTCTCCCTTTATACCGTTCTACTTGGTGATCTTATTAACTCCCATGACTTTAAAGATCATCTCTATGCAAATAATTCTCAGATCTATACCAGGTTGCCGAAAGTCTTAGTTTTCTATTGCTAAAAGTTAATGACTGCACTAAGTCTTTTGAGACACCCAGTACAACCAGCCTTAATCTATCCTCTGAGCTCCATCATTTGCTTCTTGGCCACCTAAATTATATGTCCTATAGGCATCTTAAACAAAACATGCCCAAAACACAACTCATTATCTTTCCTTTGAAACCTTCCCCAATTTCATATGTCCTCACTACTGTCAAGGGCATCATTGTACCTCTAGTCTCCCAGGTTTGTATCCTCAGCCTCTCATTCCCACTCATACCATAACTCCAATCTGTTACTAAATATTGTTGTTTCTTCCTTCATAACATCTCTCCATTATGTTCCCTTCTCTTCACACACGCAGTCACCACCATCCTGGTACAGGCCCCAATTACCTGGACTACTGCAACAGTCTTCTGATGGGTCTCCCTCACCCAGTCTCTCCCCACTACAATCCATCTTCCAGTAAGTTGTCAAAGTGATTTCTTAAAAATGCAGATCTGCCTGAATTACCTTTCTACTCTAGAAACTTTAGGAGCTCCCTATTATCTTATGTCCAGGAACAAATATAAAGTCCTGTTTAAAGTTCTTTACAGCCTGCTTTCTTCCTACCTTTCTAGTAATCTTTACTTCTCTCCATGTATCTATGGTCTGTTAACCCTGGCCTTCTTATTGTTTCTCCCACTTGACATTCTTCTCCTGACTTCCTGTCTGACGGTCCCCTGTTCTTGGAGTGCTCTTCCAACCTCCATCTTCTGGCTTCCTTAAAGATTTTGTTACCATTTTCTGCAGGACATCCTTCTGCCTGAACTTCCCCCTTCCCTTAGATGACTTTCCACATACCCAGTATATAGCTTGTATGCATACTTTTTTTGCATGTTGTCTCACGCATTAGAATGTGGGCTTCTTGAGAGCAGGGATCATGTCTTCCCTCCTCTCCTCTCCCCTGCCATTTCCTTGTATCTTGGCACACAGTAAGCCCTTGATAAATTCTTGTTGACAGTTTGATGTTAGGAAACGTCTTTGGGTCTCAGTTTTCTTATAAAATAAGAGGATTGGGCTAGGTGGCCTTTAAAGGTTCCTTTTGGTTGTAAATCTATAATCTTATGACCAAAGGGGTGTGTGTGTGTGTGTGTGTGTGTGTGTGTGTGTGTGTGTGTGTGTGTACTAACAATAAATCAGTAAAACATCTTAAATATGGAATCAACCGGAGCAACACCCAGGACAAGAGAAGGAATTTACTCTTTATCGAGGGTTAACTGGCCAGGGGAATTTCACAAGTGGTTAAGTAAACAAGGTTGATGGTAGAACACAGGGCAATGAGGACTTTTACACCTCATACAGGGAGAAAACATTAACGCCAGAGCAAAGTCCTCTGGAAGTGGGACAAGAAGGCCCCAGAGCATACCTGGGAACACACACTAACATCACTCAAACCTTCCTCCCCACAAACGAAAACAAAACCCAATCAAATAAACAAACTCCAGTTAGACTCTGAATATATAACTCAACGAATTCAGGTTTCACCATAGTTTAGGCACCTCGGTGGTACAGTGGATAGAGTGCTAGACATGGAGTCAGAAAGAACCGAGTTCAAATCCTGCCTTAGACAACTGCCAGATGTGTGGCCTTACGCAAGTCACCTAACCTTTCGCAGCTTCATTTTTTTTTTCCTGTAAAATGAAGATAATAGTAATTGTCTCAAGGAGTTGTGAGGGTCATGAGGCAGCACATATAAAATGCTTGGTAAAGCCTAATGTACTACATCAATGCTAGTTATTATTATTAGCTATGATTCTAGACATAAAACTTATAATGGAAAGTCAGGGCCATAATGGGTTGCATGATTTTTCTATTATGATTAGAGTTCTTGATAAATGAACCCATAACTTAAACAAATCCTTCTCTGATGTGAAAAACCTTCAGGATTTGATGCAAGATCAATTTTTGTTTAGTTGGAGTTTCTAGACCTAATGATTTAGTGGCATTCCAAGTATGTCACTATTTCTTCTTGGTAATTTATTTAATTCTTAAGCTTACTGCTATGTTTTTAGTATTTTACAAGCACCAAAGAGCCTGTTTGAACCATATACTGAAAACCTAAAAATAAACATTTCAAATATGACATTGCTATAACTGGGAGGGGGGCATAGGAGAAAATAAAGGAAAATCAGTAGATTGTAAACATTCTCAAAGGTGGCCAAAGAGTGAAGCTTAAAAAAAAAAGCAACAAGCAAAAAACCCAAACCATTCCTGCTGTCTGACGAATACAAACTAGTGTTTTATAACTATGTGGCTGTAGCAACAACTGTAAAGATGCAATCATTTCTTGGTAAAAACTACGCTGTCCAGAGATGTAGAGAAGATTTAGAGGAAATCAATGTAATTCTGAAATGTTGCTGGAAGGTGACAAATTAGACCAATGCAGAGAGAGATGGCAATTCTAGTTGTGCAAACACTCTAGTTGTTGTTTAGGTGAACATTCTTCTGGGTGTGCAGTGGATAGAAGAAGGCTGAGTTAAAATTCAGCCTCAGACACTTACTAGCCATGTGACCATGGGCAAATCACTCAATCTCTTTGCCTCAGTTTCCCCAAGTGCAAAACATTAACAAAACAAACAAAACAGCATCCACGTTGCAGGGTTGTTAGGATCAAATGAGATATTGGTAAAAAGTGCTTAGCATAGTTCCTGGAGTATACATGCTCTCTCTCCCCTAAATTCCACACTCCGAAGCTCAGAAGTCTTTGGTATGGCTCATTCATTGGACACCATTGGACAGAATTCTAGAGAAAGGTTCATCTGGAATATTGGAGACACAACTGCTTGTTCCCATCAAACTACTGCTTGGGAAGCAGCGCTCACCACCACTATCCCCAGCGTTTTGTTCTGGCAACAGGAAAAGAGGAAAACAGATTTGAGGACTGGGTGCCCTCCAGGTGATGCTGACTGGGTCATTTTTGTAGCTGTTGTATAAGGCAGCAATTAACTGATACATGTAACATATAGGCTATTAAAAGAGAGAATACAATAAAGGATTACCGCAGAGTATCTTTTATTACAAAGGATAACAAAGAACTTTGTATTTAAGTTTCTGTAACATAAATGGTTTGGACAACCAAGACATTCTGGTAGAGAATTAATATGGCAGTTTTGTAACAAGAACCATCAGCCCTGATATAAGTATTCTGGATGTTCAAAGTTATTTAAAAAATGTTTCACAGATGAAGACTTACTGGTACACATTGTTAAATAAATAATATTAAAAAAAGTATCCCTTAGATAATATCTGTGACTATTTCCCTTGAAACAAGTGTTACAAATAGTGTTGACACATTTGATGTGACCTGCAGGGTGGATTTCCCCCTGACATGCTACAATGTGGTAGCAATATTGTGAAGACCCAAGTCATATGACTGGCAGCTATATATTTCCAACAGAAAGTCAACAAGACTCCTAAATGACAATATACAGCCTGATATATTCCCCTTCTGCACAATAAAAGTATCTTTTGAGCCATAAAATTTTAAAGTATAAAACAACGTTGAGCTAATGGGTTCCAGAGAAAGCATCAATAAATGATGGAGGGTAGATGACCACTTGTCAGGGCTACTAAAGCCAAGATTCATCTATCAAATAGAAAGATGGACTTGACTCCCTGTGGGTCCTTTTAGCTCTAGGATTCTATGATTACAAGTCCAGAGATGTACCCCTAGCCTTATTTTATGAATTAATTTCTTTCTTCCAGAGTACATCTTTTATTAGGGATATAATACAGGAACAAAACTGAGCTCTACCTTTTCTCTCTCCTTTCCCCATTTAAAACCCTATGGGAATTGAGGGCTGTAGTTAATCTGCAAACTGGATAATTAGTCCTCAATAATAGCAGTGATTATTCATGAGTCTTCCTGCATAATTGCTTGGGTTTAGAATCGCCTTCCCAACAATATTGTTAACAGTTGGTTTATCCCATAGGTTGAGGTCCCTTGGGGACATGCAGCTTCTCAAGAGGATAATCAGATAGAAATAAATTAGTGTACAGGCTGGAATGGCATTCTCCAAGCCAAGCACTTGGGCCAAAGGCAGCATGATGACCATGGGAGGTCATTTATCTGCTAGAACAGATGCAGGGGTGTAGACTGGTAGGCCCTGAGTGTACCCTGGGCCTTTCTTCACATTTTTCAATGATTTCCTGCCTCTCTAATATTAAAAAGATATCAGTAAAAACCAGAAAATGGCTTCCATATCACTGAAAATAAAGGATGGCCATAGTTGTAATACAAAGGTTCTTAGCCTTTTTTTGTATCATGGACTCCTTTTGGAAGTCTTGTGAAGTCTATAAGCTGCTTCTTGGAATAATGTTTGTAAATGCATAGAATAAAATACATAGCATTACAGAGGAAACCAATTTATTGAAGTACAGTGATCGAAATATATCATTTTTTCATGGACTTGAGGTTAAGAACCTCTAGAGTGGTAGGGAACAGAAAGAGTACCATATTTATGACTGATTAAGAAAGAAGACAAAATATGAACAAAATACCCAGTTATGCCTGATATTTTATTGGAAAGAAAACAGATTTATTCATCCAGGTCAGTTTGTTTAACTACATTTGATATAAGATAAATATCTTATTTCCCTGCTTCCTTTTTAAAACTGAGGGCTAATAATATGGGTAAATTATATGGTAATTATTATACATCTTATTCACATATAACACTAATTCCTTGAATTAGCTACATTTCTGAGATTGATGTGACTCAATATTGCATTTTACCTAATCACTTTATTTAATGACCAGACAAGGTTATAGAATTTTCTTTTACCTAGGGAAATGAGTATAATACACATTCCAACACTTCCTAGAGACAACATCTTATTGTCTCCATTAAATAAGTTACTAGCTTCCTCCTCCGTCCTTGACAGTACTTGATGGTATACTGTGGTAAGTAGTAACAGACGTGTGAAAGGAGACAGCAAAATGCCTGCTTACTTTTTATAACTGGATACACACACACACACACACACATAGCCCATCAGCATAACAAGGCAATGTATAATGCTGACTGGATACTAAATAATTTATAACAAAAATGACTTTGAAAAATAGATTCACCATTAGGCACTGGTGGGACCAGAGCTGTTATTAAGCATGTTACATTTCAGAAATTCAAACTCTCAGCAGCATTCCAAAAGAATGTAGTTATTAATATTTTATACTGCTACAAATTCCCATAATCTCTGTTGTTTTTTTAAAACTGTACTTGTGCATAAATGAAAATACCCTTTCATATAGTTTGCACTTGTAAAGGTAGGTAGATGAAGGGTATGTTAGTATAAAAATATTTGCAAACTCAATGTAAGCACACAATAGAGTACAAAGACCTTTTGTAAAAATAAAAAAGTCATAAGTTTAAAAAAGTCAATATTTAAACAAACACCCTGTATTTTTTTACACCCTCTGGATGGGATTCTGATTTAGCATCATATGCTCTTATGATACTTTCATTTACTTTGCTTCTCCCTTTAGAGGACTCACAGATTTGGTCTTGCTGCATGTATAAGACTGATGTATACTCCGAATTTAACTATTTCTTCCATATTCAGCATCTGTTCTCTCTCTCTTTCTCCATATATATGTATGTATCTACACACACACACACACACACACCCCAAAGGTGAAAGAGTTAGTCTTTTCTTTTTGAAAGAGAAAGAAAAAGATGCAGGCAAATTTTGGAACAAGTTAGGGAAAAAATACTCCACTGTCCAGCTAAGAAACAGATTTTGATTTATATTTTAAAGTAGCAGTTAAAAAAAGAACTATAAAATTGTAAAAGTTGTGAAAAATACACTGAAAGTGTCCCATGGAAAATAAAAAATAAAAACTCAAGCTTGTTGGATAGAAGAAATACCACAGCCTAATTAGGCATGTCACAAGGTAGGTATGTAGCCAGCTGAGCATATACCGGGCACTTGTGGCTCCTGGATTAACAAAGAACTCACCAGCACCAAAATTTCTAAAACCTTCAATGACAGACTAAAGTGGCTCCAGGCCTAAGGAAATTTCAATCCACTTGGGCTGTTTCTCTCACAATGGTACATGTCTTTTTTTTTTTTTAACTTTTGGAAAATAAGCTGGAATGATTCATTTCCTTCACAAGAATAGTCGTAAAGCCAACTCTCATTTATGCATGGGTATGGGAATGGCAAGGATAAATGAAATCCCACATCCCCCAAATGAAAGTGGGAACATTTGGGAAATAATCTTCAAGTAAAATCTCACTTTAGCTTCTTTCTCCCTAAATTATTTACAAGGAGTAAAACTGATCTCTCTAAATGTCATAACTTCTGTCTCATTTTGGGGTAGTAGTGTCTATGATTAGTGCTCAATAAATGGGCAAAAGTCATTACTGGGAAATAAGGGGTCTGGACTGCCTGAAAATTCACCCCCAAATAAAGAAGAGTTGACTTTATTTTCAAAGAACATCCATTTATAAATTTAGTTAGAAAATGGTTGACATAATTTGTAACAAAGCAGATTTTCTGTAGTTCTTGTTTGCTTAAATATCCGACAACATACAACATGGCTTCCATATGTCAAACCACACATGTATCAGCTATGTTTTACTCTTGTACATAAATAATGACAATGCAAAGAACAGCAACTAGTCCGAGAGCTTGTAGGCCAAGAAACCAGAGCATGAACCAAAAGAAAATGACTATAACTGGTTCCACAATCCGTTCTCCAAAATACATCCTTGTGAAGCCCATGTTGATTAGGCTTTTGTTTAGTTCACCAAAAAGGGTTCCCATCTTTTTGTAGTCATCTATAACAGGTTCCACACTATGATTTTGTGATTCTTCTATGTCCTGTAAATAAGAAAAAGGAAAAATGAATTCAGTGTGGCTTAATTTATAACTTAATGTAGTTATGTCATATGAACAACCACTAGCATGGTTCTAAGCACATTCAATAAACACTTCATGTATGAGTTGCATATGTATGGATACTTTTCCTGTTGTATTCAGACCGAATTGCGAATATACTTTCACAAAGGTAGAAAACACCCACATCTCCAATCTAATAAATATATTTATAAGCACTTATTACTATGTGCCAGGCACTGTGCTAAACTCTGAGGTTACAATTAGTAAATAAGATAGTAAGTAAGTAAGATAATCCCTGCCCTCAAGGAACTTACACTCTAAGGGGAGGAGCACACAAAAAGAATCAGGAAAAGGGGAGAACACTAGGGAGTACCTGGCATGGGGGCATCTTGTTCAACGGAGTTGAAATCAGGCAGAACAGCAGACACAAAGTCGTGAGCTAAGAGTTTAGCTTCTGCCATATATAAAGGAAGGCATCGGGAGGAGTTTGGTACTCTGCCTTCTGGCCATCCAATCAGAGGGGAGAAGAGGCTGAAGGAGCCAGTCAAGGCTAGAGTTAGCAGCATGGTAGTAAGTTTAGAAGAGATGAACTTAACTTGGGAGGAGTATCTTGTTAATTGAAATATCTCAATGTATGTCTTTATTTCTGTAGATTCCAACAAATCAAGATCACCTAACAACCCTGACCCACAAGAGCTAAAAGAGAGACATTAAAATTTGTCATGCCCTAGTTTAGTGAGATACAAATAAGTATGTTGAGACAAGCTGATTGAAAGCTCAGTTTCTCTTTATTGCAGATTTTTATCATGACAATTTGTTGGAAATCCTCCTAGTTCCTCATTGTGGAATATTATAGATTTCAGTAAGCAGGATGACTTTGGAGAAGTTATTTGTCTCCTCAGAGGTAATTAATCTCTTTTATGCTAGAAACACATTCATCAACTTATTTCACAAAGGAGCTTACTTGGTATGACCAGGGGGATGGGCCAGAGCCCAATTATGGCATAGCAACATCACAGATATAGGTACCTTAAAGGGTCTCTGTTATTCTTCTTACAACAATAAGGTTTTTTTTTTATCACTATCTACTTTATTATGTAATCTAAATTAAACATTTAACATTTTTCTTCACACTTTAGCTGTTTTCCTATTCTCAATTTATGGTCTATTGGATAAAAAGCAACTTTTGTCTTGGTTTTCATACTTAAATTTCTGATTAAAGTCTGGTTGCCTATTAAAACAATTCCATTCAATAAGCATTTATTCAGCAACTAACTATATTCAAGGCACCAAGCTAGGTACTGGAAAGACAAAGACAAAAACGAAATAGTTCCTGCACTCAAGGAGCTTATGTCCTAATGAGGAAAAACAACATATACATAGATAAGTAAATGCAACATATATACAAAGAGCTTGCTGGTGTGTTGAGGAAATCAAAAGGATGGCATCGTAGCTTCCCTTTGCACTGGTGCCAAATACAGATTTATTTAGAAGATAGTATCTTACCTTTGTTTTAGTAGTTAGAACTGGAGAGTTCAAGTAAATTTTTAAAAAATAAAATCACATATTTCTTTGGTCACATATTTCTTTTCTTTCCCCAAAATTTTATTTTAGACTCAAACACCAGAACACAAATACAGAATGGAGAAAAGAAACAAAAAATATCATAAACTTAAATGTTGGAACTTAAATACAAAGTTAGAAATGAAGAAAAAAGCATGTCATGTGCATAGCAGAACGTAAGAGAGAATTCAAAATGTGTTATAACAAATTTTCACTTCAAGAAAGCCTATGTGATAAATGATGTTCATGTTGAGAATTGGCCATCTTTGCTTCCTTGTGAGTTTTCTTTTGTTCTCTCATGTACTTTTTTACTTTGTTCTTTTATTCCCTCCCCCCAATCCCTCCCAGAAGGCCACAATAAATTTTAGATATGTTTCTCTATAGCTATATATACATACACAAACACATATACATACATATATAGACATATACTTTCCCAAATCTATTCTACTTGTTTTTATGTGTGATTATACCTCTTGTTTCCGATCCCTCCTGCCTCCTCTGCTTTATTTCTACCTACTATCTTGCCCTCCTATGACTTGCCTAAGACCCTCCAAGGATCCCTCCCCTATCCTCCAATTCCCATAAATCTAAACACCCTTATATACTCCTATTTCACCTATTCCCTCACCCTCCCCTCTAAAGATCCCTCTTTTGTCTTCTCCCCCTTCCTATACCCCTACTGTTTTATTTCTTCTGAATTTAGAAAGCTTTTATACTCTTCTAAACTCTTTTATATATATATATATGTATATATATATATGCATATATATATATATGTATATATACATACACACACACACATCTATACATATGTATTGTTCCCTCTTAAACCCTTTCATGATGGAAGTAGGTTACCAGAACTACCAGCCCTCCTCCCCATCTAATTTCTCTGTATCAATTCTTCCTCTTGTACCTCATTTTTATACAATAATTACTCCTGAAGCTGTTCCTAAACGGTGTATTTCTAAATAACATTTTGTATGACTACAAATTAAAATCTTTCCTTTTTTGTTATTGGTGATTTTCTTAAAGTAATTAGTTGGGTTAGAAGAATGATGAGATGGAAATTTGTAATGCAAATCTGTCACTATTAGGTATGTGCCTGACGTTCATACCACAGTTACTCGTAAGTGGAAATAGTTACTTTGTTTTTTACTTCTCTAAAGTACTTATTACATATGATAGTTATGCTTGTGTGTAATATCACCACACACAGTAAGTTTCCAGGGATGACATACTTTAAAGGGACCATTTCTTATCTGGACTTTGTATTACCACCTGTCTCTGCCAGTGTTCTCTGCACCAATTTGGCATTCAATGTTTGAGGAACTGAGGTATATTTGATATGGTTTTGTTGGAGACATTTAGTACAGTTGATGGTGAAATTATATTTTTGAATTGTCTAAATAAGCAGTTCTTTCATTAGAAGGAAAGTTGCACACTTTTCAAGTTATCATGTGCAATTTATATATTGCCTTTTGCAAACGTCTCTTCTTATACCTTAGAGAATAGATGACTGTTCTTGACTATATCAATTGCTTGCATATTTTCTCATGTAAAAATTTTATCTCGTAGTTCTTAGAAATGTTTTTCTCATCAACTATTTTTCTTTTTATCACTATCTCATTTTTGTGGTACAGCATTTTTATTCTGATGTAAACCAAATCTACCTACCAATGTTCCCAATTTCCTCTATTTGTTCAATATATATTTACCTTTACTCCACAGCAGACATAAGCCTATTAGTTCATTCTTTCTAACCCTTTAATGTTTTTTTTCATTGTTTAAATCTATGATATAGCTAGAATTTATTATGGTACGGAGTGTTTCTAAAGCTATTTCCTGTCATCTCTATCTAGTGCTCCCAAGAGTATTTATTAAAGAATAACTTCTATTTTTCTTTTCCATATGTTTAAGAAACACTGTTCTTTTGTAAATATTTGGTTCTATTTCCAACATCTCTATTCTGTTCCACTGACTTATGTTTATATTACCTGACTGATATTGGATGGAGTTGATTCTTTTATGAGATTATTAAAGTCTAGTAAGCCAAGTCTACCTCTATTAGGTGGAATATCCCTTGATGTTCTCATTCATTTCCCCCAAATAAGTTTAAGTTTCTACGAAGGACATTTCCTCATGATCATCTAGTGTGATAGGACAGTATAGGTATTAATAAATTAAATCAGTAAATTAGTTTAAGGTACATTATCATTTTTACTATGTCCTACAAACCCATCCATCCACTGAATATTTTCTAATCACAGAATCTCAGAGTTAGAAGGAGCCTCAGAGGCAATCTGGTCCATCAAGTACCTAAACAGGTACTACTTCTTCATATCTCTGATAACTAATCATTCACTGTCTATCTGAAGGCCTCCAATTATGGGAAACTCACTACCTCTCCAGACAGTCCATTTCATTTTGATAGTTCTGATTGTTAACAGATTTTTCTTTATATCTTGTGAATATCTGCAATCTTTACTCCATTTATCTGCCCCCTAGGACCAAGTGAAACAAAATGAATCCCTCTTTAATGTGACAGTCCTGTATATGAGAAGATGTATGAACAAATAGCTATCAGGGTTCTCTTCTTCTTCTTCTTCTTCTTTTTGAGGGAGGAGGAGGGCAGGGCAATTGGGGTTGACTTGCCTCAGGTCACATGGCCAGTAACTGTTAAGTGTCTGAGGTGGGATTTGAACTCAGGTCCTCCTGACTCCAGAGTCAGCGCTCTATTTACTACACCACCTAGCTGTCCCTGGGCTCTCTTCTTCAGGCTAAACATCTCCAGTTACTGCAACCATCTTTGATAGTATGGTTTTGAGTATATTTACCACACTGAAAACCACTCCAAGTTTGTCAACATCCTTTCCTAAATGTTCAAAGCTAAACATAAAATTCTAGATGTGGTCTGAGTTGAGTAGCAAATACTGGGACTATATTCTCCTTCAGCACTATGGTCACTTTTACTTTTTTGCCTACCTCATTAAAGTGCTGATTCATATACAGTTGGTATTACATGAAATTTCCTCACATCTTTTTCACATGAATTATCTATCCATATCTTCCTTCCCCCATATGTGTGTATGTGTGTGTGTGTGTGTGTGTATGTACATACATACAGTTGAATTTTTGAACACACTAGTAGAATTTTTCAATTATATTTATTAAATTATATTTGCTTTCTTCTACCAAGTCTTAATCCAATGCCTCATTATTCCATGGAAATGATGCTGGTTCTTAAAGGGGATGGGCTCTGATACATTCAACTATGAAGAAACAGTTTTGAGTACAACCTTAGCAATAGGTTATATGTTTTCCAAGGACCAGCCTAGCTAAGCCTGGAAAGAATCGTCAGTGGTGAGCTAGGAAGCTGGTTATGATTTTTTGGACACTACAACTATGAAGTAAAAAAATATATAAACTATCACTCAGTTCTTCAGCCTCTGTGCTAATGATAGCAGTGACAGAAAATGGAACAGAAGATGCTAAGAACCACATTTTTTAGATTATGGACATTAATTTGTTGGGACTCTAAATATGAGATCTTTGTCCAATGATGGATGAGTGAATATACTAGTAGAGGAATTGAATTGTATCCAGCATAAGAATTTCACTTTGGTAATTGGTAACTTCAGTGCAACAGACATAGGCAAAGATGCAAACAAAAAAAAAAGGTGGAAAATATGGTTCACACGTAAGGAACTAGAGAGGCCCTTTCAACACTATATCCATTGTTCATTGTCTTTGACAATATTCCAGGTGTGACAATAGGTGAAAATGAGAGTTGTTTTAATTGGAAGAAGTGAAATTGTTTAACCTAGAGAAGATCCAATGAGAGGAGAAGGAAACATAGCAACTGTCTTAAAGCACTGAAGGGTTGTCAAATGGCGGAAGGATTAGTCTTGCTTTGTTTGGTCCCAGAGAGGAGAATGAGGAGCAGAATCAATGGATAAAAGCTACAAAGAGGCTTGGTGCCCCTAACAATGAGGACTGTCCAAGAGTGGAATGACTTTCTTGGAGAGGTGGTGGTTTCTCTCTCCTTAAAGGTCATCAAATAGAGTTTGAATGACCAATTGTCATATTTGTTATGGTGAGCATTCCTTTCCTGTACAGGTTATATTAGAGGGCTGCTGAAGTTTCTTCCAATTTTTGACTTTGATGACTGATTTGTGTTTCTAGTGATTAGTGATTTGGATCACACTCTGTTAGAGGGGGCACTGATGGCTTGTAATTCTTTTGAAAACTGTTCATACCCTTGGACTGTTCATCTATTCAGGAATAGCTCTTGGTTTTACATATCTGTGTTAGTTGCCTGTATATCTTGAATATTAGACTTTTATCAGAAGTATCTCATGAAAATTCAACAATCTAACTAGCTGTTCACTTAGCTCCTACGTTCAAGTGATATCGGTGATAAAAGCAGTATTTGTGTTCCAAAAGTTCTCACTTCCATAGCCAGGACCATTCCTCTCTTATTTCTTGTTCTACTGAGCTGCCTCTTTGGGGTGAGTCTGGATCCTCTTCTGAGCCTCTTCAGAGTTATCTTCCCCCTAATTTCTTTCTTATAGTACTTCTATTCTTTCAAAGAATGCTTCATTCTCCCTGGCAAACCAATAATACACAGGTGACAGAGTCATCCCTTCTCCAGTCCTCAACCTTTCCTTCTTTAAGAGAGTAACCTGCATTTTGTGTGCCTGTGGTTATTGTTTGGCCCTGTAAGAAATATAAATAGTTCAATCTCCTTATGTGATGGGAATATTCTAAATTTGCAGAAAATGAGACACTCAACAGTTCTCCATGACTCTGGCTATTAACTGACTAGAAAAACTGAACTTTTTGTTGCTGTTGTTGTTCAGCCAGTTCGGTCATGTGACTCTTTGTGACCCCATTTGGGGTTTTCTTGCAAAGATACTGGGAGTGGTTTGCCATTTCTTTTTCTAGCTCATTTTACAGATAAGGGAATTGAGGTAAACAGGGGTAAGTGACTTGCCCAGGGTCACAGAGTTAGTAAGTGTCTGAGGCCAAATGTGAACTCAGGAAGATGAGTCTTCCTGATTCGAAGCACAGTGTTTTATCCAGTACATCAACCAATGCCCCCAGTTGTCTTTTTACCGTGCCTCTTTTTGGGGCTGGGACTGGTTGGTTAGTGGAGGAGGGGTGGAGGAAATTCTTGTGAACTTTTCTGATGAAATCAAACTTCCAGCCACTTCCTTTCTCAACTCTTACCAACTGATCAAACATCAGAAGTAATCAACTTATATTTTTGCTTTTTCATTATATCCTTTGTGCCTTTGCTGCCACTATATTCCTGTACCGATCTTTTCTGGATCCCCACTATTTTTAAGGCATAGATCAAGTCTCACTTTTTCCATTATTTCCATTAGGCTTTTCTTTATTATGCTCATCTTAGGAGATCTTTTTTCCTCTTTAGCTTAATCATACTGCCCTTACCATTGATTCATTTAATAAACATTTCCTGAACACCTACTCAGTTCAAAGTACTATACCAGGTACTGTATGGGAAATAAAAACCAAGATGTTTTGGTCCCTGTCCTCAAGGAAACCACAGTCTGTTAGGGAGAGGTAAGATGACTATACAATTCATTTTCACAGAAGGCACTTCTCTATCTTGCTGCCTGGCTTTATCTAAATGGGCTCTAAGTCTATTCTTATATCAAAATTCTACAGTATCCCTTGGTAACCATAATTCTTGCTATATTTGGTTCAGTTTCTCTATCAATAATTTTTATAATTCCTTACAAGAAATATTTCTAATCCCGTGGGGGTTGATACAGCTTGATACAGCCCATTTAAGAATAAAGACTTTCTTTTGTTTGGTGGTTAAAATGGGGAATCTTGCTTAATATACTTGTCTGACATTTGTAAAAACAGAAAACAGTAGCTTAATGCCTCCCTGCACATCTATCAGGTGGGTGAAAATTTATTATAAATTATATATATATATATTTATACAAATATTTAAATATATGTTTATAATATATATTAATATATGTGAATATATATTATAAATTATAATGTTTTTCAATTCTTGGGATTAGACTCTCATTCTATAGTCTGAACAGGATAAAAAAAGCAAATTAAACTGCTGGATTTATTTCTTTTCTCTCTAGATACTCCCATTCCTAAACCATCATGTTGGCCTCTTTTAGAAGTGTTTTTCTAATACTAGCAGATTCTATTCTAATAATTCCACTTGTCTACCTCAGTTTTTGGCACAGGGTTTTTAAGAAAAAAACTTCTTAAGATAGCAGCAAAAACCACAAACACTGCCCTATAGGTTTCCATTTTGGCTTATACTGGCTAGCACATGTACAGTATGACTTCGTTTAGACATGATCAATATCATTCTATTCATATGCCCTTAGAATTTCCAGTGGACTTGTGTAAATACCAGAAACTCTTGGAACTATCCAGGATATAGAAAATGTTCTAATGTAATTGACTGTAATATGACTGATTATGCCATCTGACTAATCCAAATAGCCTGGCTCACAACCCTCATGCCTGCTCTTATGAGATAGATTTTCTATCTCTGACTCTTCCCAAGATACCAGCTATTAAAATGAAAAACTTTAAAATGGATATCTGGCATTTGTAATTTTCCTTCCTCTCGGAAACCCAGCATCTGAGACTCAGACATCATCTTGCCTAGCACACACCTGAACAAAAACTACCTCTATATATCTCCAACAAGTAGCAATCAATCTTCTCCAGGACTGCAGAAAATCAACTCTCTTCTCTCTTCCAGGACCTTTCAATTCTACCTCCACTCTGCTATCAATTCCTGGGGCTGCCCCTACTCCTATTCACTGAGGGCAGTCCTCAATCCCCTGACAATCTCGTAAGTGTCCTAAAAACTTAAAAAGTTAGCTTTGTTAAGAAATTGAGGAAAACAAAACAATCTAAGTATAAAAAGGAGGCATCTCAAAGAACAGATTCTAAACTGGTTTGGATGTCAAAGTTACTTGAATCTGAGGCCCATTTGGGGTCCTATTGGTGGCAGGACAGTGAGAAGGGATGCCAGTGTCAAGGACCTGGGCTCAAGTCCTGCATCTTGTACTTACCTTTTGTAACTGAGGGCAAATAATTGTGTTTCTGTGAACCAAAGTGAGAGAGTTGGACTAGATAGTCCCTAAGCTCTCTCCCAACTCTAAATCTATGATTCTATGAATGTTCCCAATTGCTGTCCATAAGACTGTAATATAGAAACATGGCATTATCTACTTTCAGGGCTAAACTACAGGGATAGCAACTTGTAGGAATCTGAAATGATGCCTGGAAACAAGAATAATAATTAACCAGGATACTGATGGTGTGAGTAATTTATTCATCTTTTACATCCGACCACAGTGCCTTGTGCACAGCTGACATTCAGTGCACACTTGTTGAATTAATAAATGAAGGAACAACCTTTTCTTGGTTCAGGATTAGGTTTGATTAACTAGGCTAATTAGGGGTAATTTTCTAGGTTTAGGATTAAGTATTAGATATAACTTCAAATCTTAAAAAAATAAACACCAAACAACTCTTCCTGGTTAAGAGTCAGTAACACTAGAGTCAAGCAGTGCCAAGAGGGGAGTCAGTCAGTCAACCAGCATTTATTAAGTACTTACTGTATGTGCCATTTGGGGAGTTAGTTGGCACAGTGGATAGAGTGCCAGGCCTGGAGTCTAGAAGACTCATCTGCATAAATGCAAATCCCAGCCTGAGACACTTACTAGCTGTGTGACACTTAACCCTGTTTGCCTCAGTTTCCTCATCTGTAAAATGAACTGGAACAGGAAATGGCAAACCATTCCAGTATCTCTACAGAGAAAACCCCAAATGGGGTCATGAAGAACTGGACATGACTGAGACGACTCCACAATAACAACAAAATGTGCCAGTTGCCATGCTAAAGCAGATGCAAATACAAAGAAAGGCAAAAGATAGTCTCTACTCTCCAGGAGCTCACAGTCTGATGGGGGAGACAACACACTAACAGCCATGTTCAAACAAGATACATACAAGATAAACTGGGGGTAGTCTCAGAGGGAAGGCACTAGAATTAATGGGATTGGGAACAATTTCCTACAGAAGGTAAGATTTTAAGTGAGACAGGAAGGAAGTCTGGGAAGCCAGGAAGCAGAGGGAAAGCCAGTGAAAATGCCTGAGTCAGAGATGGACTGTCTTGTTCGAGCCATAGTAAGGAGGCCAGTGTCACTGGATTGCAAAGTGCCTGGAGGGGCTTTGTGGGGAAGGTGGTGTTATAAGGTATAAGAGGACTAGACAAGTAGGAAGAGCTTTAAAAGTCAAACAGAGGAGAGGCTTCTATAATCAGAACCCTGGAAGTTCTATCAATGACACTATTCTGTGTGAATAGATTCCTTCCAGTAAAACAGTCTAATTCTGAGCAAAGAAATCCTATTTTCTAAGAAGTCACTAAACAGTTATTTGTCTTGCTATTAATTTGAGAATATTCCATACATGAATATTTAAACTTAGGGTTAAGCTGAAATGTACAAAAGACTTCTTTCTAAAAAAAATTATTTCATGTTCTTTACACATTCCACCATCAAAGAAGAGGGCTTCTTTCCTCCACATAAGGTATAATAAACAATATTCTAACAAACTAGTTAGTCTTAGTGTAAGGATTAGTTAACTACTAAGAGTAGTCAAACTGAAAACCACAGTTCAAAACATATTGGCTTTAGGACTAGTTGTAAAGTAAAAACTCTCATGCCTAAAATTC
This sequence comes from Pseudochirops cupreus, assembly GCA_028627135.1. Lineage (NCBI taxonomy): Eukaryota > Metazoa > Chordata > Mammalia > Diprotodontia > Pseudocheiridae > Pseudochirops > Pseudochirops cupreus. The sequence goes on from CM053583.1 coordinate 165,649,954, forward strand.
ATCATTTAAAATTATTTTAATTTGATCCATATGTTTCTTATTCATATTTACTTAAAGCACACTAGTTGATTCTTAGTTTTATGAGTTCTAAAAAACAGACCAAGATGGATACTATAATTAAAAAAGCACATAGCTTTCTTTCCTATTCCCCACTTTGTCATGATATGGAAAGAACTACCCACCCCCCCATCCCTACTCCAAGCATTATTAGGAGACATTCAAACTGTCATCACCGGGTAGCTATTTCTTTTTCTCTTTTTTTTTGGAGGGCAATTAGGGTTAAGTGACTTGCCCAAGGTCACATGGCTAGTAAGTGTGTCAAGTGTCTGAGGCTGCATTTGAACTCAGGTCCTCCTGACTCCAGGGCCAGTGTTCTATTCACTGCGCCACCTAACTGCCCTGAGGTAGCTATTTCTAAAGAAAAAAAATTGTTTAATGTTGTGTGTGGTATGTTTAACTTACTTTCTTCTTGTTTTTTAATAGGATCAGTGTTTGTAACTCTGAAATTCTACAGACTGTTTTGTGGTAATCAAAAACATCTTTTCTTTAATATTTAGTCTTAGGAGACTCATTTTGTTTTTTCCTCTACCTCTTGATTACAAAATCTAGGTCCTAAAATGAAGGCTTCCCAGGATAGGTAGACAACTAGAAAACAATGATTAGACAATAACAGGATTAAACATTTGATTTTGGGAACATCACACTATGTTTTAAAAATAAGACAAAATTAAACTTCCTGCTTCCCAACTGCAATTTCAGGTGTAAAACAGTTGCAATTGCTTCAATTAATTTGTTTCCTGGGTCTTTTCTTCTTTGCAAGCAGCAAACCAGTTACAAAGTAGTTTTTGCTTTGTATTGTTCTCCTAATGAAAAGCTGAAATGTTTACAGTGGGGCTTTTTGGAGTGCAACATCTGGTCAAATAGAAGTTTGCTCTCTTTTTCTTAATTCTCTTTCAAAAAGCAACAACAATAATGTACCATTAGTATTAAAATGCATGCATATTATAACTAGAGACTCAATGGAGTTCCATTTCTATAATCCCATTTCATTTTTATCAAATTAAATATTATAAAATACTATAGCTACAATTGGAAAGAACCTCAGAGGCCATTTATTACCGTGCTCTCGTTTTTCTGGGGCTTAAGGATATAGGTCACCCAGCATCAGAGCTTAGATCTGAACTCAAATTTTTCACTTGGGGGCCAATGCTCTTTCTATTGTACTTCTGTATGGAACTGTCAAATAAACTATTAGTATCTAGAGAGCAAGTGAATGGCTGTGTTCCTAAACATCCCAATGGACAAGTCAACTCCTAAGACAAATAGAATGACTACGTAGGTGCTATCAAGATGAATAGTATCATTTAATGGATGATTTAGTTCTTTAATGAGAGACATGGCATAGTGGATGGAGCACTGGCCATGGTGTCATAATTGATTGATTAGAAAGAACCTTAGAGAACCATCTAGTCCAACTCTCTCATTTTACAAATTGATGAAGAAATGGAAAATGTCACCTACCTCACAAAGTTATTTTAAGCATCAAGGAGATGACATATGTAAGGAGTTTTGAAAACCTTAAAATGCTATAGAAATATGAGTTATTATTGTTAACAGGTATGGATATACATAGACAGATACCTGTTAGGTCAAGTCAACAAGCATTTATTGCTTGATTAATGCCAGGCTCAGTGCTAAGCTCTAGGAATACAAACAGAAGCAGAAAGAAAGTCCCTGCCCTCAAAGAGCTAACATTTCAATGGGAGAAGAAAATACATTTTAAAAAAGTTGTAAAGCAGGGGTGGAGAGGGATAGAAAAGGTGGGGAGATACCTGTGCCAGAGTATGATAGAGAAAGTCTGGAGAGTAAGGAGTGCAGGAATGAAGACTTGTCCAGCTTGGGAATTCTCCTTACAATGACTTTCTAGGAGGATTGTTGTTGTTCTTGCTTGTCTTTCCATCTCAAAGAGGACCATGATGTCAGGAAGATGATGTCATGACTTGTAAATGATTTAAGTGAGGAAGGGCTGTGCAAAGTCACCAGTCTCACTTTCTCCTCAGGAGCCATCAGAGTCCAGTGGTAAGAATCAATCAATCAGAGGAATAGGCCATGGAGGTGGAGAGTACTTCCAGTATGAGAATTTCAGGGGCAGTGAGAACTTCCAGGGTAAAGAGGTTTCATGATAGAGAACGCCTGAACAGTCAGAAGCTCAGCCTGGAGTAGAATGGAATGGAGTGGAACAGAGTATTTATTAAGGGCTATGTGCATAGCCCTAGAGAGACAATAAAATACCATGTGTTAAGCCCTAGAGAGACAATAAAAGCAATCAAGTCAGTCCCTGCCTGAACAGGGAAAGAGGAGCTGAAAAGGATGGTGGTGGGAGCATTTCTGATTGGGATAAGGTAGCTGGGGAGGAAGGGAAATCTGGAGGGTGAATTCTGGTGTGAGTGAGATGAAACATGGCTAGGGCTCTTCTTGAAATGGTTTTCTCTATATAGAGGATAGTAATTAGTCAAGGTGGCAGTGGTGGTGGGGAATGTGATGTGTTATGGACTCATTGAATGAATGAATGAATTTAAAGCCCATTCCTCCTATTAATTTCTAAACAGCCATTATCATACTTTCCAATACTCTTAAAAAATCACAACCATAAACTTTTGTTTGTCTTTATAAAGCATGCATCAGCTTTAACAAGGTAGTAACAACGACTTCTACAGATCTATAATTCCTTTCTCAGATTTTCTTTGTATTCATACACATAGGCAAGCAATTTCCCTTCATTTGGACTTTCACTGCCTGAGCCACTGGTGACTATAGCAGATAGGCTTGGTAAGGTCCTTGCTTCTCACCAATCCATCCCCTCTACCACCAATGACATAGCATTAGTACTCCAGCTACAGAAGCCCCTTTGCTATTCTCTTCCTTTCCCACAAGGCACTCTTCTGGAAGGCTGGTACCTGACCTCAGAAACTGGAGATTAACCATAACTCCCAAATTGGCGCTGGCCAAGTTTACAGGGTGAGAAAAAGTTGTTGAAGGAATACAAGTACCCCTTCCTCAAAACAGGAGGTTCAGGTACAGAGTACAGTGTCAACCATAGGTCAGCTACAAGCAGGGCCATGTACTTCTGCAAATCACCACCTACTGCTCTGAGAGGTGAAACTTTTGGCAGCCCCTTCCTACCTAATACAGGTCTGGTGTACTCCAAATTTTTAAGGCAGGGAGATAGCTTGCTTTGGTAGACCATTAGGGATGGTCTATCCCTTCCCACATCATAATGCTCCCTTCCTGACTCTCAGCTGCCAATTATCTTGGAAGCAATTATCCCCCGTATGGGAACTGAGTAGAAGAGCTCCCTCTGTTCTCTCAGCAATGTATTGGGCACGTCCTTACTTCCATGGGAGGTGCTCTTCAGACAAAGGTCTATCCTCTCGAATCTCATCAAATGGATTGAAAAATTCATCAGATTTGGATTAATCTGTGGCTACCCTGATCAACTAGTCTTACACCTGTATACTCATATTCATCATTTCTTATGGCAAAGTAATTCCATTATAGTCATAATACAAAATGTGCTTAGCTATTCTCTAGTCCTTAGAAGTGTGGACTGTTTCCACTTTTTTTCCTTTTTTGCTATTATGAACAGTGACTGCAGGAATATTTTTGTACAGATAGGTCTTTTCTCCCTTGTCAATAATATCCTTAGAAATCACAGGAGCAAGTATGAATGTTTTTATATTTTTTGTGGCATAATTCTGATTTGATCTACAAAAATTATAAATTCATATTAGACCAGGTACCTAAGAGCAAGCCTAAATAACCACTTTTGTAAATCACTGGGTCATTTCTATAGTGAGCATATTAAGACTTCATAATTTTATGCACTTTATGAGAAGCTGGTATTATCATCCCCTGGTACAATGCAAAGAGTGCTGGATCTGGAGAGAGAGAAGATCTGAGTTCAGATCTAAGTACTTACTTCCTGCGTGACTTTGGGAAAATCAGGAGGCTAGGATGGACTAAACCATCACCTGGATGTGATCTTCTGTAAGTAATTTGTCATCTCTGAGTCTGTTTCCTCATCTCTAAAATAAAGAGGTTGGAAATAATATTCAAGTCCCCTCCCCCCTCCAAAATTCTATTCATAAGTTCATTTAGAGATTTTATCCTTTTTAAGTACTTAGAACTATAATTATTCATAGGGAACTATTCACAAATAGTCATAATGTATATTTTAAAAATTATCTGTAAAATCAGAATGACACAAGATTGGATAGCAAAGGGTTAAAATATTTTATAGATAAAGAAAAAGTGGAGACCGTGAAGAGTATATGCCCCATACCTCCAAGGGGTTTAATTTACATATTTATTGATTGAGCAACATAAGTGATTTGTATTAAAAATATTTGATTAATTGATATGAGCCTTGTTTAGTTTCTCAGGACCCTGAAGAGTAATTCCTCTTACAAAATGACTTGGTTAAGACAGGAAGATTCCTACTTGGAACTCAATGTTGGAACATGAAATTTCAAGGTAAAAATAAAATAACTAGAAAAAGTTGAATGAAAATTGAAGTTATAGAACCATGAAACATGCACAGATGGGAGAGATCTGACAGACTCAGAAACGGAAATTAAGACTAACAGAAGGTTATGTGACTTGCCCATGGTCTCCTGCTTCTTACCACCTCTTGCTCTCAGGCCACAATTCTTTTGACAAGACTTTAGTGCTGCTGTACTAGAACTTACTATATAATTATAATTCTATGAATTCAAATAATATGGTCCTCTACAGAACCAACTACTGAGCCGTAATTTCTTTATGAGGCAGCTAGGTGGCACAGTGCATAAAATACCGGGCTTAGAATCAGGAAGACCTGAGTTCAAATCCAGCCTCAAAGACCTACCAGCTATGTGGCCCTGGGCAAGTCACTCAACCCTGTTTGCCTCAGTTTCCTCACCTATAAAATGAGCTGGAGAAGGAAATGGCAAACCCCTCCAGTGCCAAGAAAATCCCAAATAAGGTCTTGAAGATTTGGACGTGACTGAACAACAACAGTAACAATTTCCTTATTCTAATGAATTGAAGTTAACACTTACTATGGAAATAATTATAATAGCTCTCATTTATATAGCATCTGTGGTAGGAGCAACAACTGTTTTCTGTGGGTTGGGCTGGTTCCTTCAGGGAACAGGGAGGCCATATGGCTTCCTTGCAGCCTTAAACATAAAAGTCCCAGCTCAGCAGAGTTGGTCTCAGAAGCCTCACCAGAGTTTCTGCTTCCTTCCTGACCTAGTTGTCTGCTATGCTAAGTAGTATTTTATTTAAACTTTAGTGTATTTTAAAAATGATTCTTTTAACCTAAAAGTTAAAAAAGTTGGTTTTATTTAAAACCCACAGTGCCATTTTAAACCTTGAACCTAATTTTTAAAACATTCATTTTTAAAAATTTTGAGTTCCAAATTCTCCCCCTCTTTTTATCTCTTCCTCCTCTCATTGAGAAGGCAAGCTATATGATACCTATTATATATGCAAAGTCATGCAAAACATATTTCCATATTATATGTGATTTAAAAAGACAAAAATAAAGTGAAAAAAGTGCTTCATTTTGCACTCAAGAGTTCATTAGTTCTCTCTCTATGGAAGTGGAGAGGATTTTTCATCATGGACCCTTTGGGTTTGTCATGGATCACTATCTCAATCCAAGTAGCTGAGACTTTCACAGTTGATCATTCCTGCAATATAGCTGTCAATTCTAAATTGTTATGCTAGCCTGATTTAGGTGAGGCCCATAATAGTGGCACATGGTTTACTAAGCACTTTTGGCAACAATGGAAAAAGCACGAGCTCTGTGGTCAGAGGCTATGTATTCAAAACCTACCTCTGTGATTTTTAGCTAGGTCATCTGAGTTTCAGTTAACCTCCCAACACCTCTATATTTCTGTACCCAGTGATGCATGCACTCATGCCTCCTTTAACCTGCTCAGCTGAGAAAGAAGGTTTAAATATCAGCAGCTTCCACCAGTCCTTTTTTCTTGTTTGTATAGACTTCTACTTGTGCATGCTGATTATGTGAGATAATTCTATTCTTCCCCTAGTGTATTCTTATCCTCTCTCTTTCCATTCTTCTTTTAAGATCACAAAGATATATAGATATAGATATAGATATAGATATGATATATACATACACATATATGTGTGTGTATATGTATCTATGTATATGAATATATGTATATATATGCATGTGTATATATGTATATGTATAAGCAAAACATTTCCAAACACTTTGTCCTAATTACATATCATCCATGACCCCCAATGATGATAGGGTTTGGAAAGGATCCAAATATCATCTCCTCATATTAGAATGTAAATAGTTTATCTTTGTTTAGTCTCTTATGATTCATTAATGTTTACCATTTCATGTTTCTCTTCACTCTTGTATTTGCACTTCAAAGTTTCTATGAAGCTCTCATCTTTTCTTCATGAATGCTTAGAAATCCTCTATTTCATTAAAGATCCAATTTCCCCCTGGTCAGATTATACTAGGTTTTGCTAGGTAAGTTATTCTTGGTGTTTAAGCCTGTGCTTCCTGGAATATCATATTCTAAGCTCTTCACAACACAATGAGAGGCTGTGTACCAGGGCAAAAAGATGTCTCAGATCTAGCACTGAGGACCTAAATTTGTGTAGGGTGCAGGAATGGGTGCCAACTAGCAGCTCTGTTATTTACTTCCAAGTTCTGAGTCATAGATCCAAGGTGGACTAATGCCTAGGTGTGGCATTAGAAAGTGAACAGCAACCTTGGACCTAGCTTCTGTACAAAAAAAGGAACAACTTCAGAAGCCAGCAGAAACTATGGCTGCTAAATCATGTGTGATCCTGAGTGTATGGCTCCTCGGTACTTGAATTCCTTATTCCTTCCTTCCTTCCTTCCTTCCTTCCTTCCTTCCT
>CM053583.1:165665386-165731673 GCA_028627135.1 Pseudochirops cupreus
AGATGTTGGCTTCCTTTTTGTTACTTATGGCCCTGGTCCCCTTCAAAGCCTTGGACTCACACTGCTTATGACCATTTTTGAAAGCCAGATCCCAAGGGGGTCACTTTCTTTGCTTGGCTCAGCTCTTCCCAACCCACTCCAAGAATTGCTCCAAGAAAATGTAATAACCTAAGACATAATTTCTGTCTACAGTCTCCCAAATTTTCGTAAAAAGAGGTCCACCTTTCCTGTGTGAACAAATTACAATATGTAGATTAGATAGAGGATGCCTTTATATAACCTCAGAAAATCTGTGTAAGATATGTAATACTCACAGAGGCCACGAATAGAAAAAAAAATATAGAAAACACTCAAAAAAACAAATGAACTTAGGGGTGCTACTGGATGAACTTTCCTGGCTACGAGGCTAGACTTTGAAATCATGCAACAAAACCCCTTCTCTTCCATATGAGAGAGGTTAGGGTTAAAAAATGTTTGCCAGGTTCTATTAGCAAACACACATATCTCCTTCTGTTGTGGGCCCATTCATTGTTCTGGGTGGGGGGGTGGAGGAGTGGGAGGAAACTGTGCACAGCCTCGAGCACACAGGTCCACTCTGTTGCACACTGATATGTCTTTTCAAAGATAATGAACGTGAAGAGACTGCTTTCATCAGCCATAGAGCATGGTAGTTTCTCTAGCAAGTATAACAATGGTTACAGCTAATATCTATATAGCGTTCTAATGGGCTTTCCATACATTATCTTATTAGATCCTTACAAAAACTCTAAGAGGTAGGTGCTATTAACCCCATTTTACAGAAGGCAAAACTGAGACAAAGAAGTTAAGTGATTTGGCCAGGGTCATACCACTAGTAAGTATTTCAGGCAAGGCTTGAACTCTGGTCTTCCTGACTTGAAATCTAGAACTCTCTCCATTGTGCCAAACAGTTGCCAATTAGCTAATCATTTGCAGTCAGTCCTGTTCACAGGGAATGTCTATATCTTCTAAAAATATTTCCAGAGAGGAAAGATCTCATTCAAGGCAAAGTGCCCCTCAGATGCTTCCAATCAAAAAGCCGTAGCCTGTATTCTCATTAGGTTGATTGAGGAACTCATTAAGTTCACTAGGGACTGATCAAGTTTTTACACATTCACTAATATTTTTGAAGTCATTGTGGATATTGTCATTTGGCTGCATTTTATTTCCCTCTACACCTGCATCTGCATTTTTAAAAACAAAAGACATGTAAAAAACTCCTTAAATAAATCTCTGATTGGTAGAATCTTGGGTTGTTTGTCTAGCTTGGATGAGGGCCATTTTTAGGAAGTCCCTCTGCTGGGAGCTTGTTCTCAGGGCTGGTGGCTGTATGACAGGTTTGCTTTAGACATCTGTTACTCCTCTCTGCTTCTGAACCCCGAGATCCTTCAAAAGTTCCCAAGGTTTTTTTCAAAGCAACAATTGGGGTGGTATCAGCAGGAATTCCATGGGTGTGGGATTGCAGAAGCCCTTCGGAAAGGTCTAGCAGGTACCACCATTCACATGCCTGACCCTAAAACCTTCTGTTAATGCCCTTTCCCATTCTTTCTTCTGCCTAAGCAAGTCCAAAGCCCTGTCTACTGCTTGCCACAGGCTGCACACAAATTAGCTACAAACTCTGATAATCATTCCTATCTGCTCAAGACTCAGTTCTTGAGCTACACAAAGAAACTTTCATATTCGCTTTTCCTGAGAGTGTCCCCAAAGTCCTGTTGGAGATGCAGAGTCACTGGAAGTCAGATTAGTAAAGTGTAGAGAGAGGAGGAAATGAGCAGGAATGCAAAGGCATTTTAAATTAAATTTGGCAGTCTAAACAGCATGTAAATACATCTAAGGAGCTGATGAGAACTTTACAGCAGAAATATGTTAGGAATCTTGGACCAGACTGGAGACAGATTGTGAGAAACCAGGGTTGTTGGGAATAATGGTTAGAAGTGGTGAATGAGGTGAAAGGGAGATACAACCTGGTAAGGGGACTTGATAAAAATACTCATGAGCTTTCAATTCAAATTCAGTCTATCCTTTCAAACATAAGAGAGGAGTCACCAGCCTGTAACGTGAATATGGTTTTGAGTGACACTTGAACTGTGAGACTAAACATTTTGTACTCCCCAGTCACCTTTTTTCTTTTCTTTCTTCTATCCCCTTTTTCTGAATCCTTGTTTCTTCCTCCCACCCCACTGCCTTCAGTGATACCCCAGAGCGCCCACTTAGCATTGCTTGATCATGCCGGGGGCATTCAAGTACAAAGAGATTGCTTCTGTTTTCTTTAGGTGCTAATCTAAATAGGTAGAATAGTTGTAACAAAAAGGGAACGGACATAGACAAAATTATCTCTTCAAATATAAAATCAGGTTCTAGTGAAGATGGCAGGCCATTGAAAGACCAAAGGAATTCTGGGTGAGGACAAAAAGGAGAGTTTTCAAGAATATTCTGGGGTCAGGGGGGAAGAAGGAATAATCTCTCTTCAAGGATGCAATCCAGGTTAAGGTTGTTTTGGAAAAGCAGGCTATACATAGGTGTTCCTGGTGAGCATAAATATATATGGGTGGATGAAGAGAAGTTAGGGCAAGAGTCATTAACCTTTGTGTGTGTGTGTCATAGACCTGTCTGGTAGTATGGTGAAGCTTATGGACCCCTGTTCAGAATCATGCTTTTATTTGCAGACACAAAATAAAATATCTATGTTACAAAGACAACAAATTGTGCTGAGATACAATTATTAAAATATTAATAAATAAGTTCACAGACTTTATGTTAAGAACCTCTGCTTTAGGGTTAACAGCAGGCAGGTATAAGTAATACTGGGATTCAAGGATGATGATAGTTATCTTGGAAGGATTTAAAGAGTCACAAAAAGTTTCTTTTGGGAGCTGTGGTGAGATGGTTACATTTTTTAAGGAACTGAAAGTAGCCCAGAGACTGACAGGTGGGCTAGATCGACTGGAGAGTCACAGATTTAGAGCTGGATGGTATCCTAAAGGTCAATTAGTCCAATCCCTTCATCTTAAAGATGAGGAACCTGAGGCCCAGTGACTTGTCCAATGTCACACTGAAAGCAAGTAATAAAGCTGGGATTCAAAAAGAGGTCTTCTGATTTTAAGTGCAGCATTCTTTATATTGTCCTCCAATGGAATGGGAAAAGATTTTATTATTGGGAGAAATGAAAGGCCCCCGGGGAAAAAATCCCCCTCCCCTCCATAATACTGTGTGCCTGACTGTGCACTCCTAAATGAGATATTCATGTGGGTGTTTACTTAATTTGTATTTCAAATTATTCAGTATTTATCTAACAACCACACGTAGGAAGGGAACCACAGAAAACAATTTTAAAAAAACACTAGAAATAAATGGTAGGTAAAGAAAGTTTGCTAGTTTCTAATTTAAAAACCAAACTAAACCAAACCCCCAAACCTCCATATTTCCATGAAATGGGGTTGCTCAGGCAAAAGTTCCCTATTGAAGTGAACACCCCATTTGGTGGTTAACCTTTCCGTCATTAGCCATGTTGGTCATTTGAAAGCAGACATAAATTATGTGCAAGTTCCAAGAAAAAAAATTTAGTTCTTTTATATTTAGTTCTATTATATTTTAATAGGGATGACTGCAAATCAGTGTTCTATGTTTTATTACTACTGATGCATGATTTTAAATATAGGAAAAGCTGGTAGAAAATTTAGATGCTGGACAAAATTGTTCTGGATTTCAGCAATTTAAGGAAGAATAAAATTATATCTATTCTGAATTCCTTACTAATTCCAACCCTGTGAACATTTACTATGGTTGTTTAAAGACAGTTTAGATTGACATAATCCTTAGAGGAAGAAAAAGCCAGAAACCTACAGGAAATGTAGAAAACTGAAATAGCAGGAAATGGTACATAGTGCTCCCTGTGGGGTGGAGCCTTAATGTAAATGCTTTTTTCAATTTCCCCCTTTTTAAATTTCTCACACTTCACTGAAAAGCATAATTCTATAACAGAAGAGAGAGATTAAAAAAAAAAAGACTGAACCAGTTATTCCTGAATCCTTGGTCAGGCTCCTTAACAGAATTATTAAGGCTTGCAGAATAAAACCTCTGGGCCATTAGTAAAGTCCTCCCCACACGTGGACTTCAATAGCTTTAACAACTAGTGTGCTATAGGAAAAAGAGAAAATCACATACAGATCAGGCATTTATTATGTTCTTACTACGTGCCAACCTTTGTACTAAATGTTGGCATGCAAATATAAACAAATATGACACACTCCGCCCTCCAGGAGCTTACATTCTGACGAGCGAAGACCCTAAATAAAGCGCAGCTGGAAAGCATGAGTTGGGTATAAAGAGAGCAGGGGACAACGTGGGTGATGGAAAGATACAGAAATCCACAGGGCCAGTCAGCTGGGAGTAAAATGAATATGGATGGGCTCTCTCAAGAAATGGCGGCCCAGGTGAAGGAGTTACCAGTCAGGAGAACGGGCTGTAGGGCAGAGGTTTCTCCACCCTGGTGGAGAAGGTAGCTGAGAAGTAGGTAGAAAACGCCGGAGAGTAAGTTTAGGCCAGGTAAATATAATACACGTAAGAGTGAGGAAGAAGGTCTAGGCCAAAATAAACAGAACAAATCTGACGGAGGTGACACAACTTTGAAGTCAACAGATTTTCCATATGTATCAAGGCAATGGAAAGATAGAGAATGAAGGGGGAAGGGGAATGACAGACAACATATCACTGTTGAAAAAAGACATCAAGTACCGACCAATATGCCAACTGTATAACATTTTTATGAGAACACGAGGACGTTCTTCTTCTTTTTTTTTTTTAGATTTTTATTTTTGCTTTTTGGAGGGGGGAAGGCAGGGCAATTGGGGTTAAGTGACTTGCCCAAGGTCACACGGCTAGTTTTGTGTTAAGTGTCTGAGGTCAGATTTGAACTCAGGTTCTCCTGATTCCAGGGCCGGTGCTCTACTCACTGCGCCACCTTGCCACCCCAACATGAGGACATTCTTGATGAAAATATGAGAAGGAATGGGGCAGATGATGGGGCAGAACTGAGGCAAACAGGATAAGTGTGACTTGCCCAGGATCACACAGCTTGTGAGTATCTGAGGTCACATTTGAACTCAGGAAGATGAGTCTCCTTGACTCCAGACTTGGCTCTTTATCCACTGAGCCAGCTAGCTTGATACTGAACCATTAATGACTATTTTTTGAGTTCAACCAAAGAACTCTGAATACACCTAAATGTATCACAGCCCAGTTCACAACTATCCCCAACTTCTCCATGAGAATAGCATTAAGATAATTTGTAACAGACTCTCTCTGTCACTATCAGCAACCTTCCCTCAAAAAAAAGTACACTCCTAGATAGCTTTTGTGGCTGTTGAGTTGTTTTTCAGTCATGTCTTACTCTTCACGACCCCATTTGGGATTTTCTTGGCAGAGATACTGGAGTGATTTGCCATTTCCTTCTCTAGCTCATTTTATAGATGAGGAAACCAAGGTAAACTGGATTAAGTGGTGTAGTAAGCCAATATAGTTGATTCTTAGGGGTCAGTTTCTTTGTAGATGTCCTTGATGAACATGGCTTTGGCCCCCCCGCCTTGAAGCCTGCTCTTGAAAGCATCCTTTGTTATGTGAATGAGTTAACTGACTTTCCCAAAGACTTTTTTGTGCCTTGATAACAAGGCCTGATCCAGGACTCAGATTAAAAATCTTGACAGTGTGCCCTAATTAGGGCCACTCCCGATGTGGCTTTGTTAAGCTAGTGCCTTGGGCCCCTTTTGACTTGGGCTACAGTTAAAAGGACCTTTAATTTGAGATTTTGAGATCAAAGGCTTTACCCCCAGACTTCAGGCACCTAAAGAACATATTCCTTATTAAATTATCCATTCTGTCTTAGTTCCAATATAACAAACTAAAGACAATGATAACACCTAGATAATGTATTCCTTAACAAATTATCCATTCTGTATTACTTCCAGGATATAACAGGCTAAAGACAATGATACTAAAACTTGAGTTCTTTTTTCTCTTGTATCATTTTGCTCTATAAAAACCTTGTTCAAAGAATCATTAAATGGAGTTCCTGGTTCTTTCTTGAACTACCCACATGGTCTAGTCATTTCTTATTCACATCTCTGATCATGCTAAAGTGCTGGCCACTGAGCAAGCCATTACAAAGTGGCTTGCTCTGGGTCATACAGCTAGTAAGTATCTGAAGTCAGATTTGAACTTGTGAAGATGAAACTTCCTGACTCCAGCCAGATCCAGCACTCTATCCACTGTAACACCTACGTACCCCTACATAGCTTATTCAATCCATATTCTGAGAGTACTTATCTACCAGCCCTGAGGTTATTTCCTCTCTTTTCTCAAAGAGTTCAGTACCTGGCTTATAGTATTTACTTTTCATCCCAACCCCCTGCCCTAATACTAGGAGACTTTGCCATATATACTGATGTTCCTTCAAACCCTTTGTTTTCTCAGTTTTCAATTTACTCAACTCTCATTATTACTTGATACTATTTCAGTTCTACATGAAGGATGCTTATATCTTTCAGTTCATTGTCACATACAGACATTTTACTTCCATGATGAACAATTTCAAAATTCCTTTATCTGAATATAATTTTCTATCATTCATCTCTTCCTGTGGTTTATTCCTGATCCTCCTTGGGACCTCCAATCCTACATCACTCAGTATTCACATTCCCAGGCTACCCCCACTCTTTTGGCCTTAATTTCTTCCCTGCCTAAGACCTACCCTATAGTTAGCCAGTTCAACAGTACCACTATGCTGTTCTCTATTCATGAATCTGTGGCCCCCTTGCCTATCACTGCCTCAAGCAACAGAATATATTTTTCCTACCATGAATGAATGAAAATTAATTTAGTAAACATTTACTACATGCAAAATGAGGGTAGCTGGGTGGTTCAGCGGATAGAACATCAGGCCTGGAGTCATGAGTTCAAATCTGACCTTAGACATTTACTAGCTGTATGATCCTGTTTGCTTCAGTTTCCTCATCTGTAAAATGATCTGGAAAAGGAAATGACAAACCACTTCAGTATCTCAGTCTAGAAAACCCCAAATGCGGGTTTTGTCTGACAAAGAGTCAGACATGACTGAAACTACTCAACAACAACACATGAAAAATACGGTGGTCCTAGAGGATCCAAAGATGATCCCTACAACCTGTAGGGGGAGGAGGCAGGGAAGATTTTAGGTCAAAGCCAGATGGATAAGTTTAGTGGTTCTTAGGGCGAAGTGGCAAAGTGGACAGTAACAGATCTTCTTTAATGTTATTTCTATTGTTAAAACCATATTCATTTCTGAATGAATGGGGGCCAGTTCCGTGGCTGAGGCTGCTGAGAAAGCGGAGGTGTGGGGGTGCTGTGGTTCCTGCAGAAGCAATTTCCAGGTTCCATCTTCATGAGGGTTGAGGATTCCTTTGCTTTTCTCCTGCTGCAAAAAGGTGCTAGAGATCATCACACAAGGGAAGGGGGTGGAGGTAAAGAATGTAACAGGCATTTTTTGTACCTACTCTGTGCCAGGACTGAATCCACTACCAGTTATGTTATTTAAGTTCAACTGGAGCCCATTCTCTTTAATTGGTCCTTTGTCACACTCTACCTCAGCTTTTCCAAACTCTTCTTTTCAAGACTCCCATCCTCTCAGCAGAGGTCCTCATTCAATACTCTGATAAGAAAACAGAGGTCATCTGACCTGAGCACTATCTCCTCCCCCCCATGGATCTCAAACCTCCCGGCATTGTGCCCCAAATTCTTCTCCTTTACTTTAAGCAGAAGAAGAGGTGGTCCTTCTCCTTGCCAAGACCAACATTCTCTCCATCCCCTTCTCTCTATTCACTCAGCCACCATTCTAGTTCAGGACCACATACGCTCTCACTTCCCATCTTGTAAAAACCTCTTAACTGGTCCCCATGTCTCAAGTCTCTCTGTTGTAGAGCTGCTAAAGAGATATTATTCCTAAAACAAAGGCCTGACCATGTCACTTCCCTACTCAGCAAATCCCTCTGTTCTGTGTTATTCTGTGTTCTTTACATTCTGGCTCCCTTTTAAGCCTTATTATATATTCCTTTTTACACATACTACAATTGAGCAATTGCTGTTCCTCACACCTGATATTTTGTCTCTTGTCTGTAGGACTTCGCAAGACTCTCGTTCACACCTAGAATTCCTTCTTTAACCCCTAATTCCCTTTAAAGTTCAGTTAAGATGCCATTTCCTACAAAAATCCTCTTTCCAACCCCCCAATTGCTAGTACCTCCCCCCAACCAAATTACCTTGTCAATATTTAGTATATATTTATGTGTGCATGTGTGTCTTTTCCCTGACACACAGTAAACTCCGTGAGGGCAGGGACTGCTTCATCTTTGTCTTTGTGTTTCCAGGGCCAAATATAATGCTTAGCATAGAGTGGGTACTTAATAAATGCTTGCTGATTGAAAAACACTTTCCTGAAAACCAGGTAAACTATATCTATAGTGTTTCCTTCATCTGATTTTAATAACCCCTTCATAAAAGGAAGTCAAGCTAGTCCGAATCAATATTGCTTTCTGATTTAGCCATGGCTTTATCATTATTAGTGAGACTGAGTTTTTTATTGTTGTTTTTGAAACCAACATACGTTATTAGCCTGTGTTTCTTCTTTTGAAAACCAGGTCTTCTCATGGTACTTATCCACGGTGGAATGGAAATTAATTTATTGAATTTTAATAGTTCCTTATTTATTCTGTATCATGCTTTTTGCTATCATGTGGAATAAATATTTTCCTAGCCCATTTTTTCCTCTATCTAATGTTGTTTTTATTTTTATCTTTTGCATGGAGTTAAATTTTTTTTTTCATGTGGGTGACCCTTGTTATTTTCACACCTGCACCAAGTTCTGATTGGTTCTCTCTCTATTCTGAATGGTGGTGATTTGGCCAAGCATTTCTCTTTAGTTTCCTTCTCTTCTCTCTGGATCTGATGCCCTCCTTTATTTCCTCTCAGCTACAACAATCAAATTTTGTCCCTGTTGTGGACAATTGATAACTACATACATTCATATAGTACTTTGTGGCTTAAAAAGTACTTCCCCCTCCTCAAAACAATTTCTCCAACAGGAAAAAAATAGGTTACATATCTTCTTGAACAATGTTTGTTTACCACAATACATAAGTGCCTAGTAGGATTTTTTTCATTCAAGAAGTTGTATAACATAGGATGTAGATAAATATTCACTTAGTAACAGACTTTTCCTGTGTAGGAATAATGCCAAAACCATCAATGTTTTGGGAGCTAGTATCCACAAAAAGGGCCTAAATTCAACCTGACTAGGAAAAGAGAAAATTCTCTTGGTATGATGATCAAACCAGAATCCCTAATGCATAATTTTCATTGCAATTTTTTATTTGTTAAAGGAAGATATATCTTTTCATGGACAGGGTGAGAAAGGATGTCAGCCATGTACATAAAAGAATTGCATCACTTGGTGGAGAGGATGAGTCCCTGCTGAGAAATATTGTATGTGGGGCTGACTCGGCTAATTGGGAAGTGTGCTGCCTTCCTGTGTTGTGTATCTGGGACGTGATGGAGAGCCTGCCAAGGAACATCAAATCTGATGCCAAAAACTGTATCCTATTCTGCCCTAAATTAAAAAAAAATGCTGACCTCATGTTTTTGAACTAATATTCTTTAATGGATAATCACAAACAGGATTTCTGTGTATGCGTGTGTGTGTGTGTGTGTGTGTGTTAATGAAGCAGATAAAAATCTTAAAAAAAAAAAGTATAATACAGCCAAAGGTTAGAAACTAGTATGCCATAGCACATTAAAATATTAAGTTAGCATCATTAGTGCTCAAGATGTACTGTTGTGTCAGCTTTACCTTCTTGCCTGATCTATCATCTCTATTACTGGGGACCAATTTCTTTGTACTCTTAAAGCAAATGGTAATATAATTGCTAAGATGAATGAAGTATCTGAAGTTGACCTGGCAGGAAGAAAGTTAAAAGTATAAGCAAAGTAGTTAACATGGAAAAAACAAAGGGAAAGAGAGAGCTTCATCTCCTCTCTTTAATGAAGGAGGAAGGGCAAGTAACAGACAGGAATTGTTTTCTAAGTACAGCATCTTCTCAAGCAGAAGCTAGACGGTCATGATAGAAGACAACTGTACTAAATGAAAATTAGAGTAATCAAATAATTGTTTTAATTAATTTGAAGCTACAAAGAAAGTCTTTCTTTGAAAAATTATAGTGGAAGATTAACTACGTATTAATAACAAAAACAGGAAGGCAGATGTAGAGACTAAAATAATCTTTAATTTTTTTAAATCAAGGAACAGTCCTCAAAAAAGGAATGCAGAATAAAGTATAAATGTTAATCAATTAACATTTAAGATCTAGGCACTGTACTAGGCACTGGGGTCTCACCAACAAAGAACAAGCTTCCTGTTTAAGGAAAGAGACCACGTGTAAGTGTTCAGATACATGAAGATGACTACACAGCAGACACCAGACTTCGGAGGGGAAATCACAAAGAGTAGGAATTTGCAGGAAGCCAGGGTCTCTAAGAAGTAGAGGTGACTAGGGAGCATGAACAAAATCCTGGAAAGGGGAAATAGAAGCATACGAGGTATAATACAGAGGCCAGTAGAGATGGACCGTAGCATATCCAGAGGAGAATAACAGGTGAGAAGACTAGAAAGATAAGAAGGGGACAGTTTGTGATGCATTTTAAATGTCAGAAGAATATGTTAAAATATATGGCCAAAATTCCACAAAAAAGGGAAGTAATTATTTCTCTCATGAGTATTTCATTTAATGCTCATTCTGCAGAAACAATATTTTCCCTTACAGTACCCATTACACAGCACTGAGATTCATAAACGTCTCCCCTCCTTCTTACCCTGTGAAGCTCTGTCCCCAATTTGCAGATAAGCAAATCGAAAGCTTGAGTGACTTGCCTAGGTCACACAACTAGTTAGTGGCTGATCCAGGACTCAAATCTTTTGACTCTGAGTTCAGTGTGCTTTCCACTATAATGTGCTGTCTCTCTGTGAATATGAAAAAATTACCCCCCCCCCCCCAAAAAAAAGCAAGAGGGGGCAGGGGAGAAAACTTGTTCCAAACCAAATGAGACTTCTGGCCAGAGACAGAATTTAATGAAATACAGCAATTTAACAGGTAAGCTTTTTGCACAAATATATAGATATGTGTGTGTGTGTGTATGTGTAATACCACATCTGTGTTTGTTTGCTGATTACAAACAACAACAAAACCCAAGGGGATAAAAGTAGAAATTTCCTAAACATGTGCTGAGATTATTCAAAATTCCTCGGTTCAGTGATCTTTGGAGTATCATCATTAAGTGAGGCACAGACGAAGACACATGCTCACCAAAAGTGTTCACCGGTGCCACGAAGGACATCCTGCCCCAAATCCAAATGAAATGCAGGTCCTCTAAGGAGGACGAGAGTCTCCTGATCCACACACCAAGTGTTTTTGTCACATTGTGCTGCTTACTCATCAAGTCCTCCAATAAAACAGCCACTCAAAAGAGTAAACCTATTAATCTGCACATTAAAAAGTCAAGTAGTGGAACAATGCAGACTGTTAAGATTTAGGGCAGGCAACCTACTGACTTAGTCCATCACTAGAGCACTTCAGTTGGAAAATAAGCCAAAGCGAGAACTGAACAGAAAGAATAAAGCCAGCTGGACCACAGGAGGGCTGCCTCAGGAGGTTATGCACTCCCTCTTTGGGGATTTTCAAGTAGAAACTGGCTGACCATTTGTTTGGGATGCATTCTTGCTCAGGTACAATTCAGAGCAGACTGAAGACACTTGCAAATGATATCTTGTAGAAAACGGCATGGTGCTTGAAATGATCCAAGATACAACTTGCGCAAAACCTTTTTTTTTTTAAGAACAATATTCTTCTGGTGATACTGTGAATTACTGAAAACCAATGATTTTAGAAGAATTAAAATTACAATTGACCTAAAGGGCAAATTTAAGTTGTTTTGTAACAATCCTGACTGAGTGTATTCCAAGCCTCTATTTTCAGACCCTTTCTCTTCTCTCTCATTACACTCTCACTTGGTAACCTCATTAACTCCAAAGATTTAATTACCAGTTCTAAACAGATGAGTCAGAGATTCATATATCTTCTCCTAGTCAATCTCTTGAACTTGAATCCTGCATCACCAGCTGCCTACTGGACATTTCAACTGGTTGTCCTACAGGCATCTCCAATGTAACATATTCAAAACAGGCAAAAAGATTCTTTGCCTTCTCTCCCCCCCCCCAAAAAAAACCCACCCCTTTGCTGATTTTCCCTATTTCTGTAGAAGCCACAGCCACCCTTGCAGACATCTAGTTTCTCAAGCTCAGTGTAGTCCTTAACTGCCCACTCTTCCTCACCCAATATATCCAATCAGTTGCCAAATATTATCTTTTCTTCCTCTACAATGACTCTTGCATCTGTCCCCTTCTATCCGTCCACACAGACATCATCTCCATTCAGGCTATTATCACCTCTTACCTGGACCTAATCGGTCTCTCTGATTCAGGTCTCTCACCACTCTAATCCATTATTCACACAGCTGCCAAAACAATTCTCCTAAAGTGCAGATCTGAACATTACTACTCTTCTCAATAAAATTCAAATGGCTCCCTATTTCCTCTAGGGACAAATATAAATTGTTATGCTCAGCTTCTTAAATCCTTCACAACCTGTCTCTAGTCTACATTTCTGGGCTTATAACATAATACCTTCCCTTCTTCTTTTCCTACTCCAGAGTCCGGTTAAACCAGCCTTCTTACTGATCCTCATACATCGTACTCTATTCTTCATCTCTAGGCATTTCTGGCAATTGCCTATGTCTGAAATGCCCTGCTTCATCACCCCCTATTCTTAGTCTCCTTCAAAACTAGCTCAAGGGGGGCGTGGCTAGGTGGTGTAATGAATAGATCACCAGTCCTGGAGTCAGGAGGACCTGAGTTCAAATTTGGCCTCAGACACTTGACACTTACTAGTCGTGTGACCTTGGGCAAGTCACTTAAACCCAATTGCCCTGCCCTCCCCCTTCCAAAAAGCAAAAAACAAAACAAAACAAAACACTAGTTCAAGGGACACCTTCTACACGAGGCCTTTTCTGATCCTGCTCCCAACTGCTAATACTTTTCCCATCCCCCCAAATCAAATTTTAACATAATATGGTTATATATTTTGTCTCCCTCAGTAGAATGTAAGCTTATTGACAACAGCAACTAATTCAATTTTTACCTTTGCCTCTCTAGAACCTAGCACAATATCTAGATATTCAAATGACTACTTATTAACTTATTGTGACATACTACCATTGATTTCTAGGCAAGAAACAGTCTAAAAGAAATTCAAGGAGATATAAGACCAGAGAAGAATGTGGGCTACTCATGTAGCATGAACTAAGAACAACAGGTGAACAGTCTGTATATTGTACTTGGATTCACACATTTTTGAAAACTCTTTTCTTAAACTTTTATTTTTTCAAAGGATATTTATTTTCTTTCTCTCTCATCTGACCATTGGAGGGGGGAGAGGAGTAGGGAGAGAAGGGAATCCTTGTATTAAATAAGCATAATCAAGGAAAATAAATTCCCACATTAGCTATGACCAGAAATGTCCATCTCCTTCTGTATCTTGAGTCCATTATCCTTCTGTCAGGAGGTGGGTAGCAGGCTTCATCACTCGTTCTACAGAGTTATCACTGGTCATTGTACTAACTGATTTTCAAGTCTTTCATTCAAAGTTTTGTTTTTACAACATTGCTACAGTATAAATTATTCTTCTGGTTCTGCTCACTTAACTCTGCATCAGTTTATACAAATCTTCCCAGGTTGCTCTGAAACCACACCTTTAGTAATTTCTTTGGCCACAATAGTGTTTCATTACATTCATATGCCATAATTTGTTCATCCATTCCATGATGGACACTCCTTTAATTTCAAGTTATTTGTCACCAAAAAGAGAGTGTACCTTCGACTTTTTTTTTTTTTACTTTTTCTTTGATCTCTTTTTGGTACTGGCTTAGTAGTGGCATCACTAGGTCAAAGGTTTAGTATCTTGGCAGGGAGTGGCATAGTTCCAAACTGCTTTCCAGAATGGACAGAATAATTCAGAACTCTGGGCATTAGTGTATCTACTTGTCCATGTCTGTCATTTGTCATCTATAGAAATGTGGTAGGTGCTAGGTGAAATTTCAGAGTTGCTTTAATTTGGCTTTCTCTGTTAATGATTTGGAGCTTTTTTTCCCATATAGCTATATAGCTTAGACTTCTTCCCTTGAAAACTGATTGTGTTCCATAATCATTTATCAATTGGGTGCCCACAAAGTTTTAAAAGACCCTGAAAAAGAACTCTGGTGAACTGGGTAGATTCTCTAGGAAGGATTTATTGAAAGGCATGGCCGAGAAGGACAAAGGATGGGAAGGCATAGACAAATCGCAATCAACAACTGTGGAAGGAATATCTATATTACTGAGATCATTGCCAGTCTTGTTGAACATCAAATCCCAGCTTTTTCTAGATAGTTCTGCAAATTAAAATGCTCCATCTCCTGCCAATTCATAAGAAGTGTAGCCTTAAACAAAATCTGACTAATAACTTTTAAATTCTGATTTAAATATAAGTAAATTGCAATGAGTGACATGTTTATTAACTTCAAAAATATCCTTCTTTCTGCCACAGAAATAACTACATAAGTCTGAAAAAAGGAAAGAATTCCCTCCATCTCCCCTGCCCATGGCCACTTGGAGAGGAAAACTATTAGATCTCAGATTAAAACTAAGGATGCTTTAATTAAGAAAGTGAATTAATAATTTTCAAAAAATTAGAAACTTTTTGCCTAATTATATACCCATAAAACTGAAAACCTAAATGAAAAGAATGAATATTTACAAAAATATAAAATGCCCAAATAGAAAGAGGATTTAACTAACAGAATCTCAGAAAAAAGAAACCGAACAAACTACAAATGAATTACCAAAAGGGGAAAGACAAATTAAAAAAAAAACTAAAAAACCTTCAAGACTAGGTAGATTTATAAGCACATTCTATCAAACACTCAAGGAACAATTAATTTCAAGAATAAATAAACTGTTTGAAAATGGGTAAAAAGATTCTACCAAATTCCTTTTATGATATAAATATATTCTGGATGCCTAAAACAGGGCCAGTCAAACAGTGAAAGAAAGCTATAGAACAATATCCCTGATGAATATTGATTCAAAAATTTTATAGCAACATATCACTTTGATAAGGTTGGATTTATACCAGATTAGGAAAGCTATTAAAATAATAAACCATATGAAAAAGGACAACAAATATATAATCATATCAAGATGTTAAAAAAAAATCCTTTGATAAAAAATAAGATCTATTCCTGTCAAAAACACAAGAAAATAGGAATAAGTGGTTCTTTCCTTAATATGATTAGTATCTATCTACACCCAAAAGCCAGCATTATATGTAAAGCAGATAAGCTGGAGCCTTTCCAAAGAAAGCAGGAGTAAAGTAAATATTATCACTACCACTATTTGATAAAGCACTAGAAATGCCAGTCATAGGCATATGACAAGCATAAGAAATCAAGGAATTAAGCACAGGCAAAGAAGAAACAAGCATCGCTTTTTGTAGATGATACGATAGTTTACTTAGACGTGGATGAAGATTTGGAATCAGGATAGACTATGAGGTATACTCTTTGGACGTGGACAATGCAAGAATTAGTTTTGTTTGACTGTGTATTTCTCACAAGGGTTTTTCTTTTTCCAATGGGGGGGATGCTTGTATAGGAGAAAAAATTGATTTTTAGCAACTGACAAAAGTTAATTTAAAAAAAAGTTATGTCCAACTTACAATAACTTCCTAGGTGTTATGGAAAAATGTACATGTGAAAGTGATCTACTAAGGCTAGCTAGAAAGATAAGGAATAAGTCAGTAACAGAACTGGCTACAACTTGGTTGGTTATTATGACAGAGCTCAAGATGATGGAAAGAATAGGCAAAAATACAACATGAAAAGGTTACTGGTTATTATGGTCATTAAATCTTAAATGAGGAACCAAGCACAGACTATCCCAAGCCCTTGTGACCCATGTATTTAAGCCTCAGTAATGCACAATCCTTCCAATTAAAGGGAGGGGGGGGGGGATGTAATTAAAAAAATCAAAGAACCAGTAATTCTTTTCATTATGTTCACTTCTGAATAAGAGGAATATACTCTACCATGGGGAAAGACGGATGGATAAGGGAGCAATAGGAAACCTGATACAATGCCATCTTTCTACATAGGGTTGTTGTGAGGATCCGATGAGATAATAATTTGTAAAGTGCTTAGCACAGTTCTTGGCACAAAGCAGGTAATTAATAAATGCATGTTTCTTTCCTTAAGTAGTATGTTTGTAATGTTTACATCAGACGTTTTTATCTCTACTCTTGGTGGAGGTTCTATGCCCTAAGGGTTCTGTGAGAAAAATCATCTTTTTTTGTACTCTTCCTTAAACTTACTGGGTTAAATTCTCATGCTCCTCTGCTCCCCTGTGTCTGTATTTTTTTTTTTTTTGCTTTCTCTGAGTGACCATGGGCATATAGGCAATGTTTGAGGTCCCTTCTGGGTTTGACAAGCTATGATTTAAATATGGTGAGGGTACAGAGAGAAGGCTGAGAATGAAGCTATCTGTGCTAAATAAAAACTAGGCTCAGATACATCTGGTGCAGCTGTTACTTTAGAATGGTTTTTTTTTTCTCTAGGGTAGAAAGAAGTTGTGGTGTCAAGTTCATTTTACTGACAGAACTCAAATAAAAGGTGTGAGATAAAGAAGCCAAAAAAATACCTCTTGTACACATTCAAAAATATCAAATGAGCATTCTCCAAATCATAGGATGTTAGCATTAGAAAGGATCTACGATATTATCTAACGTAAGCCCTTCACTTCACACTTTACACCTCAAGGGATGTGACTCAAGTGAAGTGACTCACTCAAGGTCACACAGCTAGTTACTGGCAAAGCTGGAGCCTGGGCTGCTGCTCTACTTTGTCATCCATCACAGCTCCCCCCAATTTGACCTCGGTGTTTGTAAAAATAAAGATGGTAAAACATGTGCATGGTGCCAAGTGGCGACAGAACTAAGTTTTCTAGTAGCACAGAACAAAACGTCTATCAGATTAGCACTCGGACCAGCTCACTTCCCGTAAATGGATGGTGATTCTCCACCGCAAAAGAAGGGAGAGGGCTCGCCTATCAAGCCTGTGTTCTTTATGAGGCAGTGATTACTCAAAGCAGGAATTGGACAGAAACAGATTTTCTGTGACTGGAAAAGTATTGTTCAGCTATTCCTACCACTGCTTTGTTCCCTGGAGTATTTCCTCTTACTTGGCTGAAATAATTGGTATGGTGGTTGAATCAGACGCCTTGAGACGGACTGAATGGGCAGAGATACCCTAATACTCATTCAGTTGTTCTTTAAGTATTTATTGAACCCCTGTTTTGTCAAGGCAGCCCTGGAGATGATTGATGAGACAGAACCCCTGCCCTGAAGGAGCAACATGGGGAATAGATACATACCTCTGAGAATCATTTTTATATTGAAAACCAAGTGCATAAGAGGTGATGAAATCAAGGAGGGAGAGTATGAATGGACAAAAGTTGAGGGTCCAGGACAGAACCGGAGGGAAACTGACATTTAATAGGAAGGAGAAGGAGGAAGATCCAGAAAGGGAAAGAAGGAGAAAAATCACTCAGATAGGAGGAAAGCCAAGGGAGGGCAATGTCGCAGAAGCCAAAAGCTGAGTGTATCCCCGCAGAATAGGTAGTCCACAATCTCAAGAGGTTGTAGGAGAAGCTGGTCAAAAAGGAGAAAATGCAGCTGGAACTTGATCACTATGAGATGATGAGTTTAGATTTTATCCTGGAGCTAACCAGAAGGAGAGACATAATCAGAGCTTTGCTCTAGGAATTTTTTTATCTGGTACCACCATGCCGTAGTGTTGGAGGCTGGAGATCACTGCAACAGTCTGGGTGACAACCAATAAGCATCTGAGCTGGGGCGGTCCCCAGGGGCAAGGCCATTGTACTGTGAGCTCCTTGGGGGTAGGGACTATCTTTTTGCCTTTTTCATTTCCCTAGTGCTTAGCACACACAGTGCCTGGAACATAGTAGGCCCTTAATAAATGTCTACTGGCGGGCTGAGGTTTATACAGAGATAGAAGTTCAGAAATTGTTGGCTTATTGGATGTGCATAATGAGGGAGAAGTGAAAAAAGCCTCAACTTTTGAGCCTGGGTGCCTAGGAAAATAACCATGACACTAACAAAAAGAGAAATCTGGGAGGAGAAGGTCTTGTGGTCCAGGAGGAAGCAAGATAAAGGTCATAAATTCAGTTCTGGAAAAGTTGAACTGAAAACAGTGTGACCTTACCATTGTCTTGGAAGCTTACAAATGCCTAAGTAGCACAAGCCAAGCAGTAACAGGGCTGGGTTTTACAGCAGCTAAGAACTTTCTTAGGAAAAGAGCTGCATTGTTGAGATAGGAAGCTCCCTACCCTCAGAAGTGTTCAAGCTGGGGGTAGGGAAGTCAGAGCAGGTTTTCAGTGGGAGCCAAGGCTGAAATATCTGATCTCTAAGGCCTCTAATAACTGTTAAGAATCTCTGCTCCTGAAGGTGACTTCTTCATAAACTTATAACAGAAACTCAGAGGGGAGAGAAACTAATTCCAAGTGGCCTAAAAAAAGCATAAACATGCATCTTCCACCTTTTTCTTTCAATATTTGGTCTAAAACGTAGATCAACATTTCCCCTACCTATCCACCCCAATCCCCATGAGCCCCCTAAGAAGGAATAGCCAACTATACATATTTGTTAACAAGAGGTTTTTTTTTTCCTCATAAATTGTAGATGGGGGAGAGAAAAGGGGAATTTTAAAAGAAAAAATTCTTGTTAGTTAAAAATTAAATTTTAAAAGGAAAGAATGCACCACATTTATATACTTTTAGATTTTCAAAATGCTCTTTTCTCACAGTTTTGCTGTAAGGCTTTATTTTCCCCACAATACGTGACCTGCCCATGTCATTCAGCTAGCATCAGAGCCAAAACTCAAACCAAGGTCTCCTGTCAGCCCACCCTACCATTAAGCTGCCTTTAAACTCTTTCTATAAATGCTCCTTGATGACGGGTAAAGTTTGGAAGTTCCTATGTTTGTTAGCCTTTCACCTTCCTTATATTGTGGAGGTTCTTTAGCAAAACACATTAAGCAGCATACATCCTGTTTGAACCACTGCCTGCTCTCCCCAGGGTTTTTTAGTGCGATGTACAAATACCACAAGAGTTTCACTTGGGCCAATTCGGCCAAGCCAGAGTGAGCTCTCCTGATAGGTATAACACAAAATCAAAAGTTTCCACTCCTTAAACCTACTTTCAATTTCTGTGATTTCTTCAAGAAAAGAACAATCTCTTTGAACATGCAATCAGCTTAGTGTTTGTGGCATTCTTTTTTTTTTTTTTTGGAACAAGTTTCAAATAGATCTCTACTACAGAAGAAAATTTTTAAAAACTTGGTTGCAAAAAAGCAATGTAAAAAAATGACAAAATCTTTGGTGCAGTGGGGAAATGACTGGATTTGGAGTCAACCGTTTGGGATAGAATCCTGACTCTGCCACTTTCTACCTCTGGGATGTTGCTCATTTCGTCTCTCTTTCCTCATCTGTAAAACAGGGAGTTTAAATGCAGGATCTAAAAGCATTTTCCAGCTCTAAATCTACTATGAAATAGAGAAGTCACAATCAGCTCTGCTAAAAAGGAATATCTATCTTTATATATGATATACATATTCACACAATATATATGTACACATATAACACATGAAACATGTATTAATATCATAAGAGACAGTTGGGTGGCACAGCAAAGAGTCAGATACAGAATCAGGAAGATCTGGGTTCAAATCCAGCCTTAGACACTGTGTGAACCTGGACGTGTCTTTTACCTTTGCCTTGGTTTCTCCATCTATAAAATGGGTATACCCAGGGCTATTTTGAGGATAAAATCAAATTATCTGTAAAGTGTTCTGCAAACCTGAAAGTGAAATATAAATGTGATTAATATTGTTGTTACTGCCACTACCACCATTACAGAGACACGCATATACATATGGGGTAGTTATTTTTAAATGTTGAAGCAGACAGCCTTTCAGAAATATACTACCAAGTCGCCTATCCTTATTCTTCTGGGAATGGGAAAGAGAAGATAGCCAAGGGAGACAGTTTAGAGTTAACTACTGGCATAGAGAAGGGCCCAAATTATTCAAACCTTTCCACAAAGTAGAGATGACTTTAGGTTAATGACAACCCTTAAAATACAGATTTCTCCAGGGATGATTAGGTGTCAAATTGAGACTATATATTAATAGTTAATTAATTATTAACTAATAGTCAATTAATTATTAAATATTAATTAATTTATATTAAAAATTTTTATCATCTTGCTTACCTGACAGCTGATGGAAATTAGCTCTAGTGATTAGATGGGTTTTTTGAGGGAGAGTGGGGGTGAATGGGTATTTCTGAACCGGAGCATTTCTGGGATGACAGACATCCAAAGGGCAGTGTGAAGGCCCTGAGTGCCTGGAGGTGGAACGAGATGGTGGGAGAGAGGAGAGAATAAAAGACAAACAGTCCTTACTACTTATGACTAGGACCCTGCCGTTGGTGCATTAGCACTGAAACAGGGGCTTAGCATTTTGGTGCTTGGCACACGTTACTAATATTTGACTGACTGACATCAACAGAAAAAGGATCAGGTTATAGCGGAAACGTTTAAAAAGAGAACATTCAAATGGAGAACAGAAACCAAGGCACATCCCTAGAATTTTGGGGTTGTCTAACAACTGTGCTGAAGGAACTATTTGAGGAGTTCCTGGGTCCCTCAGTGGGGGCCAACTGTCAGCACCATAAATTTCCTGGTTTGGAGATGACCATTGACCAAGAGGGGAACCCAAGAGATGGTATGACTAGTCAGAATCTCTTGGAGTTGCCTTATCCATCAGCAACACAGGAAAGACTTATTTGCCATCTCCTAGAAGGTCCTGATGTCACAACTGGGAAAACTGGTATGGAAAACAACACCAAATGTAAGAGTTCAGAGGCCCAGGTGACACAAGCAACTTGACCTCTCTCACCTCTGTTAGGCAAGATGATCATGTGGAGTGCCACAACTGGACTCTTGATCACCAGGGCTATTTCTCTCTTAAATCCACAAACAGTTCTCTTCTCTGCTGCCAAGAATCATACTCCTTGTAACCACCTTCACCAATTCCCCATTATTCATTAGACCCATTCTATGCTTGGTATGGTGTGTAAGGCTGAGTGAATAGCTCTGAAGCAGGAGCAGAGAGTAATATCCTTTCAAGAGCTGAATAATCTTTATTATTCATATATCTTGTCATGTTACTACTATCCTGAAAATCTAAAATGTCCCTCTTTTGTTTTCTAAGGAAAGTTCAAAATCCTTTGTCTCTTATTCAGTGCAGTCCATAGAGTCACAGTACCTTTCTAGTTTTATTTCTAATAATTTTCCTATGTGTAATTTATATTCCAGACAAATTATAAGCTAGAAGTCTTTTTAATAAGATCAAAGATGTTCATTATCACCATTATTATTCAACATGGTGCTAGAACTTCTAGCTATAGCGACACAATAAGAAAAAGAAACCGAGGGGATGAACATAGGTAATAAGGAAACAAAATCATCACTTTTTGCAGAAGATATGATGGTTTAGTTAGAAAATCCTAGAGAATGAACTAAAACACTAATTTCAAAAAAAATTAAAATTTCAGCAAAGTTGCAGAATATAAAATGAACTCACATAATTAATCAGCATTTCTGTATATTTCCCCAAAAATCCAGCGGGAAGAGCTAGAAAGAACAATTTCATTTAAACTAACTATAAAAATAATTCAAAACTCTCAAGAGTCTACCTGCTAAGACATACAAAAGAAGACAACCAAAAACACTCTTTATACAATTATAGATAATACGAGATAATATTTATAAAGCACTTAGCACACTGCTTATCAGATATTAAATGCTTAATACATACTTGTTTAAAAAAATCTGAAGAAATATTAATTGTTCATGGGTAGGCCAAGCCAGTAAAATTTAAAAAAAAGAAATTTCTTCCTAAATTAATTTATTTGTTTAGTTCCATATTCATCAAACTATCAAAGGGTTACTTCATACTGCTGAGGGAAAAGTATTTTTAAAAAAAATCGTCAGGAGAAACAAAAGTTAAGAATCTTAAGGGAATGAATAACAAAAAGTAGGAAGGAAGGAGGCCTAGAAGTACCAGATCTCTAATTATACAACAAAAGCAAGTAATCATGAAAACCAATCTGGTACTGGTTAAGAAAGAGAGAGAGAATGATTCCTGGAAAATATTAGGCCTACAACACACAGAAGCAAGTGAACACAATAGCCTCGTGTTTGATAAAAGCAAAATCCCAGCCACTGGGGCAAGAACTTTGACAAAAGCTGTTGGGAAAACAGGAAAGCGGTCTGGCAGAAGCTAGACACAGACCACCTTCTTTCACTGTACAACAAGACAAACTCCAAATGCAAAGAGGATTGGCTGACATCATTGACAAACTGGAAAATCAAGGAAGAAGTTACCTGTCAGATCTCTCAATAGGGATATTTCCTTTCATGGCCAAACAAGTAATACTGAGGGTCATAGAAGGTAAAATGGACAATATTTATTACTTTATGTAATAAAGTAAAAGTTTTTACACAAAGCCAATGCAGCTAAAATTAGGAAAGAGATAGCTAAATGGGAAGAAGAATCTTTGCAGCTAGTTTCTCGCTGATAAAAGCCTCTCTTGTAAAATAAACAGGGAACTGACTGAAATTTTAAAGAATCGGAACTATTCCCCAATTGATGTCATCAAAGGATATGAGCAGTTTTTAGAGGAAGAAATCCAAGCTATCATTAGCCACATGAAAAAACGTTTTAAACCACAAATAGAGAAAAAAAATGAAAACAACTCCAAGGGTCCATCTCAAATCCATCAGATTGAAAAAAAAAAGATTACGATAAAGTTGGAGGGTCTGTGGGAAAATAGATACATTAACGTATTGTTGGTAGAGCTGTGAATTGGTCTAGCCATCCTAGAAAGCAATTTTGGACCAATGTCCTGTGAGAAATGAATATTTCTCTCTTCTGTTTAATAATTAATTATTGTATTAGGACCAAGATTTTCCGCTTTTCTACTTCAAAATCCAGAAACCAACCAGTGTGGGAAATCTTAAAGATTTTCCCAGACTAAGATCTAATCAGACGGTAAAAGAAATTCTAAGTTTGGGCTACGGGGTGTATTCCTGCTCATTGTGCTTGCTCAGACAGTTCTGGGAAAACGCTAATTATTCCTATTATCAAGACAGTGGAAATATGGAAATTAATGTCTCTTTGAACAAGATTTGAATGACCTAAGTCTAGTACCCCGAATATAGCTTACCTCCCATTGTGTTAACCAATCAGAATCGATTAGGCAGCCTTGGGATCACCTACTCTTCGAAAGGCATATGAACTGTAAGCTCATCACTATGAGGGGTCTCTGGTCTGAGAGAGACCTCCAAATGACTATCCTTTTATTAATAAATTGCTGGTGTTATGTCTCTTGATACTTTTTAATTGCCACAGTCCCTAAAACTATTAAATTGTGCTTATCTTTTGACCCAGTGATACTCTTATTAGGTCTATACTCCAAAGACATAAAAAAGAAAATAGAGATGAAAAGAACCCATTTGTACGAAAAATATTTATAGCAGCTTTTTTGTGGTGGCAAAAAGTTGGCAAACGAAAGGCGTGCCCATCAATTAGGTAATGGCTAAATAAATTATGGCAAATGAAATGACAGAATAATATGCTGTAAGAAATGATGAAAAGAGTGGTTTCAAAGAAACCTAGCAATTCTCGTATGAATTGATGCAGAGTGGAATGCAGGAGTAGGAGAACAATATTTGTAGACGATTAGTTTTGAATGTCATAGGAATTCTGATCAGTACAAAGACCATCAATGATACTGGAGGATTCCTGAGAAACAGACTTTCCACCTCCTGATGGAGAGGTGAAGACTGAAACTTTTTTTTGAAGTTGACCAATTTGGGAATTTATTTTGCTTGTCTATATATATATTTATAACTAGAAGTTTTATTTTATTTTAGTTTTTGCTTTCTCTATGGGAGAGCTGGGGAAGGAGAAGGTTGGAGTGAAAGAAGGCAGATCTTTATTTGAAAAAAAAAATTTTCAAATGCTACGGGAGAGTAAGATCTGTGACTTTTAACTTGTTTTTTGGCATTTATTTTTTAATTTATTATAATAAATGGTCCTTGTTAATGGTAAAAAAAAAAAAAGAAAGAGAACATGTACTTCCCTCCCTTCTTTGCAGAAGTGGAAGTTATGGGTGCAGGACATAGTACTTATTGGGTCAGAATTCCTGGTTTTAGCCATAGAAATGTTACCAAAACAAAAATCAATTTAGTTGCTGGTCCATGCAATTAAAAGAAATGGAGAACATAGATGGGGCCTCCGCCTACTGAGCATTTCTTTGGGGTTGGAAGCAGGCCTTGGAGACAGAGGATCTGGGTTTAAATCCTGGCTCTGTTGAGTGTTACTTATGTGGCTTTGGGAAAGTCACTTTACCTGCTCTGGGCCTGTTTCTTCACTGATAAAATGAGGAGGTTGGACGAGACCCAGTTTAATCCAAACTTTACTCATTTCCCGTTTATCTTATATATAGCTTGCTGGCTCATATTTGTTTGTTTATTATTCTCACCCCCCCTACCTTTAGATTGTAAGCTCCTTGAGGGCAGAGACGATATTTTGTCTTTTCTTTTTTTTGGGAGGGAGTGGGGGGTGTCTTCCCCAAGGCTTAGCATGGTGCCTGGCACAAAGCAGATGCTTAATGTGCTTACTGACTGACCTACCAACAAGCATTTAATGAGTGTCCCCAATCTACAAGGCACTGTATCGCCCATGAAAGATTCAAACAGATATGAGATCTCTTAATTTGGGATTTCCCTCCATTTCAATTCATCAACACTTCCATGAGTATCCCGAGAGACTCTTTTCCATACTCTCCTAAGAATTTTAAACAGGGGATCCATCCCATATGCTGGAGGCCTCCTAACTTTCTCCTGACATTGAGAGGGGACCAGCTGAAGACTGGTTCCCCACTCCTGGTCTAGGGGCTCCTTGTCACATGACCAGCCTAAACTTTTTTTGCATCATACAGTTTCTTGGTATCTTTTGCTCCTTTAGTATTGTTTCTCTTGGAGTTCCTGGTTAGTTATACATCTCAGCCTGTTCACATGCACCACACATCTCTCTCATTTTAGCCCTTCATAGGCAGCAGTATACCATATCTTACTTATAATATAGCGACACCTCTATTTTAATGAGAGAATGTTAGTGCTAGATAATGGGGATACAAAAACAAATTTTAAAATAGTCCTTTCCCTCAAAGAGTTTTGTCTTTATGATTCCATCTCTCTCTCTCTCTGTCTCTCTCTCTCTCTGTCTCTCTTATTCTCACTCTTGCTCTCTCGCTTTTGCTCTCACTCCGTTTCTCTTTCTCCCACTCATTACCTATAGGGTATCCCAAAAATCTTAGTGCAGTTTCACACTAACCTAGCTTCAAACTGCACTAAGACTCTGGGGACACTGTGTATGTATGCACACACACACGTGTACACACATACATGTGATACATATATACATATGTGTATACACACATACACATGTATACAGCCATGTGTACATATATATACTTTGCCAGTCGGAGACAAGGCTAGCCATGAGCAGAATGAGGATGCAGGGCCTGTATGTTTGATCTGTCTCTATCCCCTTTCCCTTTGGAGCTCTGTGTCTTCGTGTCACAGGCCACAGCAATGTCATCTGGCCAGTGGGTCAGTATTCCCCTGCACCAGGCCTGCTTGTCGCTCCCTGCTTCTTAGTAAATGAGAGAGCACTGGCTTGTGGAGGCAGCCCTGGACTTGGAGCAAGAAGTCTGGGTCCGATCTTTAGCTTCAAACCTCATGAGTTATAATATTGCTACCCGACCTCACTTTCCCTAAAAATATCTTGCCTACTCCATAGGAATATTAGTGCAAAAATCTATTATTATTTATGAGCTCTAGTCTCAGCTAGCTATCTGTATTCCAAGGTGATAATTAGCTAATTGATGCTAACGTACCCCTTAAGACCTAGACCTCCAGGGAGAGAACACAATGATCCCATGGAAAGACTATCACACCAATTTCAGGCCTCAGAGTACCTGATTGTTTGGGGGGGGGGCGGGGGAAGAAACTCAGGGGTGTCCTTCAAACGACATCTAATCTCTAAGCCAAGAAAGAAGGGTGGCTTATCTACTGAGCTCTCCTTCTAAAGTTTATCTATGTAACTACCTAACCTCCTGGTTCAAGACAGCAAAGTCAAGGCAGCTAGGTGGCACAGTGAATATAGCTAGCTCTGGAGTCAGGAGGACCTGAGTTCAAATATGACCTCAGACACTTGACACACGGACTATCTGTAGACCTTGGGGGAGTCACTTAACCCCAATTGCCTTGCCTTCCCCCTTCCAAAAATAAAAAAAAAAGTCTATACAAAAGCCTACCAATTCCTTTTTGTAAAAGAAGAAGAAATAAAGAAAAGATGAGTGGGATGAAGACTGGAGAGAGGGAAGGAAGGAATGAGCATTTGTATAGTGCCTACAATATGCCAGGTCCTGTACTAAGCACTCTTACAGATCTATCTCATTTGATCCTTACAACAACCCTGGGAAGGAGACGCTGATAATATCCTCCTTTTGTACTTGAGTAAACTGGGGCAAAAAGAGGTTAAGTGACTTGTCCAGGATCACACAGCTAGTGTCTGAGGTCACATTTGAATTCAGGTCTTCCTGATTGCAGGCCCAGCTCTCCATCCACTTTTGCCACCTATATAAATGACCCATCTATTCATTATTTCTTCATTCATTAATGTGTACATTTATTTATTTATAGAAGGCAAGCAGTTCTAAAAGCTGAGGTTGCATTCTAAAAATGTACTAGTAAATCGGGCATCTGGAATGCAAGATGTATTTTTCCTTAGAAACAAGGTACTAATCATATTAATAATGATTTCTTAGACTCTTACCTATAAAGAAGACTTCAAAGGTATATAAAACACTGCTCTCCCAACCAACCCTGTAAAGTCTGTAAGGCCAGCACGTTCGTCTCTATTTTATAGATGACGAAAAGGAGGCAGAGGTTAAATGACGTCCGACAAGGTGACATGTCAGCTGAGACTCAAGTCCATGCTTCCCAATGAATCCAGTGCCCTTTTCCCCTTAGGCTCCAAGGCCAATCACCCAAAACTTATTTACCGTGATATGTCTGCAGCACAGAATAACATTAATGCCTCTAATAACTATTGTTTCTATGCAGCCAGAAAGTCTATGATTCTGAACAGAGTATAATAACCGGGAATGAGGCATAACCTCTTGGGCTCCAGAATGTCTAAGTTCCCTCTCATCCCTGCGATCCTATGATTCTCTGGCCTCTATATTCATATAAAATAAGGCACCTCTGTCCAGATGCATGAACAGTGAGGGTAGTTCCTTGTGCCAGTCACTTCCAAGGAACAAAGAAAATGGTATTTTGAGAGGGAGGAGCCATGGGAAGTAGGAAAAGATAGGACTGAGAAGCCTCCAACTTACTCCCTGTATCTGTCTATATTCAGGTAGGCTTGTTCCTATGTGAAGAGGAGACAGAAAGTCTCTTGGGTGACAAGTCCCTTCCATGTGGGCCACACGCTGAATGGTGTTTTTCTTACCCCAGTTAACAGCCTGTACTTGAATGGCTGGAGTGACTCTTGCCAAGAGGAGTGCTTTCATAACATTTTAGGTGCCAATGAGAGTTTTATTTAGGCTGGAGGGTGAGTGGGTGATTATATCCTGTGCAATTAACATCTCTCAAGACAAGTTTTTTCAGCCAAATTCTTAAACTTTAGAAATCCTCTTTCTGTTTACAGGGATTCCAGTCACAGGAAGCCTCTGAGACTTCAGCAATATTAGAAACTCCCTATATAGGGAAATAGGGAAATATGGGGAAGTTCCTTCCACCCACACTGATGGCAACTCCGCCCCCCTTGTCTTAGTAGATTAATTTAGGGAGGTGCTAGCACAGAGGTGGGGAACCCGTGGCCTAGAGGCCACATGTGGCCCTTTAGAGCCTCAAGTGTGGCCCTTTGACCCCTGAATTCAGTCAAAGGGCCACACTTGAGGATCTAGAGGGCCATGTGTGGCCTCCAGGCTGCAGGTTCCCCACCCCTGCACTAGAAGCACTTGGAGGGTCAAGTTATTTGCTGTGGATCACACAATATCAAAATGTATGGATTGGTTAAAAAAAAGTCATCATACTTTCTTTGCACCTCAGAACGATCAGTATAACTGTGGTCTTTGATATAAACTGAGAGTGGCAGTAAACATACTGATATGGACTTAGCCATGTCTGAAGTTCATTTGATTGACTATAGACTTAAAACACACACACACACACACACACACACACACACACACACACACAGTGCTGAACTTGAAATCAGAAAGCCCTAAGTCTCACTTCAGTACTGATTGAAATCAGAAAGCCCTAAGTCTCACTTCAGTACTGATTGGCAGTGTTAACGTGGGTAAATCAGTTCACCTTTCTAACTCTGGGTTCTTAATCTGTGAAATGGGGAAAATCTTACCAGTAGTGCCCGCTCTAGAGAGTTATGTTAAGATCTGGATGAGATAATTTATGTGAAGTGTTTTTCAAACTTTAAGGCAAAATATAAAAGTCAAAAACACTAAGTTGTGGGCATTCTGTGCAATTTGTCATCATTATCTTTAAATGATAAAGTGAAGACTACAGCCCCCATACGCTAGGGGGCTTGCCCACCAGATTAGACATTCATGAGAAATACAAATCCGCTTAGAAAAGCAGAGTACTGGGGTAGAAGGTGATTTTTGAAAGCTGAAAATAGATTTTTAAAGGATATTGCTAGAATCTTTAACCAAATGAACGCACTTGTTTGTTTTTAAAACTAGATTCAGAGAGCTCCCTTTCTTTCGGAGAGGGAAACAGGAAGAAAGAAGAGAAGAGGAGAGTGAGAAAGGAGAGGAGGAGAAGAAGAGGAGGGGTAAGGAAGAGGTGTGGAGGAGAGAGAAGAGTGAGGGAGAGGGGAGGGAGAGATGAGGAAAGGGAGAGAAGGAGAAGACATGAGGGCAAGGGGGAAAGAAGGAGAGGGAGAAGAAATAGAGGGAGAAGGAGAGGAAAGGGAAGCTGGAGTAATAAAGAGTTAACTTTAAAATTAAGATGACCTAGATTCAAGTCCCTCCTCTAACATATACTGACTGTGGGACCCTGGAGAAGTAACTTAACCACTCAGGACACGCAGGCCACTCTCTGGACTATAAACTGCAGATGAATTGCTGATCTGAAACAGCAGAGATAGTTCCCTACACAGATAAAATCACCCACTGGGCCAGAAAACACCCCCACACAACAGCAGCAACAAAGGGAAAATATCAACAGTTAAAAAACAAATCTCCATTTTCCAATATGTTACATATGGATTTCATACATTTTAAAATGCAATTTCAAAAAATTGGTTGTAAGTCTTGGCTTTGCTTTATCACATTAAACATAATGAAAACGTATTTGCAGCGTGTAGTCTAGAGTCTAAGATGACAGAAGAACCTTTCCTACAGAAAATGGCTTAAGCCCAAGCCAAGCCCACCTTTGTTACAAAAACAGTTCCAAATTCCAAATTCAGAATTCCCCACAATAGCACCTTTTTCTCTCTGTCACTCAGACTTAATATTGTCGTAACTGACTTCCTCCTTTGAGAATCAAGAGACTGATCATATCCAAATATTCCATAATTAAGATGATAAAACAATGGTGTAAGAATCTACCTCCATCCTGCAGATAAATGGCCGAGTATTCCAACCAAATTCTGTATATGTAAATAAATCACAACCCTATCTTTTTTTATATGGATTGGAGGTAGGGAGAGGAGCTTGCTGTACAACAATTCATCTGAAAAAGATCTGGAGGTTTTAGTGAACTCCAAACTCAAAGCATCAACTACATGACATGGTAGTGAAAAAACTGTGAAGCTGAGCTGCATCAATAATGGCCTGGGTCTCAGGTCGTGGTCTGCCCTGGTCTGGAGCACTGCACTTCTTTGAGGTTCTACATTTGGGGAAAGAGATAAGCCCAGACAGTGTCCAGAGGAGGGCAGTTGGAATGATAATGGGATCACAACTAAGGGTCAGGTGAAGGCATTAGAGATGCTTAACCTGGAGAAAAGAAGATTTATGGGGAGGGGGAACAAGATGATCTGTCTTCAAGTATTTGAAGAAGAGTAGAACAGTGATATGTGGAACAGTGATAAGACTTGTATTGCAAATGGAAAGAAGTACATTTGGGGTAGATAGAAAGGAAAATTTCCTAATGATTAGAGTCATTCTGAAGTGGAATGGGCAGCGGGGCTGTGGGTTCTCCTACACTGGGACATCTTTAAACAAAGGCTGATAAGCAAAGGGAATTCTGGTTCAGGTAGGGGCTGGACTGGGTAGTCTCTGAGGTCCTTTCCAAGTCAGATTCTGTGATGAAAAGCCTGAGAAATGAGGTTATATGTGGTAATAATGTCAAAAAGAAACAGAACCACAGGGAGAAAAAATCTACTTATAAAATAGTACATCCTCATCGTAGCTTATTAAAGCAATTTCTTAAACATCTTACTAC
The DNA here is from genome assembly GCA_028627135.1 of Pseudochirops cupreus. Lineage (NCBI taxonomy): Eukaryota > Metazoa > Chordata > Mammalia > Diprotodontia > Pseudocheiridae > Pseudochirops > Pseudochirops cupreus. The sequence goes on from CM053583.1 coordinate 165,696,256, forward strand.
GCTTTAAGTGGTAATTCTGTTTATAGCATTCTGTGGAGCTCAAAAAAATTTTTTCTCCATGCTTTTTTCCTTGGCAAATCTAGAGATCAAGTTTCTTCCATAAAAAAAAAAAAAACAAAACACCACACACATACATGCATGCACACACAATCATACAGAGAGACAATGCTCCCTCCCCGCTATGTGATTTCCCTTTTCCATACTAGGATACAGCTGCCAATAAGGCTAAATGCGGGTGGGGGAAGAGGGGTAAGGAAAAAAACCCTAGAGGACAGAACAGCTCTGCAGAATTATTAAGTAATTAAAAATTCAAACAGTAGGTCCATTTGCTTGGAGGAACTGAAGTTCCTGTTATTGTAGCAATAAGTATGCATGACTTGCCTTGAGCAGGAGAGATAAGTTAGGCAGTGTGGTGCTTAGTTGATAGATGGCAAAAAACAGGGAAGTAGAACTTCTAATTTATTCCTCCTGGGACAATCCTTATTTGGTATTGATTTCTTTCTTTTCACACAGCCTAATGTTGCCATTAAGGGTTTCCCCTGAACCTTGAGAATCAAGAATAGCTTCTAAAGAAAAGGTGGGGCTTCTTTTTTCTATTGTTTAATAGAATATTTTCTCTTTTTCTATCATGGGAGGAAGGGAAGGGGTGGACAGTCAATGGTCATATATCAAAAGTAGTTAAGCAATGGAACAAAAAAACTGAACTTACCTTAATTAAGAAGAGGGAACATATGGTTGTAGTGTCCTTTCCTACTACTCTCCAAATGTTGACATCCCACACAATTTATTAAGAAGTCTACCTCAGGTTAAGTGTATGTTGTGGTTCCATACTCATAAAAATGATAGGTCAAGAGTCCTCCACAGATGTGGCTTACCTTCTGATAGTCAACTATTTCAACTATTTCAGAAAGTCATTTCCTAAAATAACAGCATAGTAAGAAAAAAAGACACCTACCCTTCCCACAGACTTGGGAATCCATTCCATCCCATGAAATACCCTGCATCAGTGGAAAGATACATCTATACAGAAGTCACAGGGAGAGATGAATGCACAGAGGAAACACACATGGTCAGGGCACAAGTGTGGAAGAGAGACAAACTACATATACCATGATGGGGGAATGCACTTACAACTTGGGGGATTTAGGGAGCATAGAAAAGGCCTCTTGAAGGAGACAGCACTTGAGCTAAGCCTTGAGGAAAGCAAGGGAGCAAAGGATTGTAAGAGAATTCCAGAATTGTCTTCCACAGGGATTTCTTTCCTGCAGATGTGCATCTTTTTGACATTATAACCACATATAACCTCCTTTCTCAGGCTTTTCATCACAACATCTGAATTGGAAGAGACCTCAGAGACCACCCAGTCTAGCCCATACCTGAACCAGAATTTCTGCTTACATAGTTTATTGACCTTTGCTTAAAGATGTCTAGTGGAGGAGAAACCACAGCCATTCAGTGCTGCCCATGTAGATAGCTCTCATCACTAGGGAACCTCCCTTTCTATCAAACCCCAATGTACTGCTCTCCATCTTCCATGCAGTACAAGTCTTACCCCTGTTCCACATAACTCTTCAATGTTTCTACTTCCCTTGGCATTGCCTAAATCCTAATGGAACGGAGCTGTCCATAGGTTTTCTGCTCAGCCACATTTCTCCATGAGAGCATCCTTCGTGCTCCTGCTTCTTTGCAATTTTTTATTGGAGAGTTAGTTGTAACAATCTTGCTCCCATCATTCTTCTCTCCATAGACCTTAGTGTGACCCATGATAGCAATTCTTCAGAGACTGTGGTATTACATGACTCACAACCATGCAGCATCGCCAAAAGAGCACTGTTTAAAAGATGGGCTTTTGCATTAAGAAAAATCTCTGTGTCAGTTAAGAAAAACCCATGCAATTTTCCAAAAGTTATTTAGACTAATTCTTATTAGTTAGCCTCTTCTTCAATCCTAGGCACAACTAATTTGCAGATGTGAGGAAGCTAGGTGGTGCAATGAATAGAGGGCCCAGGGCCTGGAGTCAGGAAGACCTGAGTTCAAGTCTGACCTCAGACACTTACTAGCTGTGTGACCCTGGGAAAGTCACTTAACCCTGTCTGACACAGTTTTTCCATCTGTAAAATGAGAAGAAATTGGCAAACCACTCTGCTATCTTTGCCAAGAAAACCCCAAATGAATTGGGCATGATGGAAATAACTGAACAACAATTTTAAGGTATCAGTTTGCCTTTTCATACACACATCCACATCCACATATGGTACACTGAATCAGTATCAAAGGCAGGAAGACCTGGGTTCAGGTCCCACATCTGACACATTTTGGCTATGTGACACTGGGCAAGTCACTTATCCTCTCAGTAATCCGCCTATATAAACTATAGAAAAGATACCAACCTGCATTGTAAAGGAGGCTTTATTATCTGGGAACTCCCTATACCAATGAAATTGTAGATCCAGTTTTTATAGCAATTCTATGGTTTATCCAGGGGTGGGGAACCTGTGGCCTCCAGGTCACATGTGATCCTCTAGGTCCTCAAGTGAGGCCCTTTGACTGAATCCACACTTCACAGAACAGATCCCTTTAATAAAAAGATTTGTTCTGTAAAACTTGGACTCAGAAGGCTACACCCAAGGATCTAGAGGGCCACATGTGGTCTCAAGGCCACAGATACCCTACCCCTGGTATCCAGTCCTATGGGTTATCTGTTCAAATGACTATCATTCTATACACTATAGACTTTCTTCATCTGGTGTGTGTGTGTGTGTGTGTGTGTGTGTGTGTGTGTGTGTGTGTGTGTGTGCGTGTGTGTGTGTGTGTGTGCGTGTGTGTGTGTGTGTGTGTGTGTGTGTGTGTGTATGTATAGTTAGGCTGAACTCTAGGGTGATTATGGACCTCATTTATGAGACTCTGAAATGTTTTAGACTCATCTGTATACAGAAGTACCTGGAAGTCCTACATTTATACTACAGTATCTACATTTACAAGGAATCCTTCTTTGATTTGGACTTTAGACTTGACATCTAATCAATCCACAAGCATTCTTTAAGCACTATGCACCAGGCAGCATGGTGGGTGATAGGCACACAAAGACAAACTTAACCATTTCTGCCTGAAGAGCTTACATCTGGGGGGGGGGGGGAGAGGAAGGGGAGGATAGGTATATATATGTATATATATATATAATTACACATTTTAAAAATGGGCACAAGGATTTCATGCAGGAAGTGGAAACTAGGGAGTTTAAGAGGTAGTGAAGACAAGGGAGTGCATTCTAGGTATGTGGGGCAAATGCAACAAGAAGAATGTTAGCTAGACTGAAGGGTATGAGAAGATGAGGAATACAGTGGTACCTTATGAGTTTAACATGTTCTGTTACTGAGCTTGTGACTCAATTTGTTTGTATATCAAATAAATTTTCCCCATTGAAATTAATCGAAATGCCATTAATCTGTTTCAGCCCCCAAAATGCCACCTCAGTATTTTTTTGTTACATGTTTTTAGATAAGAAAAAGTATTTATAAATAACAAATATTGCATAAAACATAATAAAAGAGAATGTAAAGAAATAAACTGGTTTTATAAAGTACATATTTACCTTGGATATCAGACGACTGAGCTAACAGAAGACGCTGGCGGAGGTGGAGGGTGGAGGAGGTTAGAGGAGTTTTGTTCCGTTTTCTTTCGGTCACTTTCATTCACTTACTGCTGCACTCTTAAAGCTACACTTTATCCCTCAACTTAATTTCTATAATATCTTTTTTTACTTTTGCTTAACTTAAATTTTTCACTGGCGAGGTAAACAAGTGGATTGAATGAATGAGGCTCGGGATGCTGAGTGGGCATTGGGTTGTGGCATTTGCTGCACCAACTGACTGGCGGCTCATACCCAAATTTTGGCTTCCAATTCAGAGCAAAAAATCAAATGAGTGACAATTTGTATCTCAGAAATCTTGTAAGTTGGTGCACTCGTATGTCAAGGTACCACTGTATATAATAACAAAGCTGGAAAAATATGTTGGATCCAGGCTGCAAAGGGCTTGACATGCCAAACAGAGGAGTTTATATTCAATTCTATGGGTAACAGGGTAAATGGAGTTCACTGGACAGAGGAGTTAGTCTTGATGTAAAGCTTATGTATCGATGCAGAGTCAAATTAGCACAAGTATGAAAAGAATACTGCATATACAATGACCGGAACAATGCAAATGGAAAGAACGTCACAATTAAAACTGAATGCCTATGACATTACAACGACCAGGCTCAGGCCTCAAAGAAGGGATGAGAATATGGACCTCTATCATTTCTTCGAAGAGGTGGGAGACTATGGATATACTATCAGACTTGCCTGATGGGTTAGTTTTGTTGAATCACTTCTTCTTCATAACTTTCCTCCTTCCTTCTCCTGGCCTCCCTCCTCTTCATTCATTCCTTCCTTCCTCCTATTTTTTTTTAAACCAAGAATGGGTCTCTGAGTATGAAAAGGGGAGGGATATATCTGAATGTAATAGTACAGATTAATGATATACCTAACTACAAATAGGGTACTTTATAGAACTAGACAAAATAATTCTCTCTTTTGGGAGAGACATTTTTCTTTTTTGAGAAAGATTCTCAAAGGAAATAATGGAAAAAGCAGGAATGAAGGGGGTATGGCAGTACTAGTCCTGAAACTTTTATAAAGCAGTAAAAATTATAGCAGTTAGGTGGCACCGTGGATAGAGGCCTGGGCCTGCAGCCAGGAGGACCTGAGTTTAAATCCTGCCTCTGGCACTTATTAGCTGTGTGACCCTGGGCAAAAGTCACTTAACCTTTGTTTGCCTCAGTTTTCTCAACTGTAAAATGAGAACCCTGGAGAAGGAAGTGGCAAACCACTCTAGTATCTTTGCCAAGAAAATGCCGAAATGGAATCACAAAGAGTTGGGTGTGATAGAAATGACTGAACAACATAAAAAATTACAATTACTCTGTGGTAGTTTAAAAAAAATCAGTGGAACAGACCAGATAAACAAGAACCAACCGCAGTAAAAACAGCAGCCAAGTTTTAATAAAAGCAAGAACACAAATTATAAGGGAAAGAGCTCCCAACTAAAAAAGAATCACCAGGTAAACTGAACAACATTTGGCAGCAATTAGATTTAATAACATCTTTTAGCATATACCACTATTCAACCAAAATACAAAAGTGTCTCCCGACCACCCATGGACCCTTTAAAAAAAAAAAAGGAACATGTAAGGGGAGGGTAGGTGGAGCAGTGAATAGAGCACAAGCCCTGGAGTCAGGAGGACCTGAGTTCATATCTGGCTTCAGACACTTAACACTTACTAGCCATGTGACCTTGGGCAAGTCACTTAACTTCAACTGCCCTGCCCTCCCCCCTCCAAAAAAAGCAAAAAAAAAAAAAAGGAACATGTAAGGGGAGGGTAGGTGGAGCAGTGAATAGAGCACAAGCCCTGGAGTCAGGAGGACCTGAGTTCAAATCTGGCTTCAGACACTTAACACTTACTAGCCATGTGACCTTGGGCAAGTCATTTAACCCCAACTGCCCTGCCCTCCCCCCTCCAAAAAAAGCAAAAAAAAAAAAGGAACATGTAAGAGGGTACCTTTAAAACTTATGGCTAGGGGCAGAATTATTAATCAAATGAGGGGCAGGAGAGATTATGAAAAATAAGATAAACTACCTTGATTACATAAAATTAAAAAGTTTTGCAATGAAAAAAAATGGTTCAACTAGAATAATCATAATGAGGGACAATGCCTTTACATCAGATATCACTGACAGAAGTCTGGTATCAAGAATATATAAGAAATTGACACAAGTAGATGAAAGTATGCCTTTCCCCAGATGGATAATGGTCACAGGACATGAACAAACAGTGTAACCTATCAACAGCCATACATACTAACTAGTTGTTATGACCCTGGGCAGGTTATTTAACCTGTCTGCCTCAGTGCCCTCATCTGTAAAATGGGGATAACAGCATCTAGCTCCCAGGTTTACAATGTGGATAAAATAAAAAAAAAATACTTGTAAAGGGCTATGCAAACTTTAAAGCACTACATTAAATGCTAGCTATTCTAATTATTATGATAAATATTCCTAATCATGCATAGCAGGAGTAAAATTGCTCTAAGATTTCACCTCACTCCCTAAAAATTAGCAAAAATGACGAAAAGCAGTCAATGTTAGAAAGGGTCTAAGAAGGTTGATCTATTATTAATAATATACCATTCAGTGATGGTCCAAACATTGTGCTATATGAGGAAACTGATTAAACTGTTCATACCCCTGATCCATGATTCCATTATTTACATATACCATAAGGAAGTCAAAGACAGAAGGAAAGAGCATATTTGTAATAGCACATTTAACTGTTTTAGCAAATATAATGGAAGCAGCGTAGGTGTCCATAGGTTACACAGGCGGGAGCCACTTGTGGTCTCAAGGCCACATGTGACCCTTTAGGTCCTCAAGTGGGGCCATTTCACTGTGTATGCTAGATCTAGTCCAGGGGCTCTTCTAATCTTTGTTTTCTTAAGTGCCATTTCTAAGTTCTCCAGGCAACATAAAAGGAACTGTGTTGTTAAGAGTTCAGATACAGTGCTCTACTTTCCTTGTTGTAAAAAATGTGTTTACAAATTCTTTTCCATTTTTAGTGTGTTCCTGGTCCTCCTTCCAGTTACAGCCTTAAACACTCTGGGGATAACGTGGCTTGGTGGAGTCTCTTGCCAAGCTCTCTTTAAACTTGTTTACTCTTTGCAGAATGACTGTAATGTTTCCTGCTATTTTATGAAGCAATACCGTTATCTTAATATCCCACTATCTTTCTTGGTAAGATCTTATAAACAAATTTCTATTGCAAAGCAGAGTAGCCTTTGGCCGCCTTATTACACCAATTGCCAAGAACATCAAGCGTCTGCTCACTGGAATGGTTTCTAGGCTTTTTGGGATGCCTCATTATGGTGTCTGAATTATATCAGTTACGCTTCCTTAGGAAATGGTGATAATCAATATTAATGTCTGTTCTTTTAGCCATATCCCATTCTTCAGCATCAACAGTTTGTTTAATAATAAATGGGCTGGAAATGCCTCAGTTTCAAGCCATGTCTTCCCATTTTTATTCTTCTAATTTAGTATTGATTTTTACATTTGCTTTAACAAGTCCTACAGAGCAGCTGATTTGGAAATGACTCCCACATTGCTTGCTGATTATTTCCCATCAAGATAAGAGCACTTCCATTTTTGCTGATGTCATTTGTTGCTCAACATGTCCAGATTTTCTGTTGGATATAGCTGATTCTCTTTATGAAAGTCTTCATGATCTATGTGCATACAGCTTATTTTGGTCTGTGAACCTTTCTCCTCTTTTGCTTCTTACTCCCGAACCCTGTCTCCCAACCTATTTTTCACTGTCCTCTCTTACACCCACCTTTGCATGGAACTAAAAGATATATCAACTTCATTTGGAAGATCTTATCAAGTTCTACTCTGCATCCACTGTAACTGATGTTGGCTATAATAAGCTGCAATTATTTTTAATGGTGATATCAAGTCAAGTCAGGGAGCATTTGTTAAGTACGTATTATGCACCAGGCATTGTAGAAAACAAGGGGAATACAAAGAAAGAAAAAAACAATGCAACAACCACAAAACTCAGTTCCTGCTCCCAAGGAGCTCAATTTTTGCAAATGCTTATTATGAGCTCTGAAATATGAGGTGAATGAGTGTCCTGTGGTTAATTTCAGAGACATCTGAGAAGATCTGTATAAACTGATGCAGAGTGAAATGAGCAAAACTGGAAGAACGAGGTACATACAATTACAAAATGTTGCAAAGGCAAACAACCATGAAATGATCAGCCATGATTCCAAAGGAGGGATGATGAACCACGATACCCACTCTCCTGATAAAAAGGGGTGGACTTAAGATGCAGAACAAGACATACATTTTCAGATATAATCAAAAGTGGGAATTTAATTTGCTTGCTTATATCTATTTTCCCAAGGGTGTGGTTTTTTCCTTTCTTTTTCCAATGGCGGGGGGATAGGGCAAGGTAGTGTGTGGGAGAGACAGGGAGTTAGTGATTCCCCACGCTCAAATGAGAATAGAACAGAAGGAAAGCTGGAAGGAATCAGAGACAAGCAGGGCAGCTTTGAAAGTTAAGATTTTGAATTTATTATATACTAAAAAGTAAAAAGCAAGCTCTATATAATAAGATTTGCAGTCTCATGTACAACCCTATCTTTTTCTACTCTATATAAATATACACTAAATATATGTGGAAATATTCATTTTATTTTGGTTATGTTCAGAATATAAATAATAAAATGGGAAAAATGTGCCCACAAAATAGTATTTCTTGCTGCCTTTGATCACGTAAGAAAACTAACTCCATAAACTCCAAATTTTATTTGCCTTTCCATGTGGCTCTGAGTTGTCCTTCTTAGCTGCAATGTCCTTTTGCCTAGCATAGTCTCCTGCATACTATAAGTGCTTAATAAATGCTTTTCCTACTGATTCATTATAGTCTCATGAAATGTTCCACAATAATCCTGTAAGGTGTTGTTATTTCCATCTTACTGGAGAATGAAACAAGCTTAGAGATGTGACTACCCAGGGTCCCATGGAGAGTTAAGTGTCAGAAGTGAAATTTAAACCCAAGTGTTCCTGACCCCAAATTAAATCCTATTTGCATTATTCCATTCAGCAGCTAGGTGAAACAGTGGATAGAGCACTGGACTTTGAATCAGGAAGACTCATCTTCATTAGTTCAAATTCTGCTTCAGACAGTTGGTAGCTGTGTGACCCTGGGCAAGTCACTTAGCCCAGTTTGCCCCAGTTTCCTCATCTGTAAAATGAACTGGAGAAGAAAATGGCAAACCAATCCAGTATCTTTGCCAAGAAAACACCAAAATGGGATCCTAAGTGTCAGACATGATTAAACAACAACAATAACCGCCCCAAAAGGCAGGTGTGGCCCTCTGTGGGATTTGCTCAGACCCCATTCTACAGTATGGAATTTTCTCCAACACTGGATGAGGGTAGCTTTGGAAGTTTTATGAGAGAAAAGGTATGTGTAAGTAGTATGTCTATGTGTATATATGTGCACACACATAAATACATGCATATACACACATTATCCATATGTTGTGTGTGTACATTGTGTATGCATATATATTTACATATGTTTGTATTCATACATAGTCTAGGTATATAAAATCACTGATGCAGAGAACTAGTGAGTTAATGTCTTTCACCAATATAATTAAGCTTCTTCTCTTGAACTTGCAGATGAAATCTCTAGCCTCATATTGTTGGTCCAGATCTGTGATCTCATTAGTGTCAAAAGTTGATCATCTAGCACTTAATAAGTGCCTACTACATGTCAGACATCATACTAAGTGCTGTAAAAAATAATAAAAATTAAAAAACCACACAGTTCTTTCTCTCAAGAAGCTAAAAGTCCAATGTGCTAGACAACATGTAAACAACCGTGTCCCAATATGATAGATACGGGTCAAACTGGAGATCGTCTCAGAGTGGAGGCACTAACGTTAAGGGGGAACCAAGATTGGCTTCCTATAGGAGGTGGGATTTTAGCTGAGACTTGAAGGAAGCCAGGGAAGTTGGGAGGCAGAGAGGAGGAGAGAGAATATTCCAGGCATGGGGAACAGTAAAAAAAAATGTTCTGAGTTAGGAGGTGGGGGGGGAGGAGCTCAAGGAACAGCAACATGGCTAGTGTCAGTGTAAGTGACTCATGGTATCGGAAATTCTCTCTACTAATGCATACTGAAAACTCATCTATAACTTAAGACTCTTAGAGAGTTGTCTGTATCAGGGCTTCTTAAACTTTTTCCACTTGCCACCCCTTCAGCACTTCTTAAATTGTGGGTTGCTTAAAGAAGCGCTGGTCTATATGACCAAACAAAAGTTTGGCCAGAATCAGATTAAAATGTAACAGATATTTAACGAAATTAATAAAAAAATAAGATTCAACATTGTTGTTATTCAGTCATGTCTGATACTTTGTGACCTCCTGAACCATACTGTTCATGAGGTTTTCTTGGCAAAGATACTACGAGAGTGGTTTGCCTTTTCCTTCTCCAAAGGATTAAGGCAGAGTTTAAAGTGACTTGCCAGGGTCACATAGCTATTAATGGTCTGAGGCCAAATTTGAACTCAGGTCTTCTTGATTCCAGGCTCAGTGCTCTATTCATAAAGCCTCCTACAATATAACATAGGTAATACAAATCTATGGTTTTCTAAGTCAATATTTAGTCTATGGGGATCCATGTCTTTTTTAATATGACAACATTATCCTAGAACACAGAGAGGTTAAAGCAACTTACGTAGGGTTAAGGAGCCAATATATCTCAAAGATCTGAACCCCAATCTTCTTGGCCCCAAATCAGCTTTATCTGCTATTTCCTGCTGTCTCTTAGTACTTAGATTACTGGTTACAAATTTATGGAAGTAGAACAAAATATAATAAAAAGGCATTTACGCATCCCTCTGTCCCAGTTTCTCTTCTTCTATCATTAATGAGTACTCCCCGTTATATATAGTGGAGTTAAGGAGTGGGGGTTGGGGTGGTGGGGGCAGGAGACCTAACTTCTATTTTGGGATCTGCCACTAAACAGCTATGTGCCTTTAGGCAGATTGGAATATATAATCTTGCAGGTCCTTTCCAGTTGTAAAAATTCTATGCTTCTATTTGAGCCAGGAGGACCTTTTCTCTCTTAATATCCCTTCTGACAACACACTAAAAATTATTTTTCTACTTAAAAGTAGAAATACAAAAAAAGAGGTTTCCTTTCATTATTGTTGTCAGTCTAACAATATTAAACCTCCACACTGGATTGTTTAGTAGCTACAGCATTTAAAATGATTAAATTGATCCCCTCTGTGGTAGGAGTGCTGTGGTCTGTGTAAACTAGGCAAAATTTTTCCCCTTAAGAGCCAAGAGAAACTTCTAGGAGCTAAGATGGCAGAAGAAGCTGCAAATCTCTGTAACTCTTTAATATTCACCTTCAAACAACCATAAAATAGCACCTCAAAGCAAATTCTAGAACAGCAGAATCAGCAAAAAGATGGGGTAAAGCAATCTTTGAGCTCAAGAAACTTGGAAGATTGGCAGGAAAGATCTGTATCACTTGGGTAAAAAGGAAATATAGTCCGAGAGAGGAAGCCAGCAAGCCAGAAGCAAGCCCCACTTTAGCAAACCAGTCTGAACCCCAGTGTGGTGGAGCAGGCAACCACCAACACCATGATCCACCACGTGCCTCAGTACAGCCAGGGAAATGGGCAGACTTCAGTTCTGAGAACTGCCACTTTCTTCAGGGTTAGTCCCAGGCAAAAAGGCAACCTCTGGTGGCCAGACCTCCATGTGCTTCAGTGTATCCCTGGAGAAATGCAGAAACACCGCACTGGCCTTAGCACATACCAGCACTAGGACCCCAGCTCAGCATTAGGTAAAGCTTGCAGCAGTGCCATTCACCGCCCCCCCACCCCATACCCTCTCATTACAGTACCAGACACTAGGGTCTCCAATGGGCCTCTGGGCAATATCAGTGCAACACCAGGTAAACAGTCATGGTTATGGTTAGAGTTAGGCACAAGAAGCCTGAGACAACTCCCCTTCCAACCTGGGAGCAGAGATCAAATTTAAAAGAAAGGAAAAAGGCCAAAAAAGATGAGCAAAAAAGAACAAAAAAAAGAATCTGACCATAGAAAGTTATTATAGTGACAGGGAAGATCAAGAAACATACTCACAAGAGGACAACAATGTAAAAACACCTATGGGCAAAACCCCAAAGAAAAATGGGGAGTGATCTCAAGTCTGTAAAGAACTCATGGAAGAGCTCAAAAAGGAGTTTAAAAAGACAAGTAGAAGAAAAATTGGGAAAATAAATGAGTGATGCAAGAGAACTATAAAAAAGGAGTCAACAGCTTAGAAAAAGAAAACAGCTTCTTAAAAAGTAGAATTGGCCAAATGAAAAAGGAGATGTAAAAATCCACTGAAGAAAACAATCCTTAAAAGTTAGCATTGAGCAAGTGGGAGGTAATGACTCTATAAGACATCATGAATCAATCAAACAAATTCAGAAGACTGAAAAAAATAGAAAAAAAAAGTAAAATACCTCATTGGAAAAATAACTGACCTGGAAAATCCAAGAGAGACAACGTCAGAATCATTAGACTACCTGAAAGCCATAATCAAAAGGAGGATCTGGACAGCATCTTTCAGGAAATTATCAAGGAAAACTGCCCTGATATCCTGAAACCAGAGGGCAAAATAGGCATTGAAAGAATTCAGCCATCACTCCAGGAAAGAGATCCCCAAATAAAAACTCCAAGGAACATTACGGCCAAATTACAGAATTATCAGGTAAAGGAAAAATACTCCAACTGGCCAGAAAAAAAAAAACAATTCAAATACTGGGGAGCCACAATCAGAAATACACAGGACTTAACAGCTGCAACATTAAAAAATCAGAGGTCATGCTAGGACTACAACCAAGAATCACTTAAGCAGTGAAATTAAGTATACCAAATCAAGGAAAAAAATGATTATCCAATGAAACAGAAGGATTTCAAACTTTCATAAGGAGAAGACCAGAATTAAAACAAAAATTTGATCCTCAATACCAAGACCCAAGAGAAGCATAAATAGGTAAAACAGGAAGAGAAAACATAAGGGATTCAATAGAGCCAAATTGTTTACATATCTACATGTGAAGTTGACACCTCTAATTCTTAAAAACTGCATCACTAATAGTATAGCTAGAAGGAATATACATAGACAAAGGGTACAGGTATAAGGTGAATTTGAGGGAATGAAACAAAAGATAATTAAGGGATAAGGAAGAGGAGTACAATGGATGCAGAAGGAAGAGAGAGGTAGAATGGGGTAAATTATTTCACATGAAGAGGTGCAAAAGACCTATTGCCAAGAAAGAGTGGGTGATGGGCATTGCTTGAACCTTTCTTTCATAAATATTGGCTCAAAGAGGGAGTAATACACACAATTATTGAATAGAGAAATCTATTTTACTCATCAAGGAAGTAGGAGGGGATGAGATTAAGTGAAGGTGGGGGAAGGGGGAAATGGGAAGGAATAACAAAAGGGAGGGCAGATCAAGGGGGTGGCAGACAAAAGCAAAACAGTGTGGAGGAAGAAAAGGGTGAAAAGAGAGAGAGAGGCCAAACATGAGGAAAAACCAAATGAAGAGAAATACACAGTAGTCATAACTGTGAATGTGAATGGGATGAACTCTCCCATCAAATAGAAGTGGATAGCATAGTGGATCAAAAACCAGAATTCTACAACAGGTTTTTTACAAAAAACACATGAAGACATTTGAAACAGAGAGAGACACATACAATAAAGGTAAGAGGCAGAAGTAGAATCTATTATGGTTTAGCTGAAGGTGGAAAAATAGCAGGAGTAGCAATCCTCATCTCAGACAAAATAGAAGCAAAAATAGACCTAATTAAAAGAGGTAAGGAAGGAAACTACATCTTGCTAAAAGGTACCATAGACAATAAAGCAATATCAATACTAAACCTATATGTACTCAAGTGGCATAGCATCCAAATTCTTAAAGTTAAGTGAGTTATAGGAAGAAAAAGACAGCAAAACTATACTAGTGGGGAAAATCAACTGTCCCCTCTCAGAATGTGATAAATCCAACCAAAGAATAAACAAGAAAGAAACTAAGTAGTTAATAGATTAGAAAAGTTAGATATGACAGTCCTTTGGAGAAAACTAAATGGGGGAAGAAAAGAGCATACCTTTTGCTTAGAAGCACACGGCACCTACATAAAAGCTCACAATGTATTAGGGCATAAAAACCTAAAAATCATATGTAGAAAGGCAGAAATATTAAATGTGTTCTTTTTGGATCATGATGCAATAAAAATTACTGACAAAGGGCGATGCAAAGATATATAAAAATTAATTGGAAGCTAAATAATCTAATCCTAAAGAATAAATGGATCAAAGACAAATAATAGAAACTAATAATAATTTCACTAAAGAGAATGACAATGAGACGATATATTAAAATTTATGGGATGTAGCACGAGCAGTACTTAGGAAAAATTTTATTTTCTTAAATTCTTATATCAACAAAATAGAAAAAGAATAGACCGATGAATTGGACATGCAACTAAAGTAAGTAGAAAAACAAAATGAAAATCCCCAGTTGAGGACCAAATTGAAAATCCTTAAAATCAACGGATTAATAAGATTGAAAGTAAAACAAAACAAAACAAAAAACTACTGAGCTAATAAATAAATCTAGGAGCTCGTTTTATTAAAAAAAACCAATAAGATAAGCCATTGATTAATTTGATTTTAAAAAAAAGGAAAAAGAAAGTATCAAAAATAAAAAGAGTGAAATCACCACCAATGAAGAAGAAATTAAAGCAATCATTAGGAAATATCTTGCCCAATTATATGCCAATAAATCTGACAATCTGAGCAAAATTGATGAATATTTACAAAAATATAGATTAACTAGATTAATAGACCAAGAAATAGAATGTCCAAATAAGCTCATCTTAGAAAGAGAAATTGAACAAGTCATTAACGAACTCCCTAAGAAAAAAGTCCCAGATCCAGATGGGTTCACGAATGAATTCTACCAAGCATTCAAAGACCGATTTCACGAATGAATTCTACCAAGCATTCAAAGACCGATTAATTCCAATAGCACATAAATTATTTGGAAAAACAGGCACAGAAGGAGTACTACTAAATTCCTTTTATGATATAAATATGGTGCTGACACCTAAAGCAGGAAATGCTAAAACAGAGAAAGAAAATTATAGACCAATTTCCCTAATGAATATCGATGGAAAATTTTTAAACAAAATACTAGCAAGGTAATTACAGCAACGTATCACAAGGATTATACCCTATGACCAGGTGAGATTTATGCTAGGAATGCAGGGTTGGTTCAATATTAGGAAAACTATCAACATAATTGACTATATCAATACCAAAACCAATAGAAATCATTATTATCTCAATAGATGCTGAAAAAGTTTTTGACAAAATGCAGCACCCATTCATATGAAAAACATGAGACAGCATAGGATAAAGGGAGTGTTCCTTCAAATAATAAGCAGTATCTATCTAATCCCATCATTAAGCATTATCTCTAATAGGGATAAGCTAGAAGCCTTTCTAGTAAGATCAGGGACAAAACAAGGATCTCCATTATCATCACTAATATTCAGAATAATTCTAGAAATGTTAGCTGTAGCAATAAGAGAAGAAAACAAAAGCAAAGGAATTAGAATAGTCAATGAGGTAACAAAACTATCATTCTTTGCGGATGACATGATGGTATACTTAGAGCCTAGAGAATCAACTAAAAAACTACTTGAAATAATTAACAACATTAGCAAAAGTGCAGGATATAAGATAAATCCACATAAATCATCATTTAAAAAAAAATAATCAATAGAGCCCAGCAGAAAGAAATAGAAAAGAGAAATTCCATTTAAAATAACTGTAAACAATATAAAATATTTGGGGGTCTACCTGCCAAGACAAACCCAGGAACTATGTGAACACAATTACAAAACACTTTTTCACACAAATAAAGTCAGAGGTAAGCAATTTGAAAAAATATCAATTGCTCATGGGTAGACCGAGATAATATAATAAAAATGACAATTCTGCCTAAATTATTTTACTTATTCAGTGCTATACCAATCAAACTACCAAAAAATTATTTGATAGAGCTAGAAAAAAATAACAACAAAGTTCATCTGGAAGACTGGAAGGTGAAGAATATCAATGGAATTAATGGGGAAAAAAAAAACACATAAAGGAAGGTAGCCTAGCAGTACCAGATCTCAAACTATGTTATAAAGCAGTAATCATCAAAACTATCTGGTATTGACTAAGAAATAGAGTGCCAGATAAATAGACTAAATACACAAGACACAATAGTCAATGACCATAGTAACTTAATGTTTGATAAACCCAAACACCCCAGCTTTAGGACAAGAACTGACTATTTGTCAAAAACTGGAAAATAAGTGGATACAAACTAGGTAGAGACCAGCATCTCACACCATATGCCAAGATGAGACCAAAATAGGTGTGTGATTTAGACATAAAGGGTGACAGCATAAAGCAAATCAGAAGAGCAAAGAATAGTCTACCTGTCAGATCTATTGGGAAAGGGAGCATTCATGACCAAATGAGATAGAGAACATTACAAAACGTAAAATAGATAACTTTGATTATATTAAAATTTAAATAAAAAGTTTTGTACAAATAAAACCAATGCAATCAAGGTTAGAAGGAAAGCACAAAGCTGGGAAACAATCTTTACAGCAAGTGACTCTGATAAAGGCTTCATTTCTCAAATATACAGAGAACTGAGCCAAATTTATAAGAATACAAGCCATTTCCCAATTGATAAATGGTCAAAGGATATGAACAGGCAGTTTTCAGAGGAAGAAATCAAAGCTATCTATAAGCACATGAAGAAGTTCTCTAAATCACTTTTGATTAGAGAAAGGTGAATTAAAACAACTCTAAGGTACCACCTCACACTTATCAGGTTGGCTAATGTGACACAAAAAAGGAAAATTATAAATGTTTGGAGAGGATGTGAGAAAACTGGGACATTTTTCTGGTAGAGTTGTGAACTGATCCAACCATTCTGGAGAACAATTTGGAAATATGTCCAAAGGGCAACCAAACTCTGCATACTCTTTGATCCAGCAATATCGCTACCGGGTCTGTATTCCAAAGAAATCATAAAAAAGGGAAAAGGAACTAAATGTGTGAAAATATTTATAGAAGCCCTTTCTGTGGTGGCAAAATATTGGAAACTGAGGGAATGCCCATTGATTGGAGAATGGCTGAACAAATGGTGG
Organism: Pseudochirops cupreus; assembly: GCA_028627135.1. NCBI lineage: Eukaryota > Metazoa > Chordata > Mammalia > Diprotodontia > Pseudocheiridae > Pseudochirops > Pseudochirops cupreus. The sequence continues at coordinate 165,713,157 of CM053583.1, forward strand.
TATATGAACATACTGAAATACTACTGTGCAATAAGAAATCATGAACAGGCAGATTTCAGAGAAACATGGAAAGACTTCTATGAACTGATACAAAGTGAAATGACAAGAACGAGGAAAACATCATACACAGTATCAGCAACACTGTGTGATGATCAGCTATAAATGGCTCAGCTCTTCTCAGCAACACAATGATCTAAGACAAGTGCAAAGGACTTACAAAGGAAAATGCTATCCACATCCAGATAAAGACTGGTATCCTCTCAATGTAGATCAAAGCACATTTTTTCACTTTATTCTTTCTTGTGTTTTTTTTTTCTTTTGATCTGTTCTTTCACAACTGTGACTAATATGGAAATACGTTTTACAGGATAGCATGTGAATAGCCTATACCAAATTGCCTACCATTTTTGGAAGAGGGAAGGAGAGGGAGGGAGGGAGAAAAATTTGGAACTGAAAATCTTATAAAAATTAATGCTAAAAATTGACTTGACATGTAATTGGGAAAAATATAATATTACTGAAAAATAAAATAAAATAATTGTAGAAAATTTAAAAAAAGCAAGGGAGTTGTTCCAGAGGCTTGATTGACTCTTAGAGGCTTAAGGCTTCAGTACTCCAGGATATAAGGCTAGCCCTGAATGATTCAGTGCTCCTCAGAGCACTCCTCATCTTCTGAGTCACCACACCCCACATACGTTGCTTATTAGACAAGTTTCCTATGGAGACAAGGAGTGTGGGGGTGGGCGGGGCCTGTCTCTACCTGAACCACTGCTGTATTCTTGCTGGGCTATCTTCTCTATGCTATGGCTAAGGAAACCTTCTATTAACTGTTAGATGATCTGCAGATGTTTTATTCCATTCTAACTTTCATGCAACCTGAATCAGATCCAGCCTACCACAGCCCCCAAAGAGTGAGCAGTTGTGTTGAACCCACACAATATCATAAGCATTTTTTTAGCTTCCTTTATAGAGAGAGTTGAACTATAGTGTCAGATATTAGTGAATATCCATCCAAACTCTGCAAGAAATTTGAGTCATGATTATGTTGATGAATTTCAAATAGACTTCTCAAGGCTGAAAGGTAGCCTCATAAGTCATGTAGTTCAACTCACACGAGAGACTCCTGTTAAGCCTCAAATCATTCACTGTCCTAAGGTCTGAGCTGTACTTATGATATTTCTAATAAGATACCTTGGCTCTATCAGGTTTTGGTGTCAACAATATCATGTCCCAGTTTTTTCATATATAAATTATTGCTTCTAAGACTCACTCTTACCTCCTATACTAAAATATAATTGACACTTTGAACTCCCAAGATGAAAATGTCCTTTCTGAACACTCCAAAATTTTATATTCAATAATGAAAAACCTAGAAAGTAATTCCCAACTCATGGTTATCCAGACTTGACCTCCAGTGAGGGGAAACTCACTACCTAATGAGGCAGCTCTAATTGTTAAAGTTTTCTTTTTATGTGGATCTGAAATCTGCCCCTCTGAAGCTTCAACTCATTGTGCCTAGATTTAATACCTTTAAGATTTAAAGAGAGCTTTATCTAATAACCCTACAAAATAAAGGGAAGGAAGAAAAAAAGAAAGAAAGAAAAAAGAAAGGAAGGAAGAAAAGAAAAAGAAAGAAAAAAAGAAAAGAAGAAAGGAAGGAAGGAAAGAAGAAAGGAAGGAAGGAAGGATGAAGGAAGGAAGGAAGAAAGAAAAGTGATTAGTTTAGAACAACCTGTTCTTTACAAACCCAAGAGGATTCTTAGTGATCACCAATTCCCAAACCACTCTTCTGAGGACTATGCCCCAGGGAAAAATAGGCCCTTACTTGTAACAGTTAGCATTTAGGTTAATGAGTCATGGTTAATCTGAAAACTGAGATAGTAGGATGAACCAATCTTGGCCTGAACAGCAAAGTGCTCAGAAATGGTATTCTTTCTTTATTCAGAATCAGTTAGAAAGAACTTCAGGTCATCTAGTCTGAAGTTTAGAGGCTAAGTGATTTATTTTGAAGCTATACCCATTAGTTAAAGCTATCTCAGAATGATGGTTTTTCTTCTAACATAATCAATAGTGATGTATGCTCTGGCACTGGGCCTTAGAAACTCCTGTTAAGCCCCAGCCCATCCAATGAATTAAGGTCCAAGTTGTACCTAAGACAGCGCTAAAAAAAAGCTAATAAGAAACCCTGGGGGTCTATCAGGGTTTGGTGTCAGCAATACCATGTCCCAGTTTCTGTATATAAAAAAATCTGCTTCTAAGACTCACTCCTGCACTAAATTTTGAACTCTTTTGGCACTTTGAACCCCCAAAATGAAAATGTCCTTTCTAAACTCTTCTAAAATTTTATATTCAATAATGACAAACTTTTAAAGTATTGTAATAAATTAGCTCTGCCCAGGTCTTTCAAGTCACATAAAATTATAATTACTGCCCCTCTTAACCTACTTTGGAACCCTGCCTATTTACAGAAGCTTATCTTAAGAACTATTAGTTAGAAGAAGAAATTTAATATTTAAATAGGAAGTCAGTAAACAAAGAAATTAAATTAATAACTACAGATATTATGTAACTGATGAATACCCTCTCCACCCCCACTGTAGACCCTGTTATGAGAACAATTATGGAAAAAACGAACCTAAAAAACAAATAAAACTCCAAACCCTAGCATGCTTTCTCTCTTTTTTTTTTTGAGGTGGTAGGTAGGGCAATTGGGGTTAAGTGAGTTGCCCAAGGTCACACGGCTAGTTTTTTGTGTTAAATGTCTGAAGCCGGATTTGAAATCAGGTCTGACTGACTCCAGGGCCGGTGCTCTATTCACTGCACCACCTACCCGACCCCAAACCCTAGCATTCTTAAAAGAATCTATGGACTCAAAAGCAGAAATAGGATTATTAATTTAAATCTGAAAGGCACTTTAAAAATCATTTAGTATATAATCCCCTCATTTTACACATGAGGAAACAGAGTTCCAAAAAGGTTGTGATTTGCTAAAGGTCCTACAGGTGGCTATTCTTCCTGTTTGTTATCCCTTGAATGGCCCCCTTCCTTTTCATATGGACTGACTCCATACCCCACCAGTATTGTAGTAGAATCAGGATTGAACCCTGGTCTTCAAACTTCAAATCTGAGTTTTTTTCCACTTCCTACTAGACTTCCTGGGCTAGGAAAATCTGCATATGCATTCACTTGCCCAAATTCCAATAATAGAGATCTGCAAAATTTTAACATCTATTTTTCAATCTAATTTTTAAATTAAAAAAATAAGTCCTCCAACAGAATTGGTGCCCTCACTCACACATTAGTATGAATTAGTTTGAAAGTAGCTAGGTGGCACAGTGGATAGAGCACTGGTCTTAGAATCAGGAAGACTCATCTTCCTGAGTTTAAATCTGACTTCACCACTTACTAGCTTTGCAACCCTGGGCAAATCACTTAACCCTTTTTGCCTCAGTTTTCTCATCTGTAAAATAAGCTGGAGAAAGAAATGGCAAAGCACTCTGTATTTTTGCCATGAAAACCCAAAATGGAGTTATGAGAGTCAGATGCGACTGAAAGGACTGAACAACAAAACCCAATTAGTTCAATAAGACCAATTCTTTCCAGCAACTAGTTCTAGGTGCACTGAAGTAACGGGAATTCTGTTTTAGAAGAGGAAAAGGAAATAAAGGGTGTAATTTGGGAGTATAGATTGCTTTGAGAGCAAGAGAGATCTTTTTGTTTTCAGTCATTTCAGTCATATCCGACTCTTTGTGATCCCATCTGGTGTTTTCTTGGGCAAAAATCCTGGAGCGTTTTTCCATTTCCTTGCCGGATTTGAACTTAGGTCTTCCTGACTCAGCCCAGGCCTGCTGCTCTAATCCATGGTGCCAATCAATGCCAAGAGCTGAGAAGTGTCCTTGAAGGAGGTGTGACTTGAAATGAGTCTTGAAGGATTAATAGGTGAAAGCAGTTGGAGATGAGTGCTTCACTCAGGAGAGCCAATCATTGTGGCATATGGCAAGAGAGACAGGCAGCAATTGGTAGGGAAGAGGTACACACAGGTATAGTGTGTCATAAAAAATCCTGCCCTTTTAGTTTTGCCTAGGGCTGGAAAGGCAGAGAGGAGCCTCTTCATCCTTCCTTTTATACCATATGGTTCATTGTTTCCAGGACCAATAATTCAGGCTAGTTATTAGTTCAGCTACATTATGGGTTAAATGTACCTCTGTGGGCTGGTTTAGAGACCTAACCACCATTTATAACACTGTCTTTTACTCACAGGGAACATCCTGACTTATAACCTACAAACTTTGCAAGACAGCCTATTGACATTTTGAATACTCCGATACCAGGGGGAAACTGTGATCTCCAGGATATGGGAGCTCTCTAGCACTGAATGTATGCTCAACCAATCTATCCTGAATGCTAGAGGAAAGAAGACACTGGGTATAGACTACTCTGAAGACTCCCTGTTCCCAAGTATGCCTAATTTCCTAACAACTCATCTCTTCCCTGAAACCTGCTTTATACCTGTAACTTCCCTTTCTCTTTGTCTAGTCATCCAGGCTTGGGGTCATCTTTGACTCCTCTTGTCCCTCATAAGCAATTAGTTGCCGAGTCCTATGATTCTATCGCCTTCATCTCTCTGTTTTCCTCTCAGCTTCCACCAGTCACACCCTCACCTCTTGTTATCCAGATTATTATAATAGCCTCCTAAGTGGTCTTCCTACCACATTCTGACCCCTTTCCTGAAACAGTGAAAAGAGCCAGGACTCTGAAGTTAGAGGAAATTAAGACTTGGGAAAGACCTTAACTTAAAAAAGCCAAGGTCCCCCACTGCATCCGGGGCCATTACCAGCATCTTGACCTACATCTTGCCACTGGACTCATTGATTCTGGAGGAGAGAGTGAGGCTGATGACTTTGCACAGCTCTGCCTCAGTTAAATCCAATTCACTTGCGAGTCAAGACATTACCCTGTGATGTCACTGGTTCTCTTCAAGAATGAAGGACAAACAACAACAATATCCTGAATGAATCCCATCAAAAAATAATTTTCCAATAGAGTCTGGGGTAGGTAAGTGGTGCAGTAGATAGAGGGCTGGGCCTGGAGTTAGGAAGACAGAGCTTCCTGAGTTCAAATTTGTCCTTACACTCTTAACTAGCTGTGTGACTCTGGTCAAGTCACTTAATGCTATTTACCCCAGTTTCCTCATCTGTAAAATGAACTGGGGAAGGGAATGGCAAACGACTCTAGTATCTTTGCCAAGAAAACCACACAGAAAAAGCTGGACACGACTGAAAATGACTCAACAACAACAAAGAGGATTTGATTACCCAGCCAGCCTGCCTGCCTTTTTCCAGGGTAGCACCAAGGCAGCTCTTCTTTCTTGTTATCCCCCGAATGGTCTACTTCCTTTTCTTATGAACTGATTTTATGCTCCTGTATTGTGTCCTATCTCTTCTTGCATGTACGCCACCATTGACAACATGTTGCTACCGTAGCCTACTTCCAATCGTCCATTGACCTTTGGGTCACCCATAATTCAGATTCTTTGGAGATTTCACAAGAGTGTTCCATGTTTCACAGTCAAAAAGGCATCATAGGGAGAGCACTGGTTTTAAAAAAGATGGGCTTTTTTTGTCAGGGAACAGCTTGGGATCCATGAAAAGTATTTCCCAAGTGCAATTCAGCTCATTCTGCTCAATAACTGATGGAACCCAATTGGGAACTGAAAACAAGAAAAAATAAATCGTTTTCCTGGTTGTTTTTATGTTTTATTCACTGCTTTCCAAAATTATATCATTTCGTAGTGAATGCCCACCAACACTGCTTTGTTTCCATTTCAGGGGATTGAGGGATAAGGAAGTCAATCTCTTTTGCTACTTGGCTCTCCTGAGTTTTCTCCCACGCCTCAGCTTGCCTTCTCCCCCTGGACTAAGCCTCCGCTCAGACCCTTTCTGCCATTCCTGAGTTACTTCTGGAGTCTAGCCTTTGTTAAGGGCTCAAGCCTATCATCCTTCACTCCCTTTCCAATGGCACTTCTAACTTTGCCACCATGCCCTTGCTCTGGGTACCTTCTGGATCTTTATCCCCCAGTCCCCCAATCCTTTTCAGCAATCTTTTATGTGCCGTCTTCTCCCATTAGAAGGAGGGCAGAAACTGTCTTTCCTTTTATTTGCATTTTTTATCCCCAGTGCCCAACACAGCACCCACCATGTAGTCAGTACTTGTTGCTTGCCTGTCAGCAGAAGGATACCAGAAAAAAGAGGGAGGGAAGGCAGTGGTGGTGGTCCAGAACTGTCCTGGTTACCAGTTTTCTGCTGTAGTCATTATCCCTTCTACAGGCAACAGGTGAAGTCATAAATTACATTTTCATGATAAGACAACCATGAAATGTCTTTGATGATGATAATAGCTTGTAAAAAAGAGTTCCTTTTCCTCTAGAATTTATTTTTGTCTGCTAAGAATGAATGCAGTTTCTAACTGCAGTAAATTTTAATATTTTGGGCTCCTTGACTAAGAAGTATTGAATAGCATTGGTATAGCTGTAATATCGATTGAATAAATCAATCATGACTCCAGAGCAGTTTTCAGTAAAGTGCTAGTGGGCTTGGCTAAACACTTTCTTCCAGCTGCCAAATCAAATAATTTACATTTTCAAAAGCCCATAGGAAACTGAACTTTACACTTATAAAATGAAGGAAAGAGACGCATGTCTTATAGTGATATATACAAAATCTCTAATACTACTAAACATGTTCCTGTGCTTGCCTGCTTTTTTCTTTTTTTGTCATAAATACATTTTAATGATGTAAGGGTCACAAGCGAGGACTCACCTATATGGGCAACGAGTTGACCTTATAAGAATTGTTGGCTAAGTGGAGTGGTAGCTAGCCCTACCAGAGTCATAAATACCTTCGTTTGGGACATTTATTAGCTGCGTGATCCTTCTGCCTTAACCTCCTTCTGCCTCAGTTTCCTTATCTGTAAAACTGGGATTAGAATAACAATATCAGAATCACAGAGTTATGAGGGTCCCATGAGATAAAGTAAGACAAATGCCTTATTGGGAATCTGAAAGCCCTGTATAAATGTTAGCTATTATCCAACACTTGAGATTCATCTGATCATTTATTTAGGAAACGTCAATTTGAATTTTCCTCTCATACACCAACCCCCGGCCCCTCCTCAAATTCATTTCAAATAGGTTTCTGATTCCTAGGTTTTATTTTTCCATTTCAGAGATTAAGGTATAAGAAAGTCAAGCTTTTTGTTACTATGTCACTGTGCAACCAACTCAGAGATGGTGCCAAAAAGGGACTTAGAACCATCTTGGTTACCAGTTCTTGGCTTTAGTCATCCCATGGTCTACAGTGATAAATCAAGGTAGTCAAAGTGGAACTTAGTGCTAAAGTACATCTTTTCAGGTGCTTTAAAAAAAATCTATTTTCTGATTTTTGTTTCATCTGCTAAAATAATTTATCTTTATTGGAATATACTAATTTAGAAATGGAGTTTGTGTCTGAGGGAGGGTAGAAAAGAGCAGGTGAGAAGGACAGGATATAACAATTCTGTTCACCAAGCTATAGGTCAGTCAGTCAGTGATCAAGCAATTAATTGCTGCTGTGTGCTAGGCATGGTGAAAAGTGCTGGGGATATAAAGAAAGGTAAAATAAACAAAGAGCTCATATAATATGTAGGAAAATCACTAAATCACTAAATGTAATATATGATAAGCTATATTCCTGCCAACTAATGTGACTAGCAAGTGATTTACCTAGCTCATTTTTCATGCTATAAATTACTGTGCTTACTAGTCAATATCAACCTTAAATTTTGCTCCATTCCTTTTGGCTGCCCATTTCCTTTTCTTTCCATTGCTTTGATCATATACTGAGGATATTAGAAGTCTGGAGCAGCCTGGGAAGGATTTTGGAGTGGCCCACTTTCTCATTTTCCCTTATCTCACTTCCCTTTCACCTTTGATACTAATATAAACCCTACTTCCCTTTTTCTTCTTTATCAGTTTATGATTCTATTTGCTTTCAGAGATTAGAAATAACTTGCTCGATATCAAAAAGTATCTGTTTGTGGTTTCAGTTCCTGAACATACTTACACACACAAAATACAGTATTTCTGTACCTATGTGCTATGTACACAGTGTGTATACAATTACATACAGAACTGCAGAATGGCAGCATCTTTAGGGATGTTTGAGATCATGGGGCTGGCTTCTTTTTACTCAGAGGAAAAGGAGGGCCAGAGAAATTACATGATTTGTGCAAGGTTATATGGCAAGTGAAGAAAATTCAGGATTCTCATCCAGATCTCCTGATTGCTTGGTAAAGTGGAAAGAAAAATGGATTATGTTCTCACATATATGTCAGTCAGCAATCATTTATTAAACATGGGCTAAGCATGGGACACATAAAGAAAAAAAATATCCATGTATATGCAGCATGTAAGGTGGTAACCAGCTGTTTTGGAATTCTAAAGAAAAGACAAAAGAGCTTGGTCAGAAGGGACTCAGGCCAGATATAAGGCATTAGTCCTCTCTAGTAGAGGGTGGGTGAAACATTCAAACCTGTAAATATGAGAATGACCTAAGAGGAAGACAGGGCCTTTAAAATGTCATTTGACTCTTAAAGACATTGATTTAGAACTGGAAAGGACCTTAGAAGTCACCCAGATCAAATCCCTTTGACTTTTTACAGTCTGTGTCTCTACTAAAATCTCACCTTTTCTTCAAGAACCCTTTCCTGTCTCCCTTAAAGTTGGTGCCTCCCCACTGAGCTCACCTCCAGGTCACTCTGTATATATCTTGTGTAACAAATTATCTGCACGCTTGTCTTGCCCATTCGAACATGAGCTTCTTGAGTACAGGGGCTGTCTCTATCTTTCTTTGTTTCTCTAGAGCTTAGTACAGCACCTGGCACACTGTAACAGCTTAATAAATGCTTATTATACACATGTACACACATATAAAATGATATATAGTGTATATTTGTGCATGTATACACGATTCTTTGTATACATACCATATATGTATAATATATACATAGTGTGTATATTCTTTGTATATAAGCCACATACAGCATATTGTAAACACACTATGATTCTTTGTATACATACCAGATATGTATGGGGTGTGCCTCTGCCACATATATACACATACACTTTGCATATACACACGATTCTTTATATGTATATATATATATGTATATACATACACTTTGCATACGCACACGATTCTTTTCATATACACACTATACTGTATAGCACACACACATAAATATACACTTATAGCACACACATACAGCATACACACCAGTGTACATAGTATATGTGTGTTCAGCATATATGCCATACTTATACGGTATGTATACAAAGAATCATGCACTGTCAGAGTTGGAGATGAGTGTAAAGAATGCACACTGGCACGTATAAAATCACACAATCTGAGAGTTGGAAGAGACTTTTGGGATCACTTGGCTCAATGCTCTTCTCTCTACCCGATGAGGAAATGGAGACTGGGGAAGGCATCAGCCACATGCCCAAGAAAACAGAAGTGGCAGGGCTGGCTTCGAACTCGGGTGCAGACACTCCACTTTTCCCCCTCGCTGCACCTTGCTGCGAGTGGGCAGGCATCCCAGCGCCAGGAGAGCACCCGGGGCTGCCCCGGCTCCTCTTTGCGCACGCTGGAGAGCAGGCATGCCGCTCCCCCTCCACGGTCCCGTCCACGCACACACCTTGACCCAGATGCTCCCAGGCTGCCCACATGACGCAGGCCCCGGGCGGCCCCGGGACAAGGCGCAGAGCGAGCGGCGTGCCCCCCATGCCAGCGGCAGGCGCCGGGTCCGAGGCCGGGACGCTGGGGCGCAGAGCCCGCCAGGAATGAAACTTCGCCGGCGCCCGGGGCGGAGCAGCGCTGCGCTTGGGTCCGTCCCCCGGCGCCGGGCACGCACGGGCACTGCCGGCCGGCGAGCAGCCCCCGGGGGCTCCGGCCGCGCTCGCCCCTTGGCTCACCTGCTCCGGCTGCTCCTGGCCGCCGCCTCCAGGACCACGCTGCTGCTGCCGCGGTCGCCCGCGTCGCCTCGGCTGCTGCTGCCCCGCCAGCAGGCTCTGGCCGCCGTCCTCCGGCTCCTCCGTCTTCGCGGGCTCCGGCCCCGGCCCCGGCTCCGGCCCCTCCAGCCCGGAGTCGGCTCCGTCCCCGTCCTCGTCCGGCTCCCCGTCGCCGCCCGCGCTGCGCAGCAGCTCCCCGGCCGAGCACATCCCGCCCCCTCCCCGGGGCCAAGTCTGGCCGCCCAGCTGGGAGGGGATCCGGGACGCACACACTGCCTCGCCCGCTTCCGAGGCTTCCCTCCTGGACCCCCGCGACTGTTGACAAGCCGTTGGGCGGGAGGGCGCCGCCGGCTCGGCTCGGGGGCCCCGGGAGCGCCTTACGGAACCGACGCTCCGCCCCGCCCCGCCCCGCCCCGGCTGGCCGGCCCCCAGGGGCAGAAGTGAGAGGCTCTGTCCCGCTCCCTTTAGGCACTCGCCAGCCCCGCCCCTGAGCTCGGCCTCCCCGCCTCTGGGGCGGGTCCTCAAGGGGCTGGGGAAAGGGGGGCTGTAGGGGCGGGGTCTAGGCGCACCCCCCACCCCCCAGTCCAGGTACGGGCCACCTCTCGCAGGGGGCTCTTTCCGCTTCTCTTCCTCTGCCCTCTCGAGCTCTTCTTCTCCTCCTTCCCCTCCTTTCTTTCTGTCCCTCCCACTCTTCATTTCCCCCCTTCTCTTCCTCCTTTCCCTCCACTTCTTTCTGTCCCTTCTTTCTCTCTCCTCCCTTTTTTGCATCCCTTCTTTCTTTTCTTTACCTCTCTTTGTTTCCCCTGTCGCCTCTTTTTTCCTCTCTCCTTTTTATACGCTCCTATTCCTGGCCTTTTTCTCTCTTCCCTATTTTTACTTTCCCTTTTATTTTTATTCTCACTTCTTTTTACTCTCCAGATTCTCATTTTCTTGCTTCCGATTTAACCTCCTTTTACTCTCTTCCCTTTTTTTTGCCCTTGGCCTTTCTTCTCTTGCCCCTCCTTTTTCTCTCTCCCTTTTTTCTCACCCTCATTCTTTCTCTCTCTCTCCTTTCCCTGTTTTCCGCATTTCTTTTTCTCTCTACATCTTTCCACCTGTTTCTTCTCTTCCCTCCTCCCTCTCTATAGCTCCCTTTTCCTGGTTCCCTGATTGTCCCTGATTCTTTTTCTTATCTCTCTAGTCTCTCTGTCTCTGCTTCTGTCTGTCTATCCTTTTCTCTTATCTTTGTCCATTTCTTTCCCTTTCCCTCCCCTTTCTCTTTTCTTCCTCCACTACCCTTTTCCTCTTCATTAGCCCTATTTCTTCACTTTCTCTCTCTCCCTCCAGAATTTCCCTCTCTATCTTGGTTACCCCAGCTTTCTTCCTTCCTCTCCCCCTCCCCCCATCCAAGACTTGTTTTCCCTTATCTATTTACTAACACTTAACTTCACCAGAATTCTGCTAGAAAATTAGTTCTGGAATGGAGTCATGGGACCTGGAATCCAGGCTTGATTCTGCCTCTAAACTAGCTGTGTGACCTCCAGCAAGTGAATTCACTGGTCTGAACTGCTTTTTCATCAAAAAAAGAAGGGCCATAGGATCATATATCTAAAGTGGAAAGGACTTCAAAGGTGATTTAGTCCAACTCTCTCATTTTATAGATGAGAAAATTAAATAAAATTGAAACATCCTGGACATTGATTGCCCAAGGACACACAGCTATCAGAAGTTGTAATTGAATCCTGATTCTCTGACTCCAGAATCAAGGTTTAGACTTGTTGATCTTAAGGGCCTTTTCCAGCTCTAAAATTCTTTAATAGGTGCCTTCTTAGTGTACTTGTTGGCAAAGCATTATATTAGCCCAGCAGTTGGGAGACAGAGCCATTTAGATTAGATTATTAAATTCAATTTTCTCTTGGCCTAATGAGTGGTTAAAAACAACAGAATTTCACAGTGGACAAATATATACCTTTAGACACAATTTGCTCCTTTTGAGAAGGAGAGGGTAGAAAATGTTTCATTGGCTAGCATCAAACAAAAGGGAGAAAAAGTGGTTCTTTTCCTTTCCAAAAGTCATGAAAGCATGAAGGAGTATATTCAAGATTAAATACATATAATTTAATGCCACCATAGAAATAAGAAGTTTCTTTGGGATCAATTCCTTTTTTTTTCCTTTTGATGTCAATACATTCTATTGCTGAAAATTTGGATTACCACTTGAATTTATGATAAGATCTGATTGGCTTTTAGAATTTGGAGAAAAAATATAAGAATTGTGGAAAACTATTATACTGGCGAACTTAGGAGACATTACTACATTTAAAGATGGTTAACATACTCTTGTTCCAATGACTTATTTTTTGTATCAACCCATAACAGTTTTGAGATCATTTGAGATATATTAACATAAAATGCCTATATCACATATCTATATATCTATATATATAAAGATACAGAAGAAACCTCTTTAGCTTCACTCTAGATCAGTGGTTCTCAACCTGTGGATTATGTTCAATTTGTAACAATGAAAATACATCCTGCATATCAGACATTTACATTACGATTCATAACAGTAGCAAAATTACAGTTATGAAGTAGCAACGAAAATAATTTTATGGTTGGGGGTCACTACAACATGAGGAACTGTATTAAAGGGTCACAGCATTAGGAAGGCTGAGAACCACAGCTCTAGATCTTGAGACTTTAAAAAAAAAATTCAGTGCCTGTATCTACTATGTCTTTTCATTGCCATAAGCATTTATTGTAGACTTCCTGCTGTGATATAAAGAGTACTGGCTCTAACAGTTACTACGTGGTTGACCTTGGGCAAGTCACTTAACCTCCATGGGCCCCAGTTTCCTCATCTGTAAAACGTAGGTACTAGACTAAGTGGCCTCAGGTCTTTTCCATCTCTGTTTCAATGATCTATTGAGTGTCTACTTAATATGTTCAAAACATGGCACCTATCTGTAGTATGATGAAATTCAAACTCAAGAAACTGTTGTTCACAGTATTAGGTGACATACTTTAGATATATTTCAAATAATAGCTAAATCCAGAAGCCCCCTTTCAGTCCTCATCCTCCTTGTTCCCTCTTTATCTTCAGAAACTATGGTGTAACCTCCTAAACCCTTATCTCTTTGCTCCAGAAACTGTACACTGGCCTTGTTCTCCAGGCTTAATACTTAAAGAAGTATCATCTTCATAACATATTTCACTAGTGGTCATCCAATCTTTGCTTGAAGACCTCTTTTGGGGATCCCACTATTTCCCAGCCTGTTCCATTTTGGCAAATTGACTCAATTTCTAGGATTTTTTTTTTTCTTTCTTGAAAACAAAACTCAATCTGCCTCTGTGAAACTTCTACTCTTTGCTTTTAGTTTTGCTCTTTGGAGCTAAGAAGAACAAGCATAATTTGGTTTTCATGACAGCCTTCAGTTGCCAGAAGACAGTCTAATCTAGACCTGAAAGGTATCTTAGAGGTCATCTAGTCCAGCTTGTCCAGGGATCTATAGATAGTAAATAGTAGGGCAAGGATTCATGTTCAAGTTGTGAGTGACCCCAAGTTCATTACTCCTTTCACTGTACCAAATTGTGCTGGCCCTGCTTCCTCACCCTAACCCCTCCACTTCTTTTCTGTAGGCTAAATAGCTCCAGTTCCTTACATGAGATACTTTGGATGTGTTTTGCTATCTTGTCTGTCTTCCTTTCAACATCTTCCAGAGTTATATGTTATATGTCAGGGAGGGAAAACTAGCAACCGGGGTGATCAGGCCCATGGGGAAAGTGATATTTGAATTAGGCTTTGGAAGATATATAGGAATTTGACAAGAAAATAAGGAATCAGCTAAAGAGTGAGCAAGATCTGAGACAAGAAAACTCAGACTGTGTTTTTGAGAAAGAGGAGTCTAATGTGGCTGGAAGAGCAGTTTTCAAACTTTTTGGTCTTAGGACCCCTTAAATTCATTAAAATTATTGAGGATACCCCCAAGAGCTTTTGTTTATGTGGGTTATATCTATCAATATTTACTGTATTACAAATTAAAATATTGTAGTATTTTTAGAAAATGGTTTTGACTTCACAGAATCCCAGGAAGGGTTTTGGGGTCTCTATGTTGTGGTTCTAGGGGTCTTGGGAACCCTGAAATGCAAGGGCAAAAGGGTGAGACTCTGTCTCAAAAGAATTCGACCACTCAAGCCTCTTTTCAGTCCAAGTAGTTTATTAAAACACCAGTTGGGGTGGGCAAGATTCCTAGTGAGTCTGTGCTATTTGTGATACCAATATAAGTGGGTCAGATTTTAAGAATCTGAGCAATTTAATGGGGGTATGGTTGATATTTTATAAAAAAGGCTATGGGAAAATCTGGATGTGATTTAGGAATAGCAAGTAGTCTCGGGAGGTAACAGAGAAGAGATCTAGATGGAAATAAGGGAAATAGTCTACAGTGGTCCAGAGGTAATAGACAATGAAAGTCTAGGCTGGGTTGGGGCCACAATGAAGGCACAGTTGAAAGGATTATTGAGTATATAGGAGAGAATGTGTGGGAAAGTTCAGGAGCTTTATTGTGTTTTGGGGGTCCAGGTCCCATACCCCATCATCTAGGGGATCACTGAACCTCACTTCAAGAATCTGGGGAGGGCTGTTATAGGCGATAAGGCTTTAAAGGTTTGGGGGGGATCTTGAATTCCAGGTAAAGAATTCAAACTTTACCCAGTGGACAATGAGAAACTATGGGAGATTTTTTCAGCAGAGAAAACTCTGAGTAAGATAAATGTGAAGATTTTGATATTCAGGCTAGATGGGAGACAGTAGCATGTAAGCAGAAAGACCAGTAGAGAGGCTATCATAGTGGTTTTGGCTGATTAGTGATGATGTGCTAACAGTGGGAATAGAGTTGGGAAGACTGGATGTAAAAGTTGGAATCTGCAGTACTCAGTAATGGAGTCCATAGGACAGGTGGAGAAGAAAGAAAAATCAGGGATAATTCCAAAGTTTTGAAGATGAGAAATTGGGTAAAAGGGTGGTATAATCCTCAGAAGCAGTGAATTCCCAATTCATTATTATCTCCCTTAACCCCCCCACCCAAGTCCTCTTACTCTTCCTAATTTTCCTGTTATTGATGGGGCCATCAAGAATACTCTGTCACCCAGGCTTGAGACTTAGGTGTCTCACTCTCTCCCACTTTCTGTTTCCAATCTGTTGCTAAGTCTTGTCGATTTTATCTTGCTAACATCTCTTATATAGTCTACCTTTTCTTCTCAGACACTATTGCCACCCTGGTCCAGCCCTCATCACATCATGTCATGCCTTGACTATTGCTATAACTTTCTGGTTGGTCTTCCTGCCTCAAGTCTCTCCCAACTCTCCAAGTCTATCCTCCACTTAGTTGTTAAATTGGTCTTGACCATGTCATCATTATTTATTATTCGATAAACTCCGTGGTTCACTATTACTTCCTCTATTTGGTATTTAAAGACCTTCATAACCTGGCTCATTCTTCCTCTAATTCCTTACTCCCCTCTATGTACTCTGTGATCTAGTGACACTGTCCACCTTTCTTGTCTCACACACAAGACACACCATCTTCCAACTCAAGACAATTTTTACTGGCTGTTCCTGATGCCTACAATTCTCTCCGTCCTCATCTCTGTCTCTTAGTTTCTGTGGATTCCTTCAAGTCCCTATTAAAGCCTCATCTTCTACAAGAACCCTTTCCCTAGCCCTATTAACTATCTCCATTTATTTTGCATATATCTTCTTTGTATATCATTGTTTACATTTAGTCTCTCACACTAGACTGTGAGTTTCTTGAGAGCCAGGACTGCTTTTGTATCCCCAACGTCTGACATATAGTCAAGTGCCTAATAAGTGCTTATTGACTGGCTGGTTGACTGAATTCAAAAGAAGGAATAGGTTCAGGAGGAAAGATAATTTTTTTTCTTCTGCATATGTTAAATCTTCTGTGCTGATGGAAAAAGAAGTCAGGGTTGAAATAGATTTGGGATCCATATGCATAGAGATTGCAGTAGAAGCATTGGAGTAAATGGGACTGGCAAGGAAGAAAGTTGTAGAGGGACAAGAGAGGGTCAATGACAGAATCGTGGAGGACAATCACACTGAGGTTTTAAGAAAAAGATGAGGCAACAAAGAGACAAGAACCAACAGTTAATGGGGTAGGAAGCAAACTAGGAGAGTATGCTGTCTCTAGAGCCAGGAGATAAAAAAGGTATCTAATAAGGTAGGGTCCACAGTTTCAGAAGCTGAAGAGAGATCAAGGATGATGAGGACTGAGTAAAAGGTCATTGGATTTAACGATTAGAATGGGATCAATTTCAATAAAGTAGTGAGAACCGAAGGCAGATTGTATGGTATTGATAAGAGTGGGTGGTTAGAAAATGTTGGGTGTAAACAACTTTTTCAAGAAGGTTAATGCTGAAAGGGAGAAGAGAAACAAGATAGGATAGCTGGAGGGTATATAAAGGTCATAGGAAGGCTTCTTTTTAGAACTGGGTGACCTAAGCTTCTGTGTAGGCAGATGGGAAGGAGCCAGTAAAAGAGACTGAAGATGCATTAGAAAGGGAAATGAATGAAAAAGCATGTATTAAGTGCTTGCTATGTTAAAAAGAACAAAAAATGCTGTTCTAAGCTTCTGGGATAGAACTAGAAAAACAAGACAATCCATACTCTCAAGGACTTCATAGGACAACACATATGGGAGGTTTTAGCTGCAAGTCAGATGGAAAAGCCCCCTAGTCCTTGGGGTTCAGGGACAAAGCAAATGGTAATGCATCTTCTTTAATGTAATTTTCATTAATAAAGCCATATTGATTTCTGATATTGAACCATTTGACAGTGGCATGGCCTTTGGTGCCAAGAACCTTCCTTTCTAGGTCTTTGCCGAGGAGACCAGCATAGGACCATTGGCAGGTCACATGTCTACAAGGGCTACTTCCCAAGACTGTGACTGCAGAGCAGGTTGAGGCAGAGTCAGTGAGTAGTCTGAGGAGTGCTATTCTTCTCATGGCCCTTGTTTAGTTGGTGGTAGACGTGGCAGGCCCCTTCTTCATAACAGTGATGTTCCATGCAAGAATTGAATTGGAAGCAATGTGTTTGTAGTCTGAGGGCACAGATGTTCCTGTATCTCTTGGGTTTACTGAGAATTACCCAATAAGTCAAATAAATAGAAGCATACTTTTAGGTTTGCCATTTTTTAGTGTGTCAGAAACTACCTTAATATAAGTAGTAAGGATTTATTAGACTTGTTTAATAGGGTTTCATGTAATTCCGAGAGAGATTTTGTCCAGGAGTGTGCTAGAGCCAGCTTTAACTGGCATTCAAGAACTGTTTATTAAATTTTCAGTGTGAGAAATCAGCAATAGCTACAAATCAGTGCTTGAATTGTTTTGTCCAGACTTAGGAAAGAGTAAATAATGCAGATTAAGCTTAAAAGTGAGTATGGATACATTCCTCCCCTCCTCTCCTAAAAAAGCCATGTTGCTAAACATATACCAGTACACTCCTATACTGTATTCTTTTATAAACTCTGAGCTCAGCAGGAATCCAGGAGAAATGAAGTCATCACTAAACTGGGGGCCTGGAGACTGGCTATCATCATAATAAATAGTAATGGATGGTATTTATGTAGTACCTTAAGGTTTGCAAAGTGCTTTATATCTGTTATCTCACCCCTGCTTTTGTCTAACTGAGAAGGGAATTAGAACAGGGAATCCTGTTAACACTAACCAAATTGAGATTATTCCCAGACTACAGTTGTTCTTTTTGGCAGAGCTCTAAGTAGGTTAAGACAAATGTGGCTTTTCTCCCAGAGTGCTGCCATTTTCAGGGGGTTAATGCTTGGGACACTCCAACCTTCAAATCTTAAGGTCCTCTGGCAGTCTGTGCTATCTAGCAGGACATCATTTCCTTACCTAGGAGTGGGGAACCTGTGGTTTTAAGGCCACATGTGGCCTTCTAGGTCCTTAAGTGTGGCCCTTTGACTGAATAAGAATTTTACACAACAAATTCTTTTATTAAAAGGATTTACCCAATTCTTTCCCCTGTTCTGTTGCCATGGTACCCTTATTGTTCCTTTCCCTCAGACCCTTATTCAGTGAATCATGGTGAGAGGCAGAGGATGGAGAAGGGGTGGCCGGTCCCTCTCATATAACACCTGTACCTATTGTCGAATTGTCCTTCACAATCGTTGCCTTCTCCACTCCCATGAACCTTTATGACATCCCAACTGTTCTCCATGGGCATCCCTGAATCCATCCTTTTTCTCTTCAACCTGATATGAAAAAATTCCTATTTATGACTCTACTTACTTCCCTGAGATGTCAGCATTCTTTATAGTTTTACCTTAGTTCAGAACAAGAAACTTTCTTCTAATTAGCCTAGCAAAGACTTGCTTCATTCCCCTGGCTTCTCCTGTACTGGGATACTTCCTTCTCCTCTACTGGGATACTTCCTTCTCCTCCTCCCAAGTCTCCTCT
>CM053583.1:165732173-165770597 GCA_028627135.1 Pseudochirops cupreus
ATCTTTCTTTTCCCCAAAGAAGGAATCTAGGGTTTGGGAGCTGTTCTTACTTTGCTTCTTATGCTTATTCTTACTCATGGTTGTTCAGTCTGTGATTTTTTTTTTAAATCTCTGTGGGGCTCTGCTTCCAGAAGGGAAAGCTCTGTCCCAAATCGCTGGGGTCCTCCCGGCTGCCGTAGCTCTCAGGAAGATGCTGGGATTCTTCCTATTTACTTCCGGCAGAGTGGATAATGAAGACTCCAGGACCGAGGCCCAAGATGGTGATCCAGATCCAGGCTGCTCAACAAGAGAGCACTGGCCTCAGAAAAATCGCTTAGTCTCCCTGCTGTCTGCAGGCCACGGGCGGGAAGCTGCAACGCGGAGGCAGGGTGTAAAACCTCTGCCTTTTGCTTTTCTGCTCTGGAGGCCTTCTGGCTGGACTGCTTAACTCTCCTAGATTCGCAATCTCCACTGAGCTGCTCACAGCTATCGCTAATCCGCTCACCTGAGAGGCTCCTCTGCTCCTCCCATCCAGCCGCCCCTGGGGCACAGCCGCGGCTTCAGGCCAGGCTGGTTTCGGTTTGCAGTGCTGATATGGTTTCTCCTAGCTGAGCTGACTTTAGTGGGAAGAATCTTTGTGTGTGTTTTGGAGTTCTAGGATTGGTTTAGAGTCCTATTTCATGGGTATTTTGGGGTGGCTATGTGAGAGCTGCGATATGCTGCTGCTGCTACGCCGCCATCTTGGCTCCACCCCCTTTGTTCAATTATTTAAAAACATCATTCTGAGAAAAAGTTTATATGCTTTACCAGGCTGTTAAAATTTGACACAAAAAAACATGAAGAACTAGCTAGGGGCAGCTAGGTGGATCAGTGAATAGAGCACCAGTCCTGGAGTCAACCTGAGTTCAAATTCAGCCTCATTTACTTGACATTTACTAGCTGTATGACCTTGGGCAAGTCACTTAACACCAATCTTCTTGACTTACCCCCTCAAAAAAAAAAGAATAGACTAGTGACAGATTCAGGATTAGAACTCAGGTCTCTTAATTATCATGGAAGCATTTTATACACCTCTCTCCTCCTGTGCCATGTACCTCCTCCCATAGCTCTCAAAACACACACACATGCACACACACATGCATACAGAGCTTTTAAGCTTCTTTCCTATTAGATTGTAAACTCCTTGAGGGCAGGAACCATCTTTTCCTTTCTTTGTATTTCTAGTCCTTAGCACAGTGCCTGGTGCATAATAGGCATTTTTTTGTTGTTCAGTCATTTTCATCATGTCCAATTCCTTGTGGCCCCATTTGGGGTTTTCTTAGCAAAGATACTGGAATAATTTGCCATTTCCTTCTCTAGCTCATTTTATAGATGAGGAAACTGAGGCAAATGGGGTTAAATGACTTGCCCAGGATCACACACACACTAGGAAGTATCTAGTAAGAGTCTGAGCCTGGGTTTGCACTCTGGTCTTCCTGACTCCAGGCTCAGGGCTCCATACACTGCATTTAACAAATGTTTACTGACTGACTGTACACTACACTACTAATGTTGTGCTTACCAACATTAACAATCTTTAGAGAAGACATCCTCAACATGATTACATGCTACAGATAACACAAGCACATGTTGCTGGGTGAGATTCATCACCATGTCTACTGTGAACTTCTAAAATACAAAAATACAGCAAAACCAAACTTCTGCCTTTATGCCATGTAGGTTAATGGAATGGGAAATGCAAGGTTTTTGTTACCATGGTAACAGTGACATGCCAGTCTTATGCTATACGAAGTTCAATAGCAAGTCTTATTAGAGCATTTGCTTTGGGTTTGCCCAGGAATTGATATGTGACCAAGAACAGATGCATAGTCTAAATAGTCCCCCAGATATTACTTCTCTAGAGGGCATAAAGATCACATTTGTGCATTCGCTGTGAGAACAAGGACCTTGAGTCTTTTTGTTTTCGCACCTTGAAGAATATTTCACTTTAATGTGTATTGACAATTGTTGGTTACCTTTTCAGGAGAAAGAAGAAATTAAATTTAAAGGGAGAAATTAAATCTAGTAATTGGTGGTAATCTGAGGTGACCTTAAGACCAAATAAATTTATTCTTGTTAACTGCTGTCCCATTTTCAGTCCCTCCTTGCTGACACTGTTAGCTCTTTTTTCTATTGGAGTTTTCCCTACTTTTATGATCTTACAGCTATTTTTTTCCTCCGTCTTATTATCAGAAGCTCTAGTTTTAGAGAATTATTATCCATAGACCCCCTGGAAGGAGGCTGATCCAACCCTCACATTTTATAGATGGGGAAACTGAACCCCACAGAGGTTAAGAGACTCTTTCAAGGTCACATGAGAACTCTATCTGAGATATCTCAACTCTAAATGGAACATTCCACTAAGCCCTCTGGCTTCTCTGCAGTATATGTGAGCCTAAAGGGAAAGACAAAGAACTGACTCATTTGAAGGGCTATCAGTAAAGTATTCACAGGACTAATGGTTTTGAACATCTTCCTTTTTTTTTTTTTCTCCCTGTGAGCTATTCTTTCTCCAAAGCAAGACCTGAGTGGGTGAGGGAGAAGCCTATACTTACTGTTCAGACATTTGTGATTCACTTCTGCTCTATCTTTTCTCTTTGGTGTCATTGATCACTTTCACTGAAGCACATTGTACATACAGTGCTCTCCCTCCATGAAATGAGAGGAGGTAAGGGTCTAGATCAGGGGGTAGGGAAATTAGATTCAGTCAAAGGGCTGCACTTGAGCCCCTAAAGGGCCAAATGTAGCCTCAAGGCCTCAGGCTTCCCATCCCCGGTAGATTACTGTTTTATCTTGTAATGGTTAAAACTCTTATTACCTTAATTCTTGACAATTTTGGGTATTATATTTTGTGATTGTTCAGTTGTTTTTCAGTCATGTCTGAATTTTTGTGACCCCATTCAGGTTTTCTTGGTAAAGATACTGGAGGGATTTGCCATTTCCTTCTCCAGCTCACTTTACAGATGAGGAAACTGAGGCAGACAGGGGTAAGTGACTTGTGCAGGGTCACACAACAGTGACTGTCTGAGGCCAGATTTGAATTCAGGAAGACGAGTCTCCCTACACTCTATCTACTGTACCACCTAACTGGATGTTGTATATTTGTGATCAGTTGTTAAGGCTTATTTTTTGTTATTTAAGAATGGGCCACATTCCATTTTCCAAATGTTCTGAACTCATCAATTTTAGAAACCTGAAAACTGGATCAATTCTAGAATTGATTCTAGAAACTAGAAGCTGGATCACCCTCTCCCAAGTCATTAGGTCCTTAGTTCTATAAAACTTGGCCTGGATATACTATAGAAAATAGTTCCATTCTTTTGCATAAAGCCTTTCCCCTCAGCTGCTAATGCCTTTCTCCTCCCCCAAATTAACCTATATTTTCTTTGCATAAAATCATATACGTATATGCTTTCTCCCTAAATAAAAGTAAGCACCTTGAAAGCCAGGATTCTTTCAGTTTTGTTTTTGTAGTCCCAGGGTATATTGCAGCCAGGGACAAAGTTAGTGCTTAATAAAGGCTTGGTGATTGATGGAGTGATTGAAGTAGGGACCAGGACCTTTAACTTCAGCCTTACACTCCACATAGAAACGTTTAACACATGTGATTACTATTTATTCTTGCTGAGATTTTCAGGACTCTCTGGTTTGGCTCTCTCTAGTTTCCCCAGGCTTCCTCTACCTGTGAGTTAATTCTTTCTCTCTTGGTGAGGTTAGAACAATGTATCACTTGGAAAATATCACACAAGGGAAACATTGTTTAAAATATTCAAAAGTAAGAATTTAAGGGGCATCTAGGTGGTGCAGTGAATAGAGCACCAGCCCTGGAGTCAGGAGGACCTGAGTTCAAATCTGACCTTAGACACTTGACACACTTACTAGCTGTGTGATTTTGGGCAAGTCACTTAACCCCAATTGCCCTCCAAAAAAAAAAGTAAGAATTTAAGAACCCTTATAGAAAAAGATGGACAGCTAGGTGGTGCAGTGGATAGAGAGCTGGGCCTAGAGTCAAGAAGACTCATCTTCCTGAGTTCAAATGTGACCTCAACTGTGTGACCCTGGGCAAGTCACTTAACCTTGTTTGCCTCAGTTCTTCTTCTGTAAAATGAGCTGAAGAAGGAATAGCAAACTATTATCTTTGCCAAGAAAACCCCAAATGGGGCAAAGAAGGCTCAGGCACAACTGAAATGACTGAGCAATGTCAAAAATAAGAAAAGATTACACAAAACAACATGTCACATGAAAGAAAAAAAACTGGGGACTTTCTGCATTTGTCATTTATAATCCAATGTCCTAAGAAGAATTTTTTCCCCAGAAGAAAATATTTTGACATTCTCTGATGAAGGCACAGACAGTTCTGTTATCATACACGTTTTGGCCATCTTCATATGATGGAAACTCCCTTAAAATCATGTGCTCACTATAAGAAAGTAATTATTGTACTTTGTAAAGAGTCTAGGAGCCTCTGACTGGTGAGACATCAAAGGGGACCTGTAGAAATGCGTGCTTGCATGCCTTAGAGTATGTTCATGATGTAATGAGCAGAGGAAGGTATTCTTCATACAGGAAACAGAAACTTAGTGGGTGGCGCAAAAGGGAACATGGGTTTTGAAAGAGAAAAAGAAGGGGAGTCTGCTTCTCACTGCGTCAAGAGGAAGAAGCCACAATGAGAGCTTTATCACCCACCGTTGTTACTGAATGACTACTAGAGAAAAACCTGGATCCCAGCTTGGAACAATTCAAGGCTTTGAACTTCACCAAATGGTAGAACAAGACCAGGGATAGGTTTTTAGTATGTTTCAAGCAAACTGAACTTATTTTAAAGAATTCTTTCTCAATCTTTAATGCTTGTTACTCCCTTCTGTTAAATATTTATAATTTATCCTGTATGCAACTTGTTTGTACATAGTTGTTTGCCTGGTATATAGTGGGTGCTTAATAAATGTTTACTGAGCTGCTGGAGATTCCTACAAGTCATGCAGATAAGGTAGGATAAAAAGAAACAGCAACAACAAAACAAAAGCTACTAGGATTTTTGGTTGGTATTATTTACCCCTTTTAGGTTTTTAAGGAAAATTTGTTTAAAAAAAATAAACTAAAAGACAAAATTATAGCCTTGTCTTAGTCAAACTAGGAGGGAATGGTATTCAATTTATTCTTATTCACCTTCAATTTATTATTATTATTTTGGTCCATTGGTAGTTTGAGGCAGAGGGCAGGAGCAGTTGAAAGGAGGAGGAAATTGGGAAAGGCTTTATGTAGAAGATGGTATTTGAGCTGTCTTAAAGGAAGAGAGGGACTCTGTAGATGGAACACTATTCTGGGCATGTGGGCAGCAAGGAAAAAAAAATCAGGAAATGGAGTGTTGTTGTGAAGAACAAAGAAAAAGTCAATTTGACTGGATCACAGTGTCTCTGTCTTCCCCAGCCTATAGTGCTGTCAGTCTGCTAAGTGTGAGAGGTAACCTTGAGGGCTCCCTGAGTCAAGCTGGGCTTCCAGTACAACAATGACTTCTAGTGGAGGATGGGGACCCAGAGCATGTAAAGAGAAGGGGAACACCAAATGGATGTGGAGACAAGTTCCAAATGGCAAGACACTGGAATTGTGATTGAGAAGTGATGCTCCTTCCATCAGTTTCCAGGCAGGTTTGCTCATTTCAAGGCTTTAGGCAGTTAACCAAACTTGGTTTCTTATGTTCAATACCCTCCTGGTAGAAAGCATTCTCAATAAGCTATTTAAGCTACTCTCATGGTGTGCTTCCATCATAGCCTCAGGGACATACTAACTTTAGGGACTGGAGCAGTTCAGGGAAAAACTGTGGGTGGAAAGTATTTTTTTATTCAGCAAGGCATCCTTGCCCTAGGCACATACTTTATATCATTGGACACGCTAGTGGATGTCATGTTGCAGTTGTGATTGGCAAAGACAGAGCACTGACCATTGTACTTGCCCATGAGAGATGAGCTGGCATGGCTACAGGTAAAAAGATGCTTTTGATGATGACCCTCCCTTATCTGTGGGAGTCATATTTGCTCAGAGAGCAAAAGAGATATTGGCATCCTTCACACATTGATGACAAATGAACTCTAATATCTTAAGTCAATGTTTGTGCTCTCTAGAGCAGATTATTCCATTGGGTGGTTCAATTCAGGATTTGATTATAGCACATCTGCCTATAATCAATACTAATAATAGTAATCCAGAGGATTCTGATGTCTAGGAACAAGGATGAGAACATGTACTTTTACATGTTTTTTCTGTCGGAATGTAAGACTCTTGAGATTTCATTCTTTGTATCTGTGACCCCATCACCTGGTATGGTGCTAATGGCACTTATTTGTTTATTGATTAAATGATTGATTGGTTAGCTTCTTACTAGCTGTGATCCTGAACAAGTCATTTAACCTCAGTCTTTTCATTTATAAAATGAGGATCATAGTATATCCCTCTTAGGGTTGTGAAAATCTAATGAGGTAATATTTCTAAAATGCTTTGTAACCCTTAAAGCACTATGTAAATATTAGCTATATTCTTATTATCATTACTGAAAATCAAGGGCAAGAGATTTGCTCTGGATTCAGCTGTTGTTCAGTCTGAAGATGTACCTGGTTCTTGTGGTCAGGATGAATGATGTTGGTGGGGCAGGGATCCCTCAGGATGGTATCTATATTCCTTGAATGCATCTTTGAATACAAACAACTCCCGCTCCCTGATGAAATTGTTCTGTATGCAGATCACCTCAGGAGAAGTACCCACATAGAGCTAATGTTGGGAGAAGGCTGGTACCATGTGTGAGATGTTTCCTATCTCCCCTCCCTGCCCCCAATAAGAAAACTGCAAACATCACATCTTTGTGATGGATTATTTCAGCAGACCTGAATGCATCAGGAGAGTGGCTGAGGAGTACCCAAGGTTAAAATCTAGTTAATGCGTTTTGTTTAGGAATGCAGAAAAGTATGTTGTGCCTTTTAGATGGATTTCCATCTAAAATTTTAAAAATGATTTGGTTTTTAAAAAGAGTAAGTGCTATACTCCAGAAAATTTGGATCATTTAGAGCAGCTGATGGGATCATAAATTTAGTTAATGTGGCATCTCACAGGCTGCCTAGTCCAACTCCATCTTTGTACAGATGAGAAAACAGGCCCATACATGACTTGTCCTAGGTCACACAGGCAGTAAACAATAGAGGCAGGATTAGAACCCAGATCTTCTGAGTCAATGTTCTTCCCATTGGGCCACACGGCCTCCTCTTACCTTAAGAGGTATGATGGCTGAAGTTTTACTTTATCCATTCTCTTCAATGGTTTCTTTTAATTATTTATTTCCTTTTAAAAAATTGTTCCATCGTGAAATTCATCCATTATCTCAAGTTCCTTTTCTTTGTATGTATATTCCTTGTCGTCCCTTTCTCTTTTCTCCATTTCCTAGGAAATCTTCCCATTTCTCTATGTCATTTCCTAAACTTCACCTTTTCAATTTCTTAATACTTTGATTCTGCTATCATTAGTCTCTGCAGAGGTTCTCTGCAGCAAAACTGAAAATCTCCATTTAAAAGGATCCTGTAAGGAAGATGATTTCAACTTCAATCTACCAGAAACCTGGAGTCAGGAAGACATAAGTTCAAATCCAACCTCCAGTGTTTACTTGTTTGGTGACCGTGTGTGAGGTCACCAAAAACCTGTCCATCTCAATTTCCTCATCTTTAAAGTAAGGATAATAATGGCACTTATCTCCCATGGCTGTAAGGATGGAATGAGGTAATATTTATAGTGTTTGGCAAATTTTAAAGCACTCTGAGAATGTGATTCTTATTAATGTTATTATTTTTATTATCAGTTCTTTGTATGTGGTCCCAGTGAGATGTACTGGGGAGGGTTTTCTGGATATTGCTGGAGGATAAGCAGAGTAAATGTGGGTAGGGAGCTGGCTGACTCCACAGTTGCTCCATATGCACTTTCTGCTCTTCATGCTTCATCAGGAAACAGGACTCCATGAGCGGAGCAGGGAGCAGGAAGACAGCCATTGTGTGGGTGGCTTTGAAGAAACCTCCCTCTGTTTTCCTGTGCCCAGCAGGCCTTAAGTTTGCTGGATATTAATGATTTAAAAAATCCTTTAAAGTACATCACTGAGACAGTTAGTACTGGTCATCTGAATTATGGCAGGAAAGGAAAAGCGTGTTTCTGAGTGGTATCTGGTATAGTAGAAATGGCACTGGCTTAAGAGTTACAGGACCTGAATTCAAATCCTGGTTCTGGAGCCAGGAAGTCATGAGTTCAAATCCTTCCTTAGATATTTACTAGTTGTGTGGCCCTGGGCAAGTCACTTAGCCTTTCTCAGTGTCAGTTTCTTTGTCTGTAAAATGAAGATAATAGTGGCACCTACCTAACAGAATTATTGTGAAGGCCAAATGAGATAACCTAAATGCTTTGCAAACATTGTTAGCGTTACAGCTTTACCCTCTGCTGTTTAGTATACCCATGTAATAATGCATAAAGTTGGGCCTCCGTTTCCTCATCTGGGCAATGGGAGGAGTTGGAGTAGTTGGCTTCCGAGATCCCTTCCAGATTTGATACTTTCAAAATTTATCCGGTTTGTACTAAAAATTAACTCTCCATGGGGACCCATGCCTATTAAAAAAAAGCCATTATCTATAGCTTGTTTTCCTGTTCAGTGATCGATAGGACTCTTAGAAAGTTGAGCAAATGTGTACTATTATCATTTATTTCAGTGAGCAGTTTCCTTGACATCTGTTTTTTTTTTTTTTTAGCATTTAAAGTTTTATTTGCTTGTTTTTCTATCCAGCTAGAACCAAGAAAAGAACATGGTGTTTCCTGATTTCTAAAGATAAATGTTGGTGTCATTTGAGGTGGAGTTATGATTTACTAAGTTGGAATATGTTACATTCTCTGCAGAGTTCTGTTCATTGTGACATGGAAAATAATGAAGGTTCTTGAGGACCACACCGAACCTTGGCTGTTTCTCTGAGCTAGAAAAACCTCAGTCTGGTGTAGACATTTGTGTGAGGAATAGTATTTGAGTTTGGAAAGGCTCATTGCTACTTTTCAAGGTGATCAATTTCTCATTGACAAATCTCTTGAAATTTGTCTACCTAGTCATAGAGGGTATGCAATTGGCAATGGTGTAACTACATACATTCACGAGATGATATATCCTTGAAGTTTTGAAGACCTGTTTGTTATATATTTTCCAATTTTTTGGAATATGAAAATTGTGCACTTTCTGTGACCCCATTTTTGTCTCCTGAAAGCTGATGGCTGCTCAATGAAAGGCACAAAACTCAGCCACTGAAACACAAAACTCAACATAATGAAAGACACAAAATACAGAAATATTTTCTGAAATTCTCATTATATCCGGCTCCATAGAATAGGACAAGGGTGATTTTTGAATTCTTCTTGCCAGCCATCAAAACATATGCTTACTATGGAGTGAAACTGGAAAACACGCCAGAGTCTATTGTCAGAAAAGAATGACGGCGCCCATTGTGCCACAGAGGTCATTATTCTAACTGCTTGATGTAATAAAGGGAAGGAGCTATCAGATGGATAAATTGTTACTCTCTAACACTTGTAAAATGGCCACAGGATACTACTAAGTATATATTTATATGTGTGTATATATATGTATATGTATATATGTATATGTGTGTGTATACATATATATATGTATATACATATATATATATTTTAAAATAGCAAAATACTTTTGCAAACCTCACAAATCAAAGGCTATCTACTGTTAAAATGCAGCAGAACAATAGCTAATCTTCACATAGGACTTTAAGATTTGAGAAGCCCTTTGCAATTATTACGTCTTTTGAATCTCACAACAGCAAAGGAGGTGAGTGCTGTTATAAGGCCAATTTCACAGATGAAGAGACTGAGGTAGACAGTGATTAAATGACTTGTCCAGGATCACACAGTGAGTGTTTGAGGCTGATTTGGATTCATATTTTCTTGCCTGTAGGTCCAAAGTCCAGTCCATTGTAGCACTTTGCTGACTCATAAGAACAACTAGTAGACTCTCTTTTATTTTCATTTCAGACTAATAAATTATTATCAAAGGGACCTTAGAGGTCACTGAGTCTAATTACTTCATTTTATAGATAAGGAACAAAGACCCAGATAAATTTAGTTAGTCACCACTTAGTACCAGAGCCAATTTGAGAAGTCAGGTCTCCTGACTTCCATTAAAAACTAATCTTTTCATCATACCAGGATGAGATTTAATACCAGGGAACTACAATTCATTATCACATTTATGTGAAAACATCTGTGATTAAAAGCATGATTTTGGAATTAGGACCATAGAATTTTAGAAATGAACAATATTTTAGAGTTCACATATCAGTTTGACATTTGGAGATCTTCATACTACCTAGTCTTCTTATATATGACTCCTCTCCAAGAAGTTTAAGGTCTAGCTATTCTGAATAATTTGATGTTTTGCACACAAGACACTTCATTCCCCATCTCCATGCCTTTGTCCTGGTTGTTTTGATTTTGTTTTTGTTGTCCACAGTTGTACATGTCCAAGATAGTAGATACTTAATAAATGCTTGTTCATGAATTGATCTAGTCCAATGTCTTTGTGACTTTCCTACAAGTGAAGTATAATCAGAAGGGAAAATGCTTAAACTTTCTAATTGGTCTCCATCCAGTCACTAAACAGATTTTCCTAAAGGAGAGGTCTGACTATGTCACTACCCTGCCCAATAAACTCTGGTGGCTCTCTGTTGTCTCCAGGAACAAGTAGAAAATGCTGTGTTTGCCATTCATAACCTACTCTTCTGGTGTTGTTCTTACGCCTTCCCATTATGTACTCATCAATGCAGTGACACTGACCTCCTGGCTCTTCCATAAATAAGACACTTCATCTCTTGCTTCCAGCCAAGGCCTGGAACACTCTCCTTCCTCTGCTCTGACTACTGTAAGTCCCAACTAATACCTCATTTTCTTCAGGAGACCTTCCCCAGTTCCTATTAATTCCAGTGCTTTCCTCTGGTAATTATTCCTACTTTTTCTATACATTTATCCCTTCTGCATCATGGGGGTCAGGGGTGAGGAGCACCTTCTACTCCCTGTCCCACCTCCACAAACTGGGAAATATGCATAGTGTAAATTTTGGGGGGCTTCCTTTCATAATAGAGAAGTTTGAATTTTTCTTTTTCTTTTATGGGGTGTTTGCAGTACCTTATTGTAAAATTTGGGTTAAGTACTTGATCATAGGCTCTGTGTCATCTGTGGCTTCTGCAAAACTCTCCCTAAATTCCCATGTAATTTCTTATGTTGACCTGCAATATAGCAAAACCTGTGATAGGGAAAGTTGGGATAGGAAAGGAATAACTGTATATAGCTTATTCTGTATATATTTGTTTGCATTAGATTGTAAGCTCCTTGAGGGTAGGCACTGTTTTTTGTTTCTTTTTATATCCCCAGAATGTAGTATAGTACTAGGCATATAGTAGGCACTCAGTAAAGTTTGTTGGGTGATTAATTGATTTCCTACGTGAGTTTCTTAAAATACAACTGCACACAATAAAATAGATAACTGAGTCAATCTTCTGCCTTATTTAGAACTGGGATAAGGGGCGGAGTCAAGATGGTGGAGTTAAACCAGGAACTTGCTTTAGCTTGTCCCCCAATTACCTCCAATACCTGTAGAAAATGACTCTAAACAAATTTTAGAGCTATAGAACCCATAAAATGACACAATAAAGCATATCTTCTATCTGAGGATAGCCTGGCAGGCCAACAGGAAGGGCCTATCACACCAGACTGGGAGCAGATATCAGTCCTGCGAGGGCCAGCTCAGATCTGGCCAGAGAAGGCCTTAGGGGATTGAATCACTGGCAGCTGTGGCGGTTTCTAGACTTCTCAACCCACAAATGCCAAAGACAAAAGTAAAAGATCAGTGGGGAAACTCTGTTGGACCTGGGTGAGAGAAGAATATGGTCCACCCCCAGCCCCTGGGGCAGCAGAGGAGCAGCAATGGCTATTTCCAGAGCTCCAGGCCCACAGATAGTGGGGGGAATCAAGTGGCTGATCAGAGGACAATTGCAGGAATCTCTTGGCTGGCACTGAAGCAGGATTCTCTTGCTTTTCTCTGTTTGGATCTGGGTCACAGCTGGGTCACAGCTGTCTTGGGGTGAGGAAAAGCACTGTGTGGCAGAACTTGTGCTGATTGTGGAGAGGGAATCCTCACAGTTCTGAGGCAGGTGTCCAGAAGTAGCTCTGACAACAGCTGTGCAAAACTCAGCACTCTCCACTCTGGAAGCAGAGTTCTACCATGGCAAAGAGCTCAAAGGTCAAGTAATTGGCTGGCAAGATGAGCAAGCAGAGGAAGAGAAATCAGACTATAGAATTGTTCTTTGGTGACAAAGAAGATCAAAACATAGAACCAGAAGAAGACAACAAAGTCAAAACTCCTGCATCAAAAGCCTCCAAGAAAAATATGAATTAATTTTAGGCCGTGAAGGAGCTCAAAAAGGATTTTGAAAATCAAGTAAGAGAAGTAGAAGAAAAAATGGAAAGAGAAATGAGAGTGATGCAAGAAAATCATGAAAAACAAATCAACAGCTTGCTAAAGGAGACCCCCCCCCCAAAAAATAAAATACTGAAGAAAATAACACCTTACAAAATAGACTAACTCAAATGGCAAGAGAGGCCCAAAAAGTCAATGAGGAGAATGCCTTAAAAAGCAGAATTGACTAAATGGAAAAGGAAGTCCAAAAGCTCACTGAAGAAAATAATTCCTTCAAAATTAGAATGGAGCAAATGGAAGCTAATGACTTTATGAAAAATCAAGATAGAAAACAGATCCAAAAGAATGAAAAAAATAGAAGACAATATGAAATATCTCATTGGAAAAACAACTGACCTAGAAAATAGGTCCAGGGGAGATAATTTTAAAAATTCTTGGACTACCTGAAAGCCATGATCAAAAGAGCCTAGACATCATCTTTCAAGAAATTATCAAGGAAAACTGACCTGAAAGTCTAGAACCAGAGGGTAAAATAGAAATAGAAAGAATCCACCAATTGGCTCTTGAAAAAGATCCCAAAAAGAAAACTCCTCAGAATATTATTGCCAAATTCCAGAGTTCCCAGGTCAAGGAGAAAATATTACAAGCAATCAGGAATAAACAATTTGAGTATTGTGGAAATATAATCAAGGTAATGCAAGAACTAGCAGCTTCTACATTAAGAGATTGAAAGACTTGGAATATGATATTCCAGAGGTCAAAGGAACTAGGATTAAAACCAAGAATCACCTACCCAGCAAAACTGAGTATAATACTTCAGGAAAAAAAAAATGGATATTCAATGAAATAGAGGACTTTCATACATTCTTGATGAAAAGATCAGAGCTGAACAGAAAATTTGACTTTCAAATATAAGAATCAAGAGAATCATGAGAAGGTAAACAGGAAAAAGAAATCATAAGGAACTTATTAAAGTTGAACTGTTTACATTCTTACATGGAAAGACAATATTTGTAACTCACAAGACTTTACTCAGGATAGTTGAAGGGAATATGTGTATGTGTGTGCGTGTGTGTGTATACATAGACAGAGGGCACAAGGTGATCTGAATATGAAGGGATATCTAAAAAATAAAATTAAGAGGTGAAAGAGGAATATATTGGAAGAAGGACAAAGGGAGAGATAGAATAGGGTAAATTATCTCATAAAAGATGCAAAAGAAAGCTATTACAATGGAGGGTAAGAGCAGGGAGGTGAAAGGGAATGAGTCAACCTTACTCTCATTAGATTTGACTTAAGCAGGGAATAATATTCACACTCAATTGGGTATCTTACCCTACAGGAAAGTAGAAGGGAAGAGGATAAGAGGGGGGGATGATAGAAGGGAGGGGAGGTTGGGGGAGGGGGTAGTCAGAAGCAAACACTTTTCAAAAGGGACAGGGTTAAAGGAGAAAATAGAATAAGTGGGGGATGGGATAGGATGGAGGGAAATACAGTTAGTCTTTCCCAAAATGACTACTGTGGAAATGTTTTACATAACTACACAGTTATAACAAATATCAAATTGCTTATCTTCTCAATGAGGGTGGATGAGAAAAGAAGAATGGAATGAATCTGGAACTCAAAGTTTTAAAAACAAATGTTTAAAAAAATTGTTGTTACATGCAACCAGGAAATAAGATATACAGGCAATGGGGTATAGAAATCTATCTTGCCCTAAAAGAAAATAAGAGGGAAGGGACTAAGGGGGAGATAAAGGGGATATAAGAGAGGACACACTTGGGGTAGGGGTAATCAGTATGCTTGCCATCTTGGGGTGGGGCTTAGGGGAGAGATGGGGAGAAAATTTGGAACTTAAAATCTTGTGGAAACGAATGTTGAAAACTAAAAATAAGTAAATTCTTGGGGGAGGGAAAGAACTGGGATAATTAAGGGCTGCTTCACATTTAGGAAGAGTTGGGTTCTAGGCTTGTCTGTGATATACACTGGCTATCACTTCAGTTATCCATCTCTTATCTTTCAGCAATTGGTGTCATAGGCCATAGGATTCATACAACTAAACTGATTGAGAAAAATGTAAGAGGTCTTGAAACTTCTTGGTGTTAAAAACTCTTTCTCTGGGGGACCCTGTCAACCTATTTCATTATATTCCAGTGAGATTTAAAACCAAAAACAATGGGTTTCAAAAATTTCTGATCTAAATTTAGCAATATTCTGCACCCCATTCTAATTTTACCCTTAGCTTTTGACACAGTAAGCAGCTTGTTCGCAGAGCCAAATACAGTAAGAGGTCACTTACCAGAACCATGCCAAGCATGTTGTCAGTAAGGCCATGCCTATAAGCTAAGTGCTACTGCCCAAATGTCCCCACCAAATGGCTCAGTGTAGGACCTGGGGATTTAAAAAACATTTGTGAGAATTTATTATGATTATTCAATTTTAGCTTTTTCAAGTATTCTGAGCTAGGACACTAGGGAATTGGAAGACTAAGTATGATAGGGAAAGCAAGAGAGATCAAAGAGAGATTGTATGTGGTCTAGGACACACTTGGCAGCTAGGTGGCAAAGTAGATAGAGTTCTAGACCTTGAGTCAGGAAGACCTGAGTTCAAATCTGGCCTCAGGCCATATGACCAAGGCAAATTCTTTGATTGTGTTGTGTCTCAGTTTCCTCACCTGTAAAATGAAGATAACAGCGCAAGTTTCCCAGGATCATTGTGAGAATAAAATTAAATTATGTTTGTAATGGTCTTTGTATACAAATAAAGTCAGATTTAAATGATTGATTGGAATAATATTTATTATTCATGGGTAAGTAAAGTCAATATAATAAAAGTGACAATTTTACTTATTTGTTTAATGCAATCCCAATTAAATTACTCAAAATTTATCTTACTCAGTTTGAAAAAAATAGAACAAAATTCATTTGGAAGAACAGAAGGTCAAGAATTTCAAAGAAACCAGCGGGGATTGATATAAAGGAAGGAGATTCAACGGTATCAGACATTAAACTATATGATAAAGTGAGAGCATTGTCAAAGTATAAAATGATTAATTTTGATTATTTTAAATTAAAAATGTCTTGTATAAATAAACCTAACGTAGCCAAGAATAGAAGGAATGCAGAAAATTGGGAAGAAACTTTCATACATGATCTCTGAGACAGAATGGGATTGGGTTGGAATACTGCTGTGATACAGGAAACGATGAACTGGTTGATATAGAAAAAAAAACATGGAAAGACTTGGACCAATGAAGGAAGATGATATCCGCCTCTAGAGAAAGAGATGACATGGAAATATGCATGGTATGGTTTTACATATATGTAAATGAGTGTGTATGTGTATGTATGTAAATGTTTATAGATATTTATGCATATGTATGTGTATATATATGTATGTGTCTATCTATCTATCTATCTATCTATCTATCTATCTATCTATGTTTAATTATAGCTTTCTTTAGGGAAGGAGGAGGGGGAAAGAGAGAGAAAGAGAGAGAGAGAGAGAAGGTAAAGTACGCAGAAGAGAACAATCCTAGAATGAAGCAAAGAAAATCTGGGTAGCTTTGAAAATAATGTGTAATATTTATTACTTTGGTTTTCTTGAAACGGAAATTTATTGTTTTATATTGAGTCCTCTCCTATATTCTGCTGTGTACATGGAAATGTTTTTTTTCTTTTCTCATTTTGCATTTAAGTTTAAAATGAATAATGAATAAAATGAGTAATGAATAAAAAATTTAATAAAAAATAAAAATAAATTTAATAAGAATTTATTGAAAAAATAATAGTTAATAAAATTTAATAAAATGTTTTTTCTTTTCTCATCTTGTATTTAAGTTTAAAATGAATAAAAAATTTAATAAAAAAGAGCTTTTGTAAACCTTAAAGTGCTGCATAAAAGCTAATGGTTGATGTTCTTATGGGGCTGCTGTGCAATGTTTCATTTCATCCATAAAGTAAGAGGTCTCTGAGATCTCCTACCATTATCCTCTTGTGATCTTACATATATACATTCAGGAATATTCACAAACATGAATATTTATGAAAACCCAAACAAAAAGTAATAGAGAAGAGGCTTTCCATATCTTATTTCTTTGTATGTACACATCAGAATTTTCCATTGCTATATACTATTTATCAAGCAGGCAGTAATAGCAGGAGGCAGGTTACACCAATTAGAATCAACCAAAGAACACACTTGAGTAAATGAGCTCTTGAGCTAAGATCTCAGCTCCCAAGGAGAGAGACTCATCTCACTGAAAGGAGATCCTCTTTGTTTCATTTCACTTTCCTGATGGGACTTTGTCCTCCCTGTCTTAAATATATCATTCTTTTTCTTTCTTTTTCTGGACAAGGAGCAAGGGAAGAAAAGACCTTCAACTGGTGTGAATTTATTTTTTACTACCAGGTAGAAACTTCTGTGGATCATAATGGCAATACCACTGACAGTCATTTCACTGGACAATTGTGTGAATCCATCTAGTCTACTATTCATTGGTTTTTCTGGGTTTCCACATAATCACAACCTTCATTTCAAGTGATTTCCTCTATGCATTATTTTTAATATAGTTTAACAGAAAAGCTAAAGAATCATAGCTCTAGAGCTAGAAGAGACCCAAAGGCTCATCTAGTCTGACCTCATTTTATATATGAAAAGACTGAGACCCAGGAGAGATGTAGTGACCTGCCTCATGTCAAAGGTATAAAGTGACAGAAGCAGGATTCAAGTCAGGTTCTCTGACTCTAAACCACTCATCTTTCCACTGTACTATGTTTTAATCTCTCCTTCAATCGTTCTACTCTAATGTTGTTCAGTGACCACATTTGGGGTTTTCTTGGCAAAGATCCTGGAGTGGTTGGCTATTTCTCTCTTCAGCTCATTTTACAAGTGAGGAAACTGAGGCAAACAGGGCTAAGTGACTTACCCAGGGTCATATAGCTAGTAAGGATCTGAGGTTGGATTTGAACTCAGGAAGATGAATCCTTCTGCCTTCAGATCTGGCACTCTATCCACTGTGCCAGCTAGCTGTCTCTTCTCCAGCAATACCTTTGCCCAAGCAGAATGGACAGTTCCAAGGAGGATAGCTTCATCCAATACATATGCATCTGAGATGTAT
This sequence comes from Pseudochirops cupreus, assembly GCA_028627135.1. Taxonomy (NCBI): domain Eukaryota; kingdom Metazoa; phylum Chordata; class Mammalia; order Diprotodontia; family Pseudocheiridae; genus Pseudochirops; species Pseudochirops cupreus. The sequence continues at coordinate 165,749,816 of CM053583.1, forward strand.
GAGACAGAAGTGACTTTAGATTAACAGAGCACTTTGAGGGAGGTTGTGAGAGTTAAATACAAACTTTTGAATGGGATATTGAAAATCTCCCCTGAGCTTCAGACATGGGGCAAAGCCAGACCCTACCATGCTCCTCACTTCTACAGAATACCTTCCCAGATTGCTAAGGGCTGCCTCCACTCAATAATACCATTCTCTCTCCTTGGGAGCTGAGATCTTATCTTGTTCCTACCCCAAGAGCTCATTTACTTTTGTGTATTCTTTGGTCTGTTCTATTCTAATTTGCATAACCTATCTACTTTCTTTTTACTGCTTACTTTGACAGAGAGGTTTACCCTTTGGTAGGAGAGAGCTAAGCTAGAAATAGTAAGCTCTTACCCTCCCCTTGGGGGTGATTAAGGAAAGAGGCCTTCATCCTGAGCCCCAAAGTATCAAATCTCTAGACTATAAATATTTGAAGTATGGTAGATAGATTTAATTCTAGTCCAATACCCCTCTTGGGATAGGACTAGATAGGCTAGGGAAGGAGTCATTGGCCAGCCAGACTCTCTCCCACCCCCTTCCTGCAAAGACAGAAATCACTCTCCTTTGGAGATGAGTGTGCCAAATCCCAGATCAGATATCTATCCATGTCACATATAAGACATTGGCACTCATATTTGGAGAGCTACCAGCATATATCTTACATTTCCATTCATTGATTAAGAATTAGACTTCAATTAAATTATAAAGTAGGTGACATTTATCTTCAGTCGCTTCACCATATACCCCTTTCTACCTTTTTCCCCCACTCTCTGTGGAACCCTTTCTTCCACTCTTCATTCTAGAAGGGATATAAGTAAAGTGGGAACTACTCACCTTTATCTAGATGAATACACTAGACAAGGTGTTAATTTCCCTTGATTAAGTTCTCATTGTTCTACTGCCTAGGCTTTTATTCTGCCACTGGCTCAAGTCCATAGCTAGCTCATAGTCCTGAGCTTTTCCCTTCAAAGAACCCCTCCCTTTTCCAGGAGAAAAGGAACTGCCACTAGACAAGGGATGAAAATGTGTGGGTATGGTGGGGGGAGAATCAGCACAAGCTCAACATAACAGGGAAATACAACATGGAAAAAAAATCTGTTCCTAACCCTTCACTGGCACCAGGAATCACATGGGCTATAAGGTGAATCTAGTAACATTGTTTTTTTTCTCTTTGTAGGGGAGGGTCCTACAAGGGTTGTACTGATTGCATAGGCCACTGGTGAAGGTGGAGAACCACTGGATTCTTTATAGGTTTGGCATTTCCATGGGAGCCAAGGGTCCTTAGAGTCACATGAGAAAAATTCTGATGTTCTCACCTGGGAAGAAACCCCAAGACTGAACTTAGTCATGCAAACCCAGAACTATGGTTCTGAACCATGAAAACCTTAATTATTATACATCTTAATGTGATTTTAAGTCATTTATATTTCCTTGTTAAAGAACTATCAATCATTGGAAAGCCATTTAATTTTTGTTATGGAGCTTTTTCAAATCCCTAAAATCACACTTATTCTATCTGTACATTTTCCTATGAAGGAAAGACAGTATGGCACAGTGGATAGAGTGCTGGACTTTGTCTTAGTAAGACCTGACTTTGAATTCAGCCTCTTATACTATCTGTGAGAGCCTAGGCTAGTCACTTTAACCTCTGCCTGCCTTAGTGTGCCCTTCTGTAAAATGGGGTAATGATACTGGTAGTACCAATCTCACAGCTGTGTTGTGAGGCTCAAATGAGATAGTACTTGTGAAGTGGCATAAAAAGATTAGTCATTTGTCTATTGGTTATATGTAAAGCTACATAAATCTCTGTAATTTCTAGGAAGTGGTCATTTCCCCCCTCTTTATGTTTGGAAGAAATAATTTATAAAGCAAAAATCCCAACTAATCAGTTTCTTTTTTTTTTAATTAATTAATTTATTTTCTTGTTTACATCACTCATTTCCACGAGAATTTGAGTTACAAATTTTCTCCCCATCTTTCCCCTACCCACCACCCCAAAACAGCTATCCCACTGTATACCCCCTCCCCAATCTGCTCTCTCCTATGTTCTCCCCCTCACCCCTCTGACTTTCCAGTAGGGCAGGATAGATCTCCTTACCACAGTGCCTGTGTATCTTAATTCCCAGTTGGATGTAGTTAATAATAATAATTGTATATATATATACATATATATGTATATATATACATGTATATATACATATATGTATATATACATATATACATATATATGTACATATATATACATATATATTTTAAACATTTGATTATAGAACTTTAAATTCTAGATTCTTTTCCTTCCTCCCTCCCAATCAGTTTCTTTCACTCAAGTGAAAAGGTTTACTTTTCTAAGTAGCATGCTTCAGAATTAGCATGCTTCATAAGTAGCATGCATACATTTTTTCATAATTCTCTCACGTCTCTATTCATAAAACCTCCATTCTCATTCAGGATATCACTATCTCTCATCTGGACTGCTACAATGGCCTTCTGATGGTTTTCTACCCTTTTCTAATTCAAGCGCCACGCTTCCGTTAACACAATTTTTCCTAAAGTATGGTTCTGACCATGGCTATTCCCCTCCTCGATAAACTCAAGTGGCTCCCTGTTGGCTCTGGGATATAGAGTCAAATATTTATTTCACCTTTAAATCATCCTTTCAAAAGGTCTATTTTTGGTGTAAAGTTTTAGAGTTTACATAGTTTTTAGTACATTGGCAAATGTATTTACCAATAAGTAAATGTATGTATAGGGGGTGTTTACTCACAGTTTTTTTTTCACTGATAAGTGTAATATGATCAAAAAAGTTTAGGGCTTATTACACTAAATGAAAGAGTCAAGATACAAAGACTATGGTAGGCTGGAATATTGGGCCAAATCTAATAAGATTAAATTGAATAGAAATAAACAAGTCTTGCACTGAGATTTAAGCAACCATATTCCAGACTTAGGGAATCATAGCTAAATAGCAGCAAAAGATAAGGAAGTTTTAGTGGCTTGCAAACTCAAGATGAGCCATTAGTGAAATACAGCAGCTGAGGAAGCTAATGCAGTCTTAGACTGAAATAAGAGAAGTGTGGAGTCCAGGAACAAAAGAGTTATAGTCCTACTGTACTCTGCTCTAGTCAGATGGCATCTTTAGTATGGTGTTCATTTCTAGGTGTCAGAGTTTAAGAAGGTCATAAGTTAGGGGACATTGAAAGGACGGTAGTTTGGCAAAGGACCTTGAGAACATTCCATGTAAAGACCATTGAATGAAATTAAGGAAGTTTATATTGGAGAAGAGAAGACTTAGGGGGGTTCATCTGGGTTGTTGAGGGTCTTTCATGTGGAAGAGGGATTACGCTTATTCTGTTTACCCCAGGAGGGTCAAACAAAGAACAGTGGGTTCTTTGGATGATGGAAGGAGATAGATGTAAGTAAAAAGTTAGAACCTTTTAACAGTGAAATGGACCTCCTCAGGAGGAAGCAGACTCCCTCTCATTGTAAATTTCCAAGCAAAGATCAAAGGGCCACTTGTCAGGGATTTGGTAAAGAGAATTCTTTTTCAAGTTGGGTTTGGACTACAGGTCCCTTTCAGCTTTGAAACTCTGTGATTGGCACTGTTGGTAAATAGTTTCCTTGTTCCTAAGTGAATGGGTACCAGTGTATGAAACTAAACCCAGCCCATAACATTTAAAGGTAGCTATTTTAATCATAGTTATTCAGGTAAGACAGAGCAATGATATGCTCTTCTGCGTACAAAGTAGCGCTCTAAAAAGACTGTCCCCTTTAATTGCGACTTTCAATATGGTTGATTATATTTATTTTAGTGCTAGCTTGTTTTTTTTCCTTTTTTGAGACAAGGATATAATACAGTTTTTCTCCTATTTCCATGCATTGGGATAGTAGATGTATATCTTACATTTTTTCCTGTGACCCTCAACTTTGGATGCCCAAGGTAAATGAACCACTTGCTTTAGTTGTGCCAAGGTGAGGGCCTTAGGACTCTCTATAACCCTTGTAATATGACTGGGTCACTGAATTCAACTTTTGCTTCACTTTCTGTGTAAAGATCTGACTTAATTACAGAACAGTGAAATTTAATTTAATTCAATAAATGTTTATTAAGAGCCTACTATGTGCCAGGCATTGTGCTAAACAATGGGGATAGAAAAAGAGACAGCCCCTGTCCTCAAGGAGCTTACAATTTAATGGAATGCTGACTGAAGTAGAACTTAAGAAATTTGGGTTCCAATTAGGATTATCAGCTGAGCTGGTACTTAACCAGCACCACCAACATTTTATTATAGAAATAGGCAACTCAGTTTTGATTTTGATAACTAGTTTTAACCTCATTCTGTCACTAGTCAGCCAAGGCAAATCTTTTAACCTCTTGGATCTCAGTCTCTTCATCCATAAAATTATCTGGAGTAAATTAGTTAACTTCTCTGAGTCTCTGGTTCTTTCACCTTAAAACAGAGAAATTAGACTGACTCAGAGACTTCCCACCTGTTTGTGGTCTCATACCCCTTGGGGCACAGTACACTTTTTCAGACCTTATACTTAATACGAATCAAAGTCTCTCACTTCTTTCCTTCCTTCCTTCCTTCCTTCCTTCCTTCCTTCCTTCCTTCCTTCCTTCCTCTCTTTCTTTATCCTTCCCTTCTTCTTCTTCTTCTTCTTCTTCTCTCTCTTTCTCTCTCTCTCTCTCTCTCTCTCTCTCTCTCTCTCTCTCTCTCTCTCTCTCTCTCTCTCCCTCCCTTCCTTCCTTCCCTCCCTCCTCTGTCTCTCTCCTTAGCATGTGTATACTCCAATTTGGGAGCCTCTGGACCATATGATCTCAAAATTCCCTTCTGGCTTCATTATTCTATGATTCTCTAGGAGTTTCTGTATAATTTATGCTACAAGTTAATATCTTCTAAACAATGACATAACAACATAAAATAAACAGCATAGCGTTATTATATTTGATAACATTTAAATAATGCTTTAAGATTTCTAAAGCAACTTGACAAATTTTAACTCATTTGATTGTCACCACAACCCTGGGAAATAGGTGTTTATAATTATTGCTATTTTACAGATGGGGAAAGCGAGGCATTTAGAGATTTAATGACTTGCCCAGGATTACACAGTTGGCAAGTATCTGAGGCCAAGTTTGAACTCAGGTCTTCCTGACTCCAGGCCCAGAACTCTACCCACTGTACCAATTAAATTTTACTTTTTACATCCTTAAAACAGAAGAATGATCTTTGTTTCGAGTAATGGTTTTTAGATTTTAAAATAGCTCTATATTGAAGATTCATAAAATAAAATACCTTCAGTAGGTAAGTTGATGCCTGTTTGTTTTTTTCATGGTGAATTGCCTCCCCTTTTTCTTTTTCTAATTATTTTCTTTTCTCTAGCCTTCTACTTTCTTCAGTATCTTCTTATGGAGATGAGAGAGATGACTTCTTAAAAAAGGATAATAATATCAAATTTACTGCCTGACCTCTGAGTGCTAAACACTCAAGTCCTTAGGAGCAAGGCACCAAATAGATGTAGGAATCTAGCTATGAATCAATCAGAGCCTGCTGTGTTTCAAAAGAGCACATTGACCAGGATAATGAAGGTATATTATCCTCTGCTGTGTTCAAAAAGGGATCATGGGATTTTTAATGACAACTATTAAAGAGAGAGGGAGGAAGAAAAGAAATAGAATGATTTCATATATGAAAAAAAAAACCCTGCAAAATGAGGGAATAGAGCCTTGGAAAGGACTAATAGAAACTGAGTGTGCTTCTCTCAGTGACTCGTCTTTTAACTTTGCACAGAAAGATTTGGCTTCTTTGTTCTCAAAGGATATTTGAAAACAAATAGAATTAGAAAGTTTAATAATGTGGGACATGCCACCTCTTCCAGAAATGAAGTAAACCTTATTCAAATAATCTAAGTTCACGTGAGATAATAGGTCATGGATGTAGAGTTGGATGGAAAGGATCTTTGAGGCTCCCATTTTATAGATGAGAGAACTGAGGCCCAGGGAAGTTAAAGGGCTCATCCAAGGTTGCACAGGTAATGTCAGTGGGAGGATTTGAGCCCAGATCATTCAACTCCAGAGTCCAAGGCTCTGGCCACCATGCTAGCCTGCCTTCCAAAGTGAAGACGAGAAAGCCATGCCCAGAAGGGTTTAATAACTTAGCCAAAGTCATGCATTCAGTTAACTATAGTTCATCTGAGAAGAGGGCCAATGGTCTCTTTTTTCCTTCCTTCCTTCCTTCCTTCCTTCCTTCCTTCCTTCCTTCCTTCCTTCCTTCCTTTCTCTTTCTTTCTCTCTCTCTCTCTTTCTTTCTCTTTCACTTTCCTTTCTCTTTTTCTTTCTCTCTTTCTCTCTCTTTCTTTTTTCTCTCTTTCTGTCTTTCTTTCTTTCTCTCTTTTCTCTTTCTTTCTCTCTTCTTTCTCCTTTTCCTTCCTTCCTTCTTTCCTTCCTTCCTTTCTTTCTTTCTCTCACTCTCCTTTCTCTCTTTCTCTTTCTTTCTCTCTTTTTTCTCTCTTTCTCTCTTCTTCTTTCCCTCCCTTCCTTCCTTCCTTCCTTTCTTCCTTCCTTCCTTCCTTCCTTCCTTCCTTCCTTCCCGTCTCTCTTTTCCAGTGGAAGAGGGCATAAAAATGAACAGTTGTTCATTAAAAAAACATTAAAACAAACAAACAAATATCAGTAGCCCAAATCTAGTGCTTTATGAAACTCTGAGGGTTAGAGAAGATAATCTTAATGTTTTCCTTCCTCCATGATTCTAATATATGTGGAACACTTAACTTGGCTGGATAAATAATCCATACATATATGTGTACTTAGATATGTACATGTATACACACATAAGTATTTTTTGGAGGCTACGAATGAGAGTCACACAGGATGGGCAGGCATGGCAGGTGGACTTCCCTCTTCCCTGGAGGGAATTCCTTAGTTGATGAAAACACAGATTATCTGAGAATATAGTGCTTTAAAGTTTATAGTTGCAACACAGCAGCAGTGCTTTATGAACTAAACTGATCAAATCCCCAAAGAATAAAGGCTAAATTGTGGAATTTAAGGTTTTTTTCTGGTTCTTTCAACCAAGACCCTAAATTTTCAGGTAGGATTTTAGGATACTATAGAAACTAAGTAGCACAAGTGGATTAGGAATTATTTTGTCTCTTTCCCTCTTCCCCTGGAGCGAATTAGGGTTAGGGTTAGAGTTAACTCCCCAAAAAGATTTTTAGTTGCCTGGTCACTTTTTTATTGAGATGAAGATAAGGAAAGAAGGATAGTATTCAGCAGCCATTGCCTCTTGCTTATTATATTAGATTTCAATATGAGTATGCTTCTAAGGACCTTGGTCAAGTCACTTCATGTTTTTGGACTTCAGTCTGTTCATCTGGCAAATAAGTGAACTGAACTCAGTATTCTCTAAAGCACAATTTGGCACTGACAATCTGTGAGTTTCTAAGTTCTTTTTGAATTCCACAGAAAATTGTGCAGTTTAACGTGCAGAGAAATGAATGCAAATTGCTGTAAGGGAAAAAATAACATTCACATAAGAACAACAACAAAAAAGCCAGGCATACTTTGGAACTCAATCCAAATCAAATGAGAAAAAAAAAAATTATTACCCCTAGAAAATTTTTACTAATACTTTTCTGATTATTCATTAAGAATAAATTTTTTTTTTGGAAAATTCTAATTTGTCAGCTTTTCTAATTTTATAATCAGGGTAAATACATTTATTTAATCAGTCTTACCTTCTCTGTCACTCATTTCTCTTGATTTTTCAAAATTCATGGCAATAAATATATACAATTATCTCTATGCTTTCTCAGAAGGATACATATAATTGAGTACATTGATGATTAGATTCCAACATCTAGATATTCTCCTGTTCCTTTTTGCCAATAGTCATTTTCTTGTCTTTTTTCTTTTTACATTGAAGATTTGTGGCAGAGGAAAATTGAGGTTACTTTAGGAATCATTTAATAGGTGAATAATTTAAGGCCCCAAACCACTTTCTTCTGAAATATACAGATAATCAGAGAACACCCATTTTGAAGGCTTCTGCTTTCAAGGTAACTGTTCTCTTTCTTCATTTTATCTGAAGAGCAGGTTTCCAGGCTGAACTGTGTGGTTTGCTTCCACATAGGAGCTGGACAGATTCATTGGCAGCCAGACCAGGGTGTTTTTGCATAGAACAGTCTTCTCTAAAGAGCAGAAACAAATACATTTTTTTAAAAGATTGGTAAAATGTTTAGTAAGTTGAGGAGGTTACCGTAAGCACTGACTGGTACCTATGTTTTCATTGTCTTTTTTTAAGATTAAGACTTTTAAATATTAATAGGGTGTTAGTCTAGCTCCTGTCCCCATCTCTCACACACACACACACACACACACACACACACACACACACACACACACGTCTAATCAATTAATGAGAGTTTATTAAATGCCAATTTTTGTACTAGGTTCTTGAAGTACAAAGACAAAAATGAAACAATTCCTGCCCTCAACAAGCTTAATTCTATCAGGTCTAGTTGTCTGACCATGTCGTGCCCCTATGTAATAAACTCTAGGGCAAGGGTCCTCAAGTGCAGTTTCACTGAATCCAAACTTCACAGAAAAAATCCTTTCCCCTTAATAAAAAGATTTGTTCTATAAAACTTGGACTCAGCCAAAAGGCCTCACTGAAAGACCTAAAATGCCACATGTGGCCTTAAGTTCCCCACCCCTACTCCAGGGGTTTTACAGTACTTCTAGGATCAAATATAAATGCTGTTTGGCAGTTAAAACATTTCTCATTCTGGTTTGTATCTTGTTCTACCCTTCTATTATTCTTACACATTACTTCCAACTATTAATTCTGTGGTCTAGTCATATTGACTTAATTATTGTTCAGAATATGGGATCTCCCACCTCCAAGCCTTTGCCTTGGCTCTGTCCCAGGCCTGGAATTCACTCCCTCCTCACCTTTGCCTCTTGAAATTCTTGCTTTTTCCTTCCATATCCAACTCAAGAGACAATTTCTATTGTACATGAAGCTTTTTGTGAAGAGACTGAGTTATGAAGTGCTTTAAAAGCCAAACAGAAGATTTTATATTTGAGTATAGTTATCTTTAAGTAAGCATCTCATTTTCATCAACTATGGAAAGGCTCTTATGCCTATCATCAGAATGCTCTCCTTTAGATGTTCAGTGACTCTCAAAATGCGGTGTCCAGAACTGAGAATAATACTTCAGCTTTGAATGAATGAACTAGTGTTCATCATCTGCCAGACAGCATGCTAAGTGTTAAACACTCACACACACACACACACACACACACACACACACACACACACACATACACATATTCATACTCACACGCTCAAGAGAGTCCCTGTCCTCAAAGAGCATACATTCTAATAAGGGGAAATAAAACATACAGAAGAATGGTGGCCGGGGAGGGATATTTTTATCTGCACATGGATGTGTATGGTTAGTAGGACCATAGGGCTACTGATTGATTTATTCTTTCCAAGATTGGCAGCATTAATTTAATGACAGTTCCCAGAGCTAGAAACAGAAAGTGGGAAGTGGAAGCTCAATTGATGTGAAGGAGGCTTGAGAGTGTCGTGATGAGAGTGGGTCTGGATATGGAGAATTTTCACCAATCACAAGTTTAGCTAGGACTGATTATAGTAGCACTATCTTTGTTGTTGTCGAGTCATTTCAGTCTTATTTGAGTCTTCATGATCCTGTTTGGAGTTGTCTTGACCATTTCCTTCTCCAGCTCATTTTACAGATGAGGAAACTGAGGCAAACAGGCCTAAGTGACTTGCCCAGGCTCATGCAGCTAGTAGGATTTAAATTCAGGAAGATGCATCTTCCTGATTCCAAACCCAATTTTCTATCCTTTATGCCACCTAGCTGCTCACTATACCTCCAGTGTTCTGGATGTTATACGTTTATTAATTCAGGCTAAAATTACTTTAGGATTAAGTGGACATATTACATAGTCTTATATGGTTAGCACTACAATTCGAAGGTCTTTTCACACTAACTCCATCAAGCTGTTCTTCTTTGTTCAGTATTTATTCAATTGATTTTTTGGTATTTAAACAAAAGACTTTATATTTATCTCTGTAATATTTCATCTTGTATTGATGTCTGATCAGTACATTTCCCCATCCCACCCCACCTTCCTAAGTTCATTGTACATAGAGATGGTTCCGATGTCTGTTTCTGTTAGCATCTTATTAATTCTCCTTGGCATGAGGACGCAAGAAGCTATGTCTGTGCCCCATTACAATAGTGTTCTAAGTTTGTGTCCTTTGTTTACATTAATTTTGTGTATTTTCATGAGAGGGTGGATGCCATGTTTATGGGAGAAATGTTTCATAATTAATATTCCTGCTATCTTAATACATGCTTTTGCTTTATGTTGAGTCATCTTCAGTCATCCTGATAAATATCTGGCCACTGGACCCAGATGACTCTGGAGGAGAAAGTGAAGCTGGTGACCTTGTATAGCCCTCCCTTACTCAAATCAAAGTTAACTGCAAGTTATGTCCTCATCTCCCTGATGTCATGGTCCTCTTGGAGAATAAAAGACAAACACAACAACCTGCTTTGTGCTAATTGTGTCTACTGGTTTATGTAAAGGGAAGGTCACTAGTGAGGGTTTGTTAGAAGCAGTCACTCAGATAGTACGTTTGAACTTGTGGGAGCAGTTGCTATTCTCTGGGGAAGTAGCTCAGAGTGAATGTTACATAAAAACTTCAAAACCTGTTTCTGTCATCCATCCATTATGTTAGCTTACCACGAGGAATTTAGAACCCAGATGCATGGATTCATTTTACATGTTTTTACTTTCTTATGTGTGTAGGGAAAAATAAATGATTGGTCTCAATGGACATTAGGAGCTAGCCATGTCCACCAAAAGAGCAATAGAAACCAGACCAAGTTCTTTAGAAGTCTTGAGATGAAATACAAATTTTCCCTAACCCAACAGGCAGTGGCTTCTGGGAAGTGATTAAAACCGTGGAGAAGAATGTGGAGCAACAAGGTAAGGCAAGGTATATCCCGGCTTATTTAAGATTATATGATTTAGAATTGGAAAAAAGTTTAGAGTTTATCCAGTCTAGCTCAATTTGTGACATTGGACTGAATTTGAATAGAAAGAAGCAGATGTTTGCTCTTGGAGTATTTCAAGAAGAGAGAATTATTTCTGTGAGCTTTAGGGTTTTGTCTTCTCTACAGGAGCACCTGTTTTACCTGGGAACTAGGAGTGGGAAAGCAAGTGGGTGAACAATGTCAGTATAGATAAAAAAGAATGCAATGTTTGTGTAAGACACAGATTTCATGTGGCCTGCCCCAGTGTGGAGTCAGATTAAAATGTAATTAGGAATATTTAGCTTATTTATTTATTCATTCATTCATTTATTTAATTTAAACATTTATTTTTACTCATTTTAGTAAAAATACAACAAAACACGTAAAATATTAAAATTTAAAACAAGGACAATATGCAGCTCTCCAGGAACCTGATGTATAGATTAGTTTCTATTTGAGTTCAACACCACTGCTGTAAGACACCAGTTAGGCCTCTGAACTCGAGCGGCTACCTCGCTTGGGTCCTCCTAGGCCCTTCTCACACAGGTGTATTACCCTCTCAGCTTTTGTTTCTCAGAAATTGGTTCGAATTCCCTCTTGTCTCATTTTAGGCCATGGTTTACAATATGAAGATTTCCACCAACTCATCAATTTATCAAAATGACAGCCTTCATTCCCATTGAGAGTTAGTTGCATTTCATTCCCAATTTCACATGGCCCAAAGGATATGCACTCTTATTATAGATTAGAGTACATTTACTAAAGGGTAGTTAGGTGGAACAATGGATAGAATGTAGGAGGTGGAGTCAGGAAGACCCAAGTTCAAATCAGAACCCAGACACTAGCTGTATGACCCTAAGCAATTCACTTAACCCTGTTTGCCTCAGTTTCCTCATCTGTAAAATGAGCCAGAGAACCAGTCCAATATCTTTGCCAAGAAAATACCAAATGGGGTCACAGAGCCGGACATGACTGAACAATAACACATTTACTAAACGGAGTAGAAAATGAAAGATTTAATAATAAAAATCCCAGGTGGCTGGCAATATAAAATTTGTCTAAAGGTCTGCATTCTCAATTTCTCAGCTACCACAGGTACAGCTGTTCATGCTAAAATCTGAGTTTTTCACTTCACCAAGGGGACAGTTAGGTGTATTAGAGGCTGCTTTTTGAGAAGGGCTATAAGTCACCAGATCACACACATATACATGTATGGATGTATACACAAATACACAGCCTTGAATGTACACACACACACACACACACACACACACACACACACACACACACACACACACACACCCCAATCCCAATATCCAAGTCAAAAAGTGGGAGAGGAACTATTTCAACATCACACTCATGGCACTTTGATTCATATAAGACAAGTCCTCTCTTCCTGGCAGATCCACAAGTGAAACCTGGAGCCTTATGGACATTGGACACTTTCTCCATCTCTTCCAATATTACGCTTTGTTTTTATGCCGGCCTGGTGTCCAAAGTCAATAGCACCATTCTCTAATCTCCCTGCCAATGTTGTAACTCAGGTGTTTTTTCATGCATCCCATTCCTGTGTGTTTTCTGTAATGTGATCTCTTTTGTTTTAAAAGTCCCACTATGGCACAACATTGCACAACTTTATGAAGCTCCCTTTACCTTAGAATACTCAGGTAAATCAGCTCCTCAATCCCTGCATTTCTGCTTCTGTCTAGGCCTGAGAAATGATAAGAAAAGGAAAGGAGAAAACCTCCTATGTGTTGAAGCAACCTGGTATCCGTTCCCATTTCCTTACACGAGTATAATACCCAGAAACCACTGGTTTTCCTCATTTAATTATAAATTTAAGATATTTGAGAAGCTTTTTTTAGCACCAGAGACACCATAACCTTTGCTAGTAGTAACACATAAAAGGAAAAGGAACTTCCACTACATATTCCCCTTTCCTTTTCCCTCTCCCCCAAGCCCCACCCCTCACCAGCATACTAGTTAATGTATTCAGTCTAAACAAAACCCTGTCCCGAGCTGCCTGGTGACTATCTGGCTTTGATCTATTCAGCAGATGGCCAACTCTGGAATTTTCCTTTACTTATCATGTTATTACATTTTCCTTTCTCCTCTTGAAGTCTTGTTTTATACCCATGCAATAAAGGGTATTTTTATACTGAGATGGCTGCAGGTTCACATGCTTTATAAGAGAATAAAATTGATCCATTAGATTGATTTTTTTAAAAATGATACTTGAATCAGTTAAAAGAACACATTTCTTGCAACTGCGTTAAAGAAAACCAGATAAATCAATCTGTCCATCAACATGCATTTATCAAGTGTTTCAAGAACAGTGCTGAACTCTGGGTACGTAAATACGAATAATGAGACAATAACCACTTTCAAAGAACTTCCATTTAATGGTAGGGGAAAGGGATCAATGGAAAAGGTGGATAAGACTATATACAACAGGTATTATATCCATATCTATACACACATACACATAGATGTAATATGTGTATATATGTGCATGTATATATATATATACATACATACATACATATATATGTATATATATGTATATTCAGAATAAATGTCCATGGAATAAAAAGGAAGCCCTGGATTGGACCAATGATTTCATTGACATAGGAAACTCTTACTGATGCATGTTCTCTACAATTTATATTCTTAGAGAATTCCTTGGAGATACTGGTGGTGCCTTGGCCAGGGTCATATAGCCAGTATATGTTAAAAGCAGGACCTGAAACTACTTTTTGATTCCAATTTCTCCCTTTCTTTTGTTTGTCTCTTGTCTATCTCTTTGCTGTTGCTGATAGTAAAAATCCTTAAACAATGACTGACTGCCTTAGGACCTGTAGGGTAGAGCTTTCTTGCCCTCCCATTTATGTCCCTAGCCCATGATGGGTGAGGGAAGGCAGAAACTATGACTGGAAATTTTGGGTGGCAGCATCAAGATATAAGAATTGGTCACTGGGAGTCCTGGGGGGAGAAAGGAAGGAGGAGAAACTACCTGCTGGCGAAGCAGTGTAGGAGTGAAAGATGCCCAAGGCACCAGAGGTGTATCAACAGTGCAAATGCAAGTGAACTCTAACTAGTGAAAATAAGATAAACAGTCTTTGTTCCAACTTAGGGTTTTGAGAATCTTATTTGGATAACTTCGGAAGGAAGACAAAGGTAACTCTAGGAAGCTTGGATAAAGACTGATTTCATCTGAAAGCAGTTTAAAAATTTTTAAAGTCTCAAAATACTTTTCTTCTTTGGGAGCAGATTTCCAAATATGGACCATATTTAATAAGATTCAACATCTACTGAGCACTGGGCTAGATCGTGTGGGACTCAAAGATGATGAGAGCCTAGTAGAGGTGGCCTGGAGAACACAGGCTCCCCAACCCTGGTTCCTGCTCTCATAGAATTTACAGTGTCAGTGGGCAATTTAAAACCTAGTAAGGGAGAGAACATATTTTTAATAACTCAACATGAAGCTATAATAGGTACAAAGTCCCAAGGGAGCAGAGAGGCATAAGAGATCACATGGACAAATGAAAACATTCCATTTCAGTGAATCATAGACTGGTTCATTTGGGTATGCTGGTCTGTTGGGCTCTTAACAGCAGCGTAGGGCTGCCCTGAAAAACATTGCAGGGAAGTGACTAGGTCAAAAAATGATAGCAGATTGCAAGCAAAAACTCCTGGTGGCTATTGGGCATGGGCTCCTCCCATTGGTGAGTTCCTTTAGGGGCTTCCCTTTTGGGGATGGAGTCACACCAGCCACGCTTCATTACCCTCCCAGCTGTGCTTCTGACTTTAAGGACTTTGCCCTTCCCCCTCTCCCCACCCTATTTCCAGCTTCCTTTTATGTGTTGTTTTCTCCCGTTAGAATGTAAGCTTCTTGGGGACAGGAATTATCTATGTTTTTGCTTGTATTTGTAGCTTCAGCGCTTAGCAAAGTGTAAGCACTTCGTAGATTCTTTCTACCTACCTACTTATGTGGGCAGCTAGGTGGCATAGTGGATAGAGCACCAGGCCTGGAGTCAGGAGGGCTCATCTTCCTGAGTCCAAATCTGGCCTGATATTTACTAGCTGTGTGACCCTGGACAAGTCACTTAGTTTCCCCATCTGTAAAATGAGCTGGAGAAGAAAATGGCAAGCCACTCTAGTATCTTTGTCAAGAAGACTCCAAATGGGATCGTGAAAAGTTAGATATAACTGAAAATTGATTGAACAGTACCAACTACCTACTTACATACTCAGCTCATATAACAAATTCTGGCCCTTGATGGAGTAAGAGAAAAGAGGAAGAAAAGAGGAAGAACATCCTAGGATAGGGAAAAAATTAGAAAAGAGATTGGGGGAGGGCAAGAGGGCAAAGGGTTAGGGTGGGCTTCCAGCAGCAACATAGCCCAAGTAGAACAATGGGATAGGTGAGGAAAGACTCCTATTTCTTCTCCCCCCTAGGGCTGGGGATCGACCTATGGCATATTATGGAGCTAGACCCTACTTTACTCCAAGGTAATTACTGCCTCTGCCAACATATGTCAGATTTATTCTGTATTCCACCTTTCTTTTCTTATTCAAACATTATAATGAAATAAATGCTTTTTTCCCCATATAATTATTAGGTCACAAAAGTATATTTTATTAACATCACAGATATTTTAAAACACTTTTCCAAAATGATATAAAAAAGTGTGGAGAGGAGATTCCATGCAAAGGGAATAATGTGAGCAAAGGTTCAGGGGCAGGAAAGTACAAGACACTAGCTGGGCATTGTGAATATCTCAGTTTGGCTAGAGGACAGCATTCTGGTAGTAGAGTAATGAGATGAAGCTGTTTACAGGCAGTCAACTGACCATGGAAGGTCTTGATGGCACACTAATTAAGTTCAGCTGTCCTGCAGGCACTGGAGATTTTTGAGTCAGTGTTTAATGGTGTTTTAGAAAGATTAATCTGGTGGAAAAAGACTTAGTAAAGTAAAGGGTAGAGGATCATAAAGTTCAAAGCTTTCATCTTGCAGTTGAAGAAACTAAAGCACAAGAGAGTAAGTGACTTGCCCAGGGACATGCAACTAATAAGTGCAATAAGTAAAAATCTGAACCTAGGTTTGAGAATGGACTCAAAAATGACTGAGGTTTTGAGCTTGAGTGACTGGGATAAAGGGAGAAGGAAATGGAGAGTATGGGTAAGCCAGGAGTGGAGATCCATTTTGGAAGGAAAATGATGAGTTTAGTTGGAGATATTTAGACTTTGAGGTCATGGAAGATGTCCACTGGTGCTTTCAGGAGAGGTCAAGGCTAGAGACAGAGATTTGGGAGTCAGTCACATCAAAGTGAGAGCTGAAGCTAGAATAGTAGATAAAATGTTTAAGGAAGCAAAAATAGAGAGAGAAGAGCAAAGCATTAAGAGCAGAATTTTGATAGTTATTTGGGAAACATGAGAAAAAAAGAATCTAATAAAACATGCAGGCCAAAAAACAGGAGTGAAAAAAAAAAACAAGGAGTCATCAGCATTTCCCCAGGAGGCATTGATTTTTTGGGGGGTGGGGTAGGGTGAGTGAGGGAGGTGATTGGTGGAGAGCTCGTTCCCCCAAATCAACCCCATTGCCTTGGCTTGTCCCTGATTACCAATCCCCAGGGTTTTGTGGTAGTATCTTTTTCTGGGGGGAAGGGAAGCATGCCTTCCCATATATAGTACCTTGAGGATCCATAGCAGGTGGAATGTCAGGAATCAGTGAGTGGAGGGAGAGGAATTAGCTTCTAAATCTGAGTGCTGGCCATCCTCCTCCTCGAGTAAACTAGTATATACTTCTAAGATAGAGAGACTGAGTCTTATACCTCCTTTTTCTCTGTCTCCCAGCACTGAGCTCAGCTTCCACCCTTGAGAAACTGTTCAATATGTGTCTGTAGATGAGTATAACAGCTAATATGGGTCCTATCAAACAATACATCCTCTTCCCCACTGCAACCAGTTGAGGGAATTTCACCTCTGGGTCTGGATCTGCAGAAATCTTTGCATAGCATTTTTTTTAATTAATTTTATTTTATTTTTCAATTAAAATTGATTTTCCTTCTACTCCCTTCCCTGTTGGGGGAGAAAAAAAAAAAGAAAGACAAAATCCTCATAAGAAAGTTAAGCAGGGAGTGGCTAAGTGGTGCAGTGAATAGAGCACCGGCCCTGGAGTCAGGAGGACCTGAGTTCAAATCTGGCCTCAGACACTTAACACTTACTACCCATGTGACCTTGGGCAAGTCACTTAACCCAATTGTCTAGCCTTCCCCCCTCCAAAAAGCAAAAAAAAGAAAAAGTTAAGCAAATATAGTTAAGAAAAACAAATTCTCACTCTGACCATGTCCAAGAAATATATGTCTCATTCTGTATCCTAAGCCTCTCACCTCTCTGTTGGGTAGTAGGTGGCATACTCCATCATAGTCCTCTGACCTCAAGGCTGGCCATTGCATTGTTTAGAATGACAATATTTTTGCTGTTGCTCTGGGTCCGCTCACTTCATTTGGCATTCTCCTCTTGGCTATGTTTCTGACTGGACAGATGTAAAAACTGTGCCTCAGTTGTTGTCTTCACCCTGGAACTTCTCTCAGAACTTAGAGTGTCCTCACTCTGATAAATCTTTTAATAACGCTGACTCTTTTTTATTCCCCCCTGAGTGAGTTCCTCTGAAGGCCTCCGTTTTGGGGAAGGACCCAGGCCAGCTAACCTTCATTCCCCTCCTGGCTATATTTCTGACTAACTTCCTGCACCAGGTGGACATCTTTCCACCCTTTCTTCCCATTTCCAGTTCCTTTTTATGTGGCGTCTTCCTCCACTAGAATATAAACCCTTTGAAAACACTTTTTGCTTGTGTTTGCATCCCTAGGTCTTAGCACAGTGCCTGGTATGTAGTAAGGATTTAATAAATGCTCATTGCCTAGCTAGCTGCCTCTGCATCAGCTTCTATGTCTTCATAGGTTTCTCTGAAGCTGTTCCTTTCATCATCCTCCTAGCACAGCAACATTCCATCGCTTTCATGTACCATATTTTGTTCAGCCATGCTACATTTGATGGGCATCCTCTTAGTTTTCAGTTCTATGCCACTGCAAATAGAATTGCTAAACATATTTTTGTACATATGGCTTGCACAACATTCTAATTAAAACCTTGGACCCAATTTAGCACCTTTGTACTTGGCACACCACATGTACATGGCAAGCAAATTCCTGTTTCCTTCTCTTCAGATCCCTGTATTCAGAACTGCTTTTCTGCCTTAGTAAAAACCCCTTTCCCCTACTTTCTTTCCTCATTTCTTAAAATGTCATGAAAAATGTTCTTTTGGAGGCCTGTCCAAGACCAGCTATTCTTATCTCACAACCCCAGAGCTGAAAAGGACCTCAGACATTGTTCAGCCCACTTCCTTCATTTTACAGACGGGAAATTTAGGCCCAAGGAGTTGTGACTTGCCTAAGGTCACACAGGTGATAAATTTCAGAGGGAGATTTGAGCCCAACCCATACTCTTCATGACCATCTTCAGGCCTCTGCCACCAACCCTCAGTAACAATCCTTCACATTTACTCCACCATGTCTGGATCCTTGTTTCTTATCTCATATAGACCTTTAGGTGACTCTTCTTCTTTCTCCTGGGGAAGAGGATCCAGATCACAGTTTTCTTCCTTCCCTGTTTCTAATAGGTTGGTCTCTCATCTCCCAACCCTTTCAGCTCCCTCGTTCTACCACAGCCATACAGCTGTGGTCAAAAAGAATGAGCCCTAGGAAAAAGAAGGTCACTGGATTTTGTGATTAGGAAGTCATTTGTGACCTTTGAGAGTCTAATTTTTGATTGAGCAATTAAAGCCTATAAGCTGGGATGGAGAAGAAAGGAAATCTTATTTCTCAAGAACATCTTGATCTTCAAATGATCTCTTTTTATTTCTGTCTCTCTGTCTTTCACAAGATCAGAGTCAGGTATTTTTGAAGTAATTGAGAAAAATGAGTAGATTCCAGATTCCAATTAATTTTGTCTCTGATTACTGAGCCTTCCTGTACATTTCTTTTTTTTTTTTAATTGATCATATTTTTTAAAATTTTTTAAAAAATTAACTTATTTATTTTCTTGTTTATATCACTCATTTCCATGAGATTTTGAGTTACAAATTTTCTCCCCATCTTTCCCCTATCTACCACCCCAAAACAGTGATCTCATTGTATAGCCCCTCCCCCAATCTGCTCTCTTATATGTCCTCCCCCATTGCCCCTCTGAATTTCCTGTAGGGCAGGATGGGTTTCCCTACCCAATGCCTGTATATCTTAATTCCCAGTTGGATATAGTTAATAATAATAATAACAATAATATATACATACATATATATTTTTAACATTTGGTTATAGAACTTTAAATTCTAGATTCTCTCCCTTCCTCCCTCATTGCTCACCCCTACAGGAAGGACAAGTAATTCAATACAGGCTATACATGTGTAATTACGTAGAACCTCTCCACAGTGGGCATATTGTGAGAGACTAATTACATGTCCTTCCTTTCTATCCTTCTCCCCACCCCGTTCTATTTTCTATCCTGTCCCTGTCCCTTTACAGAAGTGTGTGCTTCCAGCAGCCCTCCTCCCCCCCACCCTGCCATCCCCTCCATCATCCCACTTCTTATCCCTATCCCCTCTACTCTCCTGGATGGCAAGATACTCAGTTTAGAGTTTATGTCATTGCTTCCCTAAGCCAAATTCAATGAGAGTAAGGTTGACCCTTTCCCTTTTGCCTTCCTGTTCTTCCCCTCCATTGTAACAATTATCCCTAGCCTCTTCTATATGAGATGATTAACCCCATTCTGTCTCTCCCCATCTCCTCTCATTCTAACACTCTCCCACCTCAGAATTTCACCTTTTAAAGTATTGTCCCTTCCTAATCAATTCATCTTTTGCCCTCTATGTGCACATATATACACATACTCAGATATGTGTTCATATGCATGTATAAACCCTCCTACATAGACATATGTGTATGTATACATATATAGTTCAACTTTGATAAGTTCCTTATGATTTCTTTTCCATGTTTACCTTCTCATGCTTCTTGTATTTGAGTGACAAATTTTCTTTTCAGTTCTTGTTTTTTCAGCAAGAATGTTTGAAAGTCCTCCACCTCACTGAATGACCATATTTTCCCCTGGAACATTATATTCAATTTTGCTGGGTAGGCAATTCTTGGTTTTAATCCTAGCTCCCTTGATCTCCAGAATATCATATTGCAGGCCCTTCGATCCCTCAATGTAGAAGCTGCCAGATCCTGGGTTATCCTAATTGTGTTCCCACAGTATTCAAATTGGTTCCTCTTGGCAGCTTGTAATATTTTCCCCTTGATCTAGGGACTCCAGAACCTGGCTATAACATTCCTAGGAGTTTTCTTTTGGGGATCTTTTTCAAGAGGTGATTGGTGAATTCTTTCAAGTTCTATTTTGCCCTCTGGTTCTAAAATATCGGGGCAGTTTTCCTTGAGAATTTCTTGAAGGATGCTTTCTAAGTTCTTTTTTTGATCATGGCTTTCAGGTAGTCCAACAATTTTTAAATTGTGTCTCCTGGATCTATTTTCCAGGTCAGTGGTTTTTTCAAGGAGATATTTCACATTGCCTTCTATTTTTTCATTTGTTTGGATCTGTTTGATAGTATCTTGATTTCTCATAAAGT
>CM053583.1:165771097-165834798 GCA_028627135.1 Pseudochirops cupreus
TGAGAATTTCTTGAAGGATGCTTTCTAAGTTCTTTTTTTGATCATGGCTTTCAGGTAGTCCAACAATTTTTAAATTGTGTCTCCTGGATCTATTTTCCAGGTCAGTGGTTTTTTCAAGGAGATATTTCACATTGCCTTCTATTTTTTCATTTGTTTGGATCTGTTTGATAGTATCTTGATTTCTCATAAAGTCATTTGCTTCCATTTGCTCCACCCTAATTCTGAAGGAATTATTCTCCTCAGCGAGCTTTTGAGATTCTTTTTCCATCTGGCAAATTTGACTTTTTAAAGCATTCTTCTCCTCATTGGCTTTTTGAGCCTCTTTTGCCATTTGAGTTAATCTATTTTTTAAGGTGTTATTTCCTTCAGTCAAGTTGTTGACTCTCTTTTCATGATTTTTTTGCCTCATTCTTATTTCTCTGCCCAATTTTTCCTCCACTTCTCTTATTTGGTTTTCACAATCCTTCTTAAGCTGATCTATGGATTTTAGGCAGTCTTCATGTTTCTTGGAAGCTTTCGGTATGGGAGTTCTGACTGTGTTGTCTTCCTCCCATTCCATACTTTGATCCTTTTTTTCCCCAAAAAAGGATTCTAGAGTTTGGTTGCTGTTACTTTGCTTCCTTTGCCTGCTCATGTTGCCAGTGAAAGTACTTGATTTTTTAGCTCTGTGGAACTCTGCTTCCAGGGAGGAAAGCTCTGTCCCAAATCTCTGGGGTTTTTGCAGCTGCCAGAGCTATTGAGAGGCTGCTGCAGCTGCCACCAGCTTTGGCTCACTGAAAACACACCCCAGGACCATCACCGAAGATCACGATCCAGATCCAGGCTGCTCTATGCAAGAGCACTTAGCCTCTGAATGATCGCTTGGCCCCCCTGCAGTCTGCAGGCCGTGAGCTCTGAAGAAATCACGTGGAGGTGGCTGCAGGGCCGCTGCTTCTGCTGCTTCCTTGCCCTGGAGGCAGTTCAGACCGCTTTTCTCCCCCAAGTTTAGTTGAGTTCCACTGACCTTTCACTTAGTCCTTGTTTCTTATGGCTTGATAAATTTTGCAAACTGCCACAGCTGCTGCTGATCCACTCTCCTGAAGCTCCAGCTGAGGCTCTTCTTGGCCGCCCTGGGACCAAGCTGTGATTTCAGGCTGGGCTGGTTTCATCTCCCAGCATGCTGCACTGAGCCCTTTGTGCCAAGCTGCCTTCAGCGGGAGATGTGTTTTTCTGTATTTTTATGTGAATTTTGGAGCCCTGAAATTTGTTTAGAGTCATATTTTATGGGTATTTGAGGTGGCTATGTGTGAGCTGCAAAACTTTGCTGCTTCTACACCACCATCTTGGCTCCACCCTTCCTGTACATTTCTAGCCTTGCTGTTGCCACCAGAATATTAGACACTCTCTGGCAAGCCAGCTTTGGTTTTTATCTTGCTTGGTTCCAGGCCTTTATAACACTGTCTAGACATCTCCAGCCATACCATTAAGCATGTATCTCTTCTCCCTTTCTCTCATCCTTTTTAGCTGTCTTTTATGTGTTGTCCTCCCACATTTGAATGTGAGCTCCTTGAGGGCAGGAACCATGTTCCATGTTTTTACTTGTTTCCTTAGCATTAGCACAATGTCTGACAATAGCAAGTGCTTAATGTAGAGTCAATCAATCAATCTATCAATCAACCCATCTGTCTATCTATCTATCTATCTATCTGTCTGTCTGTCTGTCTGTCTATCTGTCTATCTTTCTGTCTGTATATCTATCTGTCTGTCTGTGTCTGTCTATCTGTCTGTCTATCTATCTGTCTATCTATCTATCTTCTATCTACCTATCATTGTCTACTATCAGGCTATTTTTCTGTTTATGTATCTATCTTTGATTTAAAAAAAAAGAGCCAAGACTCTCCAACAAATAAACCAATTCTCTTATTTGAAGGAATATATTAGAAGGGTTATATAAAATATATGTAAACATGTAATTCACATTAACAATGCTGAAGTGTTTGATGATCTTTAAATGCCCATTTCTATAAGTGAAATGCACTGGTGGTGAGGAAAACTTCAGATGGGGGTTGGATGTGAAGAAACTGGAGCTATTCAGGCTAGAGAACATATAGGCATGGTTTAATTGTCCTCTTAGTATTTGAAAGCCCTGTACTAAAAAGAGAATTCAACTGTTTTCCCTTTCTTCTAAGAACTCATTAAAGAAGAATTTATTTAAAATATAGGATCTTGGATAGAGGCTGAATATGAGGAAGAATCTCCTAACAGTGAGAATTGTTAAAAGCCAGAAGGGATATCAGGGGAGTTTGTGGAATCCTCTGGTGAGCTTTAAAAATAGAATAGATTCTTATTTCTCTGGGATCAAATCACTTAAGTATACTTCTGTCTGAACAAAAGAGGGTGAACTAAATGATTTCTCAAGGTGTCTTTCTGCTTAATGATTTCTCTCTGCCTAGGCACACTAATTATTCCACATTTCTGGCTACTGCTCAGGAGACCATAACAAAGGAATAGTGTTTCTAGGATGCTAGGTTGAAAATAGACATTTGCACAATTTTGCTTGGGAGCTTAGAATTTAGTGTTATGCTCTTGATCTATTTTATTGGGTCAAAGATGGATCATAGACTAGGAAATTATGTTCAGAGAAGTTTATATATATATGATGGTAATGTAATTTGAATCTGAAGATCCCTTTGTGTTGGCAAAGGTAGCAGGTACTTAGCATTTAGTAATTGATCAAGCCTCTGTTGGGGAAACAGGAGGTATGAACTCCTATCTCCTGTTGCTGATGTAATAGGAAGCAGTTGGTTGAAGCAGGAAGCAGCTGATGCTGTGTGTATAAAAGGAAAAGCCCCAGAGAGGGACAGTCAGAATTTCTTGGTGGCAGAAGCTGTTCTGCTAGAGAGAGAGAGAGAGTTTCTCTCAGCAGCATCTGGAGGCTGGGCTGCTACTGCTGGGCTGAGAATTGAGAAGAGAAATGAGAATTGAGAACTGAGTCAGAATTTCTTGGAACACCATGGAGGCAGAAGCACCTGCCAGGAGGAGGCTGAAGAGGTGCCCAGGAGCCTGAAGAGGAAAGCCCTCTCCCCCCAGGCTGATGAGAATGGTTTTGATTTTGAAAACGTGGATGGAGTGATTTTGATTCTGAGAGCCAGCTGAGACTTCTTCTGGATCTGAGGGCCAGTCAGAGCTGCCAAGGGACTGAGGAAGCATGACCATGATGCTGAGACTTTGTCTCTGGCTTTGTTAAGCCTTGAGTTTCTGGGAACAAAGACTGTGAAGGATTTAAGGTGGACTGGACACTGTGAGCTTCACTGTGGAACAGGAACTGCACGGAGAGCTGGACAAGGAGCTGGGAGCTGTCTGCCTTTGAACCTAGGTGACAGTTTGATGAATCCAGGTAGGATCTTGGACCATGGAAGGGAATCCAGGGAATGTGAGGGACCATGACAAGTCAAGCTGAAAGAAAACTTTACTTTGATACTGTGTACTGACTGAGAAGATTAAATTTAATAGTGACCTAGGGGTGGAGAGTCTGTATATTTTCTAATGATTGAATAGTGAATAATGAAGGATGATTCATTGACTAAATGATTTTACTTAGTGATTGATGACTGAATAATTGATTTGTAACCTAGTATGCCTCATGAGTGGAAAACTTTGACTATTGTACTTTGTGATTGAATTAAGGATTTTGTGAATGCCTGAGTTACTAAATCAGCAGTTCTCAACCTGTGAGTTGCAATCCCTTTGGGGGTTGCCTAAGACCATTGGAAAACACATATTTCTGTTGGTCTTAGGAACTGAGACACTGCTCTTCTATCCATCTCCAGTTGGGTCTGCCCACATGCAGATATACCCATATATGAGTATTAAAGGGCTGCAGCATTAGGAAGGTTGAGAACCACTGTACTAAATGATTGTTCTTTGTTCAAAACACTGTGATCACTGTAGTGGAAACTATGTGGCCATTTTCTGTGATAAGTTGTGAATGCTGTATTTTGATTATCTGTGGTGAGTTGTAATATTGTGAATGCTGTACCTTGATTTCTGTGAATGTTTTGCTTTGATTTGTTGTAGAATAAGTAGAATGTTTACTATACTATGTAATCAGAACCTTAAAAGCTGTTCACAGTAGCATTCTTCTGAAAAGCTGCTAGTGCTTGGCTTTACAATATATTATGATGACATCACAGGGTAATGACTTGCATGTGGATTGGATTTAAGTGAGGCAAAGCTGCTCAGAGTCATCAGTCTCACTCTCTCTTCCAGAGTCATTGAAGTACAGGGGCAAGACAAAAGTCAAGATGACTGGCGATAGCTTGGGATGCAGTGGATGACCTTGGCATCTTTGATATCTGACTAAACTCTAAGCACCCCACAGTGCCTGCTTCAGCTGCCCTCATGGCTGTGGAACAAATTGTTCTCATCCACCAATTCCATCAGGGGAAGTCTTCACATGCTTGGAATAGCCGTCCCCCTAACTCACTGAAAGGTTTGAGTCTGTCATTTACCCTCAATCTGGTTTGGCCTGTCTGTTGAGACAGTTTTTCAGGGTATGGCTGCTGCACATCCTACACCTCACTTATTGACTAAGTCATGATTAGCAAGATATTCCTGAAGGCATTTTTTTTTGCTCTAAATCACTATACCACTAGTACTAAAAGTAAAAATAAATTGTTCAGAGAATGAATATGTCAGCAAGTCTATTAGATGCAATGTAGTATAAATGCATTTTAAGGGATGGAAACATTAGACTAGCATCAAGACAGTGGCTTTATTTGTAATGAGCCTCAGTGAATGTGATATGGGCACTAAATGTGGAACAAGTATCTCTAGGGCTCTCCAGCCCTAGACATATTGCTATGCTAAGACTTAGTCAAGAATCTTATACTTGGAAAGTATTATAGTAGCATAGCCCTAGAGCTGTAAAGGACCTTAGAGGTTATCTAGTCCAATCTCATTCTCCAGATGAGGAGATCCCAGAGGTGACCTAATACATGTAACTACTACTCAAAGGAGAATTTCCTTCATGGCCTTCCCAGAAAGTAGGCATTCAGTTTCAAATGATAAGAACCAACTCCCTCATTTTATAGATGAAGAAACTAATGTTAAGTGACTCACCCAAAGTAAAAAGTGGCAGAACCAAGATTTGAACACAAGTCTTCTGATTTTCTAATTTTAGATGCAACATTCTTATTGATATACCAACTTCTTTTCTTTGGAAACTTGCAATGGAAGAGCATGTGCTGCCTCTTGAAATCATCCATTCATTTTTGGACAACTCCAATTATTAGGATTTTTTTTCCTCATTTCAAGTCTAAATTTGCCTTTGTTTTAATTTTAATTTTTGTTTTGTTTTTGCAACTTAAACCTGTTGGTCCTAGTTTTGTCATCTGGGGCCAAGAAGAATAAGTCTAAAGTCTAATTCTTTTTCTATGTGATAGCATCTTAAACACTTCAAGACAACTAGAATATCCTTTCCCTCTGCCAATTTTCTCTTCTCCACATTAAAACGTCCAATTCTTTTATGAAATCTTCATATGGCATGGATTTGAGATTCTTTTTCATTCTGGTTGGTGTCCCTGGGCCATTATCCAACTTATCAACATTCTTCCTAAAATGTGGTGTTCATAAATGAACATGATACTACATATGGGTTCTGACCAGGCATAGTAGGAAAGTTACCTCCACGTTATTAGAAACTTTGCCTCTTTTAATGCCAATTAAAATCTCATTAACTCTTTTGATCACCATATGACATCTATTGATTTATATTGGACTTAGTACAACTAAACTTCCAGGTCTTTGAACAAACAACTGTCTCCTCATGTTTCTCCCAGCTCATGCTTGTGAAAATGATTTTTTGAAACCCAAATATAAAACTTTACATTTATTACAATGAGATGTTCTCTTATTTGATTAAGGCTAATGTTCTAGGTGATTGAAATATTTTCACACCCAAAGTATCATCCAGGGTGTTAGCTTTCTTTAGTAGTTTTACATAGATAATTATGCCTTCTAAGGCCTTAAGTTATAGGTAAAAATGTTAAGCAGTACAGGCCAAATATATAGACTACTAGAACATTCTATTAGAGACCTACTTCCAAGATGATATTGAATCATTGACGACAATTCTTTTAATCTGGCCATTTAATTAGTTTTGAATATACCTAATTATATCACATTGGAGGGGACAGTGGGTAGAATGATGACTTTGAAGTCAGGAACATTCATCTTCCTGAGTTCAAATCGGGCTTCACTTTGTTGTACCCAAACCCAAATCACAGGTAATTACACACCACCAAATCACAGGTCACTACACACCACCTGATTTGTGGCCCACCATTAAGCCCCTTTACATTTTTGTCTTTGTCTCTATTCTGCACCCTGTAAAAGCTTGAAATAGCTTAAGGTATAGTTCTGGGTATTGCCCAAGGAGTGATCCCCTGACCCTTCCTTCTTCCTAAATCAGCATTCTGTATTCTCCCTGAATCAGCATTCTGTACTAGGATCAGTCCCAGGGTTATGGTACAAGACTATGTTATGTAGAAATCACCCTGTTCTATTTTGCTGACCAAGCAGAGTCCCCACACCATTCACCCAGAACATGACCCCGTTCTGTTCTGGGAAATTGACTATTCTCTACTTCCCCTTACCCAATGACCCTCCACCCCATACCCTCTACCCTATTCTGGGAGGGACCCCCTTGTCACAGGAAAGTTGTACCCTTGTACCCTTGCTCCATATTCCCAAATTAGCCCTGAGCTATAGATCTAACCAGTGGCTGTTCTTGGCTTCTGTATGTCATTGCTTATGCTAGCTCCCTCCTCCCCCCACTGTGGTTTTTGTGGTTTTAGCCTTTTTAAACACTGTTTGTACCTTCAGTCAAGACTGCCCAATTTGAGTTTACACTCCAGTAGTTTCACACTTGATCAATAAATCCCCACCTAAATTTTACCTTGAATCCAGGTCTCGCTCACTCGCTCTTATTCTCTGCCCAACACCTTTATCTATAAAAGTATCATCAAGGTCTTGGTTAAATGTGTGATTGAGATACAGTCATGCCTTATCTATTGCATTCCTCTGATTTACCAGTCTGGTAACACTATAAAAAAAGGAAATGAGATGAGTCTGACGTGATCTCTTCTTGTTGAACCCCTGCTTATTCTTAGGGATTGCCATTTCCTTTTCTGTGTGTTCATGGGCCATCTCTTTAAAAATGTTTTTTGTTTTTAAAATTTTATGGGAAGTAAAATTAGATTCCCATACTGTGGTTTGGAGAATCCTTTTTCTTCTCTTTTTAGACAAGATTACTGATGTTAAGGAACTGATGCTCTAAAAAGATACATGCTCAGACCTGTAGTGAGTGGTTGGATTAGCTTAATGTTTTGAGTCACTTCCTCTGTGACTTACTGGACAGTCTGCTTATTATAGGGTGGGAGAAACACATGGTGACTAATTTTGGATAAAGTTCCATTCTACTTAGTATCAACTGGTTTCCAGAGGCCATAAACGCTTCTTTGTCTATCTACCTCCTTCTTCCACCATTAAAAAAATCTCTTCAAACAAACGATAAATAGTTGAAAAGGCAAATGTTTAAATATCAATTTTTCTCTCACAGGAGAGTGTTGGTGACCAACTCCTCCTTGTTTCTGTCCTCATCACTGGATAAGTCACAACCTTTCTGAAACTTTTCGTTATTGTTGCTGTTCAGTTGTTCGGTCATGTCTGACTCTTTGTGACATGGCACTTCAGGCCCTCCTATTCTCCACAATTTCTTGAAGTTTGTCCAAGTTCATGTTTGTTGTTCTCATGACACTATCTATCCATCTCATCCTCTGCTTCCCCTTTTTTCTTTTTCTTTGAATCTTTCCCAATGTCAGGGGCTTTTCCAATAGTCCTGTCTTCTCATTATATGACCAAAGGATTTTAGCTTCAATTTCAATATTTGACCTTCCAGTGAATAGTCTGAATTAATTTCTTGAAGTATAGACTGATTTGATCTCCTTGCTGTCCAAGGGACTCTTAAAAGTCTTCTGCAGCGCCACAATTCAGAAGTGTCAATTTTGCGGGGCTCAGCTTTCCTTACAGTCCAGTTCTCACAGCCATACATTGCTAATGGGAAAGCCATAGCTTTGCCTGTACAGACTTTTGTCAGGAAGGTGACATCTTTATTTTTTAGTATGCTGCCCAGATTTGCCATAGCTTTCCTTCTAGGGAGCAAGTGTCTTTTAATTTTATGGTTGTAGTTGCCAAATACAATGATCTTTGAATTCAAGAAAATAAAATCTGGCATTTTTTTCCTTTCTTCTCCTCTGTTTGCCAGGAAATGATGAGGCCAGTTGCTAAGATCTCAGTTGTTTTGATGTTAAACTTCAAGAAAGCTTTTATGCTCTCCTCTTTCACTCTCGCCAAGAGGCTTCTTAATTCTTCTTCACTATCTGCCATCAGAGTGGTATCATCTTCCTATTTGAGATTGTTATTACTTCTCTCGTCAACCTTAGCT
The DNA here is from genome assembly GCA_028627135.1 of Pseudochirops cupreus. NCBI lineage: Eukaryota > Metazoa > Chordata > Mammalia > Diprotodontia > Pseudocheiridae > Pseudochirops > Pseudochirops cupreus. The sequence goes on from CM053583.1 coordinate 165,779,583, forward strand.
TTTGGTTCATCTAGCCTGGCATTTCACGTGATGTACTTTCCATATAAGTTAAATCAATAATTTGACAATATGCCATCTTATCGTACTCCTTTTCTGACCTGAAACCAATCAGTTGTTCCATGTTTGTTTCTACCCATTATTTTTTGACTGGCAAACAAGTTCCTCAGGAACAAATCCAATTTGTAAAATGAGGTAGTTGTATTAGATGATTTCTAGTATCTCATTTGCTTCTAGATCCTAAGATCATCATAAAATTTGACAAAATGCGGAATCTCATCAATCCCTGGAAGAATATGTTGGAATTTAGTGGCTTAGTTGTACCACAGGGTAGAGCAGAGGTATCAGACTCATAGCTGAGCAAAAGAGAACTGGATTACAAATATGATTGGAAACTGTTTAGGAAAACGTACCAGCCTCTGAGCAAGGAAGATCTGGGTTTGAAACATGGACTCTGTTTTCCTGTGCAAACCATTTAATTAGTGTTCATGTAACTCTTTTGAGACTCTCTGCTACAGAAGAGTTGCTGACTTGTATTGAAAGAATTGAACTCACAAAGAAATTATGTCAGTATCAGACCCAAGCAAACAAAGAAAACAAAACATCTGGTGAAAAGATATTGCAGCTCTGAAATACATATGAGAGAATAAGTTTTAAATTCAACTGAAGTCAAGGGTGTAACCATACTAGCAAAAGTTGAACTGGCTAGTTTAGAGGGACATGAGTATTCCTTCCAAATGTCTTATTCACGTGGCATATTATAAACTCTATGAGAATTTCATTCTGGTCCACAAGTATCATGCCAATATTGGGATTGGTGAGTCACCATGACTCCAGACCCCCAGAGAATACATCTGAGGGTAGAAGAGCCTTAAATATTTGCAGCCTCATAAATGCTTAATAAAGATCTGAGTTGAATTACATCGAAAGAAAAGAAGATTGTGATGAATGTGAAGAAAAACTAAAGAAGTTTTAAAATGTTAATGGTTGAGACAAGAGAAAGTGAAAGGAAGGATAGGGTGGCTGCTTGGGATATGTGAGAGACGATAATGATGCAGAGACTGCTGACCTTTTCAACTCGTATTTCTTCTGTTTTCTTCGCTAAGGGGAATCATCTTCAGACTGGGAAAAATATAGAACGGAAATGATTGAGCGAAATGAAACCCAAGATAAATATGGAGATAATGAGAAAGTACCTAAATTCAAGTTACCAGATCTACACAAACCATATCCCAAGGTAGTGAAAACACTTTTGGAATGTTATTACTGAGTCACTATGGGTTATCTTTGAAAAGTAGTGGAGAATGAAAGGTGACATCGAACTGGGGACAGGCAAATATGATATGGGTTTTCTAGTTGGGGAAGAAAGTTGTTTTAAAAATTATAGTTGTTCAGTTTGATATTAGGACTGAGAAAACTTGAGAATACAGAAGTAAAGAATTGACTTGTTAGGAATTGATATAGAAACCAGTGACCACTAAGAGTTTTTATGAATTAATCAGGTACACTCTCATACCAGACTAATCTCATTTCCTCCCTCCCCCCCCCCCCCCACAGAGTTAGCACTCTGGTAAATCAGAGGAATTACCCAAACACAATATTCTCATATTTTAATGTATAACTTGACAAAGTCCCCTGTGATATCGTTATGGACAAGCTGGAGAAAATAGGGTTGAATGACAAAATTTAGACATGCTTATATTACATATAATGCCTATATTTCCAGGATGAAGTTTTTTTTTTTTTCCTGAATATGTTGTAATGCACCACCAAGGTTATTTCTGAGTGGCCCTTGTGGTAATCCAAAGGGTGGTGATTAATAGATCAATTTCACCCTTCCTTTCCTCTCCTCCCCACCTCCCCCCAGGGACATTTTGTAGTGGAATGTCATAGGACTCTGCTCTTGACCTTGTTCTACTTAATGTTTTTATCGGTGATTTAGATGAAAGCATAGATAGCATGCTCCAAAAATTCATGAAGGACTTGAAGTCTGGAAGGGTTAACACATAAGTTGGATAATCTTATTAAGATCCCCAAAAAGGCATTGACAGCCTTGGAATCACAGACTTGGATTCTAATCTTGGCTTTGTTCCTTATTCCCTATGTGTGACCTAAGGCAAATTTTTCTTTCTCTCTCAATCTTTCCCTCTCTCTCCCTCCCTCCTTCCCTTCCTCCCCCCTCTCCTTCTTTTTCCTTCTTTTCTTTCTTCCTTCCTTCCTTCCTTTCTCCTTCCTTATTTCCTTCCTTCCTTCCTTCCTTCCTTCCTTCCTTCCTTCCTTCTTCCTTCTTTCCTCCCTTCCTTCTTTCCCTCTCTCCCTTCTTCCCTCCCTCCCTTCCTTCTTTTGAACTCCCTGTGTTTAGTATAGTGCCTGGCATGTAGCATGTGCTTCTTATATGCTTGCTGACTTGCTATCAGCTTCTCTGTTTCCTCAACTACGAATTGCAGTATATGATCTCTGAGGTCTTTTCTGAGTCTAAATCTGGTGATATTATGACCCTCAAGAGGGACAGTTAGATGGTACAGCAGATAGAATATTGAACCTGGCATCATAGGCACTTACTGGCTTGATGACACTGGACAAGTTACTTAACCTTTCTCAGGTAAGACTGTTTCTTTTTGCTTGCATTTGTATACTGGTCACTGTGCTAAGTGCCCTGTCATATAACAAGTACTTATTGACTTGGATAGGATCACCAAACAAGGCTGTAGACAGGGAATGCAAGAGTGCTGGCTGGAAAATGCATTGGAAATATATCAGGAGCTATTTCATTAGAAATAAGCAAGAAAATCTTGTGCTACATACTAGAATGGGCTGCTTAGATAGGCGTTGGGATCTTGGTTTTATGTGTATTGCTATCTGTAGGGAAATAAATTAGATGACTCATAGTGGTTCTTTCCAGATTCAATGACTCAGTGTCAGTCTGAAGTCTAGCCTCACCTTCTCTTTAGTATCATTGGGAAACAAGCCATAAATTATCTCTCACCTATTTAAACAAAAATTAATTAAGAAAAATCCATACTTTCTAGATCTATTGTTTCTCCTGTATAATACATTATCCTTAAACCTAGTCTCTTCCTCCAAATCTGCTTTGCATTCAGTCCTCATTTGCCTTTACATCTTTTACAAGGCTCTAGTTAGCTGTAAGATAATATCTGAATGCTACAATACAAAAGTTAATGGATATATATATGTATATGTATATGTATATGTATATATGTATATATATATATTTTTCTGATGTGGTGTTGCTGCTTATATATGAGCTATCCCCTGTTATTTTTATAAATTGTTGTGCGATTTATAAACCACAGGTTAAGGCAAGTGTGCCCAGTGTAAAATATCGAGCACCTGTATGCCTTAAGCAAAATGGGTGGGTATTCTGACCAAGAAAAAAAGAAAGGTTCTTAATCAGATTTTATTTTGTTTTGTATTGATGTGTGTTTTTTCTTTTGGTACAGTTTTAGGATTTCCATGAACTTTGCTGTGCTTTTTTTTTGGGGGGGGGGAGGGAAGATGGATTGGGGTGGTGTGGTGAGGTGGGAAGAGGGAAACAATTCTCTTATTTCCCAAAACCATGGCACCATCTGCTGGCAAATGTCAAGTACACACTGTTCTTTTATGACAACCTTTTGAATGATGAGGAACTATACCTGATGCCATTTGCAAACTTAAAAAAAAATGATGACCTACTGATTGATTTTTTTTAATACCTCTACTTTAAAATGTTACAATTATTTCATAAGTAAATACTGATCAGATTTCTAGGCAAAATGACTCCAAGTTCCATTCTCCATCTTCATTAGGGAACATATAACTTTTGAGTCATTCCTCTAGAACTGGAAGATACCTTAGAGATCATCTAGTCCAAACTATTCTTTGACAGATGAGGAGACTTGGGTCTGAAAAGTTCATGTGGCTAGAACAGAATTGGGATTTGAACCCTCTATCCTCAACTCTGGCTCTCTTTCCACTATACCACATGGCAGTGGTCACCTTTCTGCATAGAAGAGTAAGATTCCCCAAAATATATAAATAGCATTTTTTGTCTAAAAATCCTCTCTTTTATGATTATATCCTTGTTCTGATGCTCATTTTTGGGAAATCAAACATCATAGAATCAAAATAATTTTTTAAGAGATTGGTTATGTCTTCTAGAACAGTGTTTAATAATACCAGTTACTGTGTTGATTCTTGTAACAATGCAAACATTTTTAATTCACCAATTAAATACATCAGTATGTTTGATGTAGATAAAATTTTATTAGTAAAAGAATTCAATAATCCCCAAAGATTTCCACCTTCCTTTAACTAAAAAGTGAGACTTTTCTTTTATAATCTCTCTTATATATCCTCTTCCTTTCCATTTCTCTTGCCAACTTAGCTCTAGTTCCTATCAACTCATGATTAGACTATTGCCAGAGTCCTCTAACTTCTCTACCTGCCTTTAGTCTCTTCTCAATCCAACCCATTGAAGACAATTCTTCCAGATTACTTTTGCCAAAGTCTTTGACATAATTCCATTCTACTTCATTCGCAAAAACTTCAACAGATTCTCATTGATTACCCGATAAAGTTCAAACTTTTTAGCTCGCCACTTGTACCAATTCCAGTGCGAGAGACAGACTTTCTCCCCAACACACTTTACATGCTTTCTCTCCTGTAACTTTTTCTCCTCATAGTCCTTTTCCATTTGCATTTATTAATTCACTGATTCATTCATTTGACGAGAATTTATTGAGTGTTCACTATGTGGTACTATGGATACAAAAACAAAACAGGACACAATCTCTGCTTATATTCTGTTTGGAAGAAGGGGATGTCCAAATGATGTAATCTCATTTCTGACTCTGTCATCCATAGCCAATCAGAAGAACATTCTGTTTCTCGAGATTTTGCTCTATCCTTTTGCTAATTGTTATAGAAGACTTTGTTAACCTTCACTCAAGGTTATCAAGAGAGGCCACTGGCACAATTTATTGGTTACTGCTTGCCTAAGTAATAAATTGATCATGCTTGGAATTCTGCACCTCGGTTTACCTTAATTTCACCATAACAGGGGTGGGAGAAAAGCAACACATACGCAAAAAAGTAAATAAAATTATAAAAATGTATAAGTAATGTTGAGGAAATGGTAGGGGAGGTGGAGTGGTGCAGGTATCTAGATCAGCTTCTTGAGGAGGGCACTTGAACTGAGCATTGAAGAAAGCTAGAGATTCAATGAAGCAGATGAGGAGGGAGTGCATGCCAGGCAAGGGAAACAGCCTGTGCAGAAGCAGAGAGGCTAGATGTGGAATGTTGTGCCAAGAATGGTATCCAGGTTAGTTTGAATGGAACACAAAGCACATGAGGTAGAGTGGTGTATACTGCTGCGGTGTTTCAGTCATGGCCAACTCTTCATGACCCCATTTTTTTTTTTGGCAAAAATACTGGAGTGGTCTGTCATTTTTCTCATCTGTAAAAGAAACTAGAGAGGGAACTGAGGCAAGCAAAGTCAAGTGACTTGCCCAGGGTTACAGTTAGTAGTAAGTATCTAAGTCTGGATTAGGATTCAGGTCTTCCTGTCTCCAGGTCCAGCACTCTATCCACTGAATCTCTTAGGTGCCCCATGCCACCTGCATATTAAGCTCAGAAAAGCCATCTGGAGTCAGATTTTGAAAGACTTTAGAGACTAAACAGATAAATTTGTATTTTATCATAGAGGCCAAAGGGATCTCCTGTAGCTTCCTGAGGCAGAAGGGTGACATGATCAGAAGTGTGCTTTAGGAATAACGATTCAGTAGCTGAGAGGAGAGGAGAGTCATGGAGGACATTGCTAATACTGGTCCCAGAAATGAATAGGAAGAAGACAGTAGGCTGGATTGCCTTTGCATAATGGGAAAGTTCTTTTAAGGATCCCAGGCTTCCTCCTGAACCAGAAATCATTATTTTTCATGTGACTGATTCTCTCTTGGTAATATGTCTCCTAGTCATGGAATATTAGACTATCTAAAGAATGAAGGCTGAATATCCCTGAAAGGGAGAAGTACATGATGGTTGTGTTCAGGTTGCAATATTTCAAACACACAGTTACACGGTGGAGTTTTAGAGAAGGGTACTAGTGAAAATGGAAGGTGCTCTGGTTATGTGGTGGGATTCAGGGGTAGCTCATGACCAGTTCTCTTGGTAATCTCACTATGCAAAGAGAACATGTGGAGGGTTCCTAAGAAGGTGGCCAGATCTCCTGTAGAGAACTTATGTGAGAACATGGACAACATTCAAAGGTTAGAAAGGCAGGGGTGTGTCTTTATATCCAGGAATCACAACTTGTACATATGCAGATGGATATATTTGAATGTATGCATGTAACAAAGTTCATTTGGAAGACCAAAAGGTCAGGAACTTCAAAGACACCAGGATGAAAGATGTAAAGGAAGTAGATTCAGTGGTATCAGACCTTAAACTATATTATAAGGTAGAGCTTTGCTGAAGTATAAAAAGGATAATTTGATTATTTCAAATTAAAATTTTCTTGTGTAAATAAAACCTATGTAGCCAAGAATAGAAGGAATGCAGAAAATTGGGGAAAAAAACTTTCACAGACAATCTCTCAGATAGGATGTGATTGGGTCAGAATATTGCTGTGGTACAGAAAATGATGAGCTGGTTGATTTAGAAAAACATGGAAAGACTTGGACCAACGAAGGGAGATGCTATCCACCTTCAAAAAAACAGATGACTAATCAGAACAAACATAGTAGAGCCTTACATATATGCATATTAGTGTATATGTGTACATTTGTGTATGTTTGTAGATATCTATGGATATCTATATAAAGTATATAAAGTATAAAGTATGCAAGTACATATAACAAATAATATAAATTTACTACAGATGTATATAGAAATACACACACACACACACACACACATATGGTCATTCATGGACCACAGGTTAAGAACCCCTAGAATAGATGGAAGGTAATATTGGAGGGGAAGGGAGAAGTAGCAAAGAGGAGGGCAGGGAAGAGCCCGCTAACAGAAAGTGGGATTAGAGCTGAGTTTTGTTTTTCTTTTTGGAGGTGGATAAAGCAGAGTACTTGGGGCTAAGTGACTTGCCCAGGGTCACACGGCTAGTTTTGTGTTAAGTGTCTGAGGCTGGATTTGAACTCTGGTCCTCCTGATTCCAGGGCCAGTGCCCTATTCACTGCCCTACCTAGCCACTCCTAGAGCTGAGTTTTGAAGGAAGTTTAGGAAACTAAAGAGGTAGAAGTGAAAGAAGAGAATGTCATAGTTGAATTCTTTCCCTTCTCTTTTCTTTCTCTTTTCATTGTGGAAAGCTCTGCCGACGTCTAAAATTATGACATTGATTACCACCTCTGCTTCACTGGACATGTGGTAGATCCATTTCAATTTCCCCATTAGAGACCATGTCTCAGGCAGGTATTCGTGATACTCCCAAGATCCTGGATAATCCATGTTTATTGGGAGAAAAGAAGAGGAGGAAGTATTGACAATAATAAATTGTTGTGGTTTTATTCATTCTCTCCAAATGATTTTTTTTCTCTTGTGAATAATAACACCACATCACCACCAGCAAAAGATACATTTTATTTGTAATTAGCAGTGTTTAATTAATGTATTAGCTGGGCTGGTGCTCAGTGCCAGACTTAGATTTTCAGCAGAAAGTTTTAATCTGAGACTACTAAAGAACCCTAAGAAAACCTGGTCTGATCTAAGCTAAAAAGCTAGCGAGTGTGTTTCATGGTTATTGCTAACCAAAAGCTGGAGTTTCTGCTAAATATAGTATTTATCATAGAGGAGCAAAGCTTCCTTAAAATTTTATGGCCTAAACAGGATGCACACAAACCGCAATAGTATTCGAATTGCATGTTGACTGTGGAAAACCTTGGCAAAGTTTCTGTTTCAATTCCTGATCGCTTTAGCTCGGCTGCTACCAGCCTTAATAACCACCTGAAATCTCTTTAATCCCTTTACTATTAGAACTGTAAGCATTCTTGCTGAGGCAAGCAAGAACTTAAGTGGATGTTGGCCCTCTGGACACATGACCTTATGAAAATTATATGCAGAGTCTTTCTATAAGATGATGTAATAGGTTTATTGGCCTTGCTTTTTATGAAATTAAATTAAACGCTCTTCCAGAGGCCCTGTTTCACTTAGGAGTCATGTGTTTATCTTCAGGTCTATGTTGTCATCAATCTGAGACATCTTTAGAGACCGAGGGGTCGCCCTGGAAATGAGAACACCAGAGCCAGGGTACCCTTGGTGCTCATCTGCAATTCAGACTCACCAAGTCTGCATGCATTTTTCTTCCTTCAGCAAAACTTGATTCCCTTTGGTGGGGATTTTAGTTTGCTCAGGCAATAACAGAAAACAGTGGTAGAGAATCCATTTATCTTTCTTTCTGCTCATCCTTCATTTTGGATAAGGCCAAAATAAACAATTTGATGAAAGATAGAGTCCAGCAACTGGAGAGAGTTGAACAAGATTGGGTTAGAGAATAGTTTCCATGAAAAAAAGGACATCTCTTAGAAAAATAATTTTAAAAAACCAATGGAAAATTATATTCTTAATAGACTCTCAAAATCCCTTGGTGGTCATGAGCAGTAATATATTTTTACTTGTTAGCAGGCAGACTAGACTAGGCACTAGATCTTGTGTGTGACTGGACCTGGTTGTGTCCTCTTAATACAAGAAAAAAAACATGACTTTTGAGGGGTTAGAGAAATTATATTCATTATAAATGTCATTGTATATAGTATATACAGCTTTGGGTGAACTAGACAGAACCTTCTTTTTTTCTTGCTATTCCAAGATCTGGTGGTGAGGGAGATGTCATGCTGAGCCTAGGTCTCCCTAGGCAGCTGTCTTGTGTACTACATCCAGAGACCGGGATTTGAAATCAAGTCAACAAACCAGATAGTTAAATATTTATGGATCCTCTACTCTCTGTCCTAAACATTTAAAAACTTTTGTTGATTTGTTTTTCAGCCAAAGTAGAACAAAGTTTATTAAAGATTTACCATATCGGGCAAACTCTTAAAGAACCTCACCATTGGCTACACTCTAAAGGAATCTGAACCCCTTCATGGAGGCGAGATGGATCTTGTCTACAGAAAGATTGTGGGAGGGCTCTAGGGGTGACTAGAGGAAGGTTTCGGGGAGGGTAATATTTGTTGATTTTTAAGAACTAGCAAGACAGAGAGGACAGAGAATTAATTTCAGAATCAGAAAGAGCAAGGTTCAAATACGTCTCTGAGATGCTTTGTGACCTTGGACTAGGCATAGAACTCAGTGCCTCAGGCAACTCTCAAAGACAATGCTGGGGGTAGTTTTCTCACCTAGAGTGCCCTATTCAAGCAAAGTCACAGATCTGGTTAAAACAACAATAGTAACAACAAAAACAAAAAAACATTACACAAAGTCTTCTAGTTTCCTTGGTCCTGCCCTAATTAATCGATACCTGGAAATACCTTTAAAATAATGACAAAAATAAGACATAATCCCTGTCAGGATTTGGGGATCAAGGATTCCCTAATGACCTTTGCCTGCCAGTCTAACCAGGTATAATATTAATGGAATTCAAAATCTTCCCCGCCCATTAGTGGGCCTCACATGTAGCCCATTAAGGGAAACTTGCTTAAGGGAGGCTTGTTTATAGGAAGGCTTTCACATCTTCTGCTAATTTCTAATTAGGCATTGAGTCATGGGGTTGTGATGCCTTCTGCTCTTTTGGGACAAATAGTACAAACTGTAATCCTTCTTTATGTTTCCTACCTTTTCTTCCCCTGGCTAGACATCACTAAGCAATCGTCATCATGGGATGGTCTCCAGTTCTTTTATCATTCTAGTCACCATCCTTTCAAGGTACTCTAGCTTGTCAATGCCTTCTTAAATGGCTCCCATAACCAAGCACAATATTGCACGTGTGTGCGTGTGTGTGTGCATGTGTGTGTGTGTGTGTGTGTGTGTGTGTGTGTGTGTGTGTGCATACTCTGAGTTGGTATTTTGCTTTGGGGTATTTCTGCTTATGAGAAGGATCTTGTGATTCCTTGTTTGAGATTCTGAGTGGCAGTAAGTTCACAGCTCCCTGACTGCTCAGAAGTAAAGGCTTTCTTGATCCAGGGATGTATGTAAAATGTATAGCAATATTGCTTTGATTAAGGCAATCAGAGCCCTGTCTGTTGGTCTTTATTTCTCTGCTTGTATTTTCTCTGAAATTCAGGGTATTGACTTTTCCCCTGAGCTAGTGAAAGATTGTTGACCCCTTGAGCAGTTCTCTTTCCCAGTGAAGCAAATCTAAGAACCTGTGCTAGCAGCCATCCTGGGTATGCCAGTGTGGTTGCTACTACACCAGGGTCTTTTGAAACTGAGTGATTATCAGCAGTGTAATACTGGGTAAGCCACTCAGCTTCCATTTCCTTATCTTTAAAATGGGAATTTTAAGCCTATATCACAGAGTTGTTGCCAGGCTCAAAGGAGATGATACTTATGAAGTATTTTACAATCCTTAAAGTCTGAGGTATAAATACCAGCTATTATTATTAATAATAACTCACACACTTAGATTCTATGTTTAGAAACAAAACCTATTGTAAATCATGAAACTAGAATGTGTGTGGAATTTTGGAGAATAATTGCAGCTATAAATAACTGCAGTTATATAATTGTTTCTCCAGTACTGACAAGGTTGAAGATGCAACTGTAACGACTAGGGCTCTCAGACACACACCTGGAGGGGGTCCTGTGGGTTTTGTAAACTAGTTTAGTTTTGAAATTGCCTCACAACCACAGAATCACTCTTGTGTGAACACAGCTGGGAGTATGTCTAAGTTGCGAGTCAAACACAATCAGAGCGGGCAAGACACCTGGTTGAGTAGATCTGGTCTCATCACAACTTCTGCTGCACCTCCAGAGTATAGAACAGCAAGAAAAGGAAGGTTCTGCCTGGCTTAGCTATTGCTGTACCTGAACCTTTCCCAACGTGCCTTGGAGTGCATTCAGGTCAGTCTCTCTCTGTCTCTGTTTTTCTCTGTCTCTGTCTCTGCCACTCTCTCTGTCTCTCTCTGTCTCTCTTTCTGTTTGTTTCTTCCTCTTCCCCGCAATAGTAATCTCCTCTCTCTTCTCCTTAAATATACAAGCTGTTTCCATATCTCGGAAAACTAGTACAAAGAACTTTAGCTGCTCCTCATGATTTTAATGTCAGATCTGCTGGACTACCCCAGGTACAATGCTAATAGTAGGCACACAGACCCACTTACCCACACTTCTGTAAAGAGGATGGAATTAGACCACATATGTGCTTATATATGTATATATATATATATATATATATATATATATATATATATATATATATATACACATACTTTTATATATTCAAAAGGCAGTGTATAGTACACAGGTTGTAATAATCTTGGAGTCAGAAAGATCTGGGTTCAAAATCTGCAAACCATTTGATCTCTCAATACTCCAGGGAATACTCTAAGACTGTAAGTGGCAGAACAGTTACTGATCTGGTGAAAGCATGGGCCTGGCATATATACACACATATGTGCATATATATAATGTAGGTATGAATATACACACATCTATCTATCTATCAATCAATCTATCCTATCTATCTATCATCTATCTATCTATCTATATCTATCAGTCTATCTATCCTATCATCTATTTATCTATCTATCTATCTATATCTATCAATCAATCTATCCTATCTATCTATCATCTATCTATCTATCTATCTATCTATCTATCTATCTATCTATCTATATCTATCAATCTATCCTATCATCTATCTATCTATCTATCTATCTATCTATCTATCTATCTATCTATCTGTATCCTATACATATAGGATATACCAAAAGTCTAAGTGCAGTTTTAAACTACTAATGCTTAAAGCTGTGTTAAAACTTTGGGGACAGGGTGTGTGCATGTGTGTGTGTGTGTGTGTGTGTGTGTGTGTGTGTGTCTATGTGTGTGTCTGTGGGCAAGTGCATGACACCTGGATCCTGCCAGGTTTGTTTGTTGCATGGTGTCACACAGCCTCATAGTTTTGTTGAGACAAATCCCAAAACACGAGAATGGAAGTAAAATGGAAAACGAAAAAGAAGAAGGGAGACTAGATATGGAACAAGAGGACTTAAATGTGTCAAGTGCAGGTTGTCAAAGGGAGAGAAATTTGTAGCTATTTTGTAAGTGTATTTGTGACTGGTAAAGTCAGTAGGTAGTTTCTCTAGTCTCTGTCCTTATTCAGATTGTCCTTGTGGTTTCTTTGGTTTAGTGTAATGAGGTAAATCCCTCCACCAGTGCAAATGCATTATGTATGTGTGTCTGTGTGTGTATGTACACATATATTTACATGATACATATATGGCAACTAAGAAGAGGAATCAGAGACAGAGAGACAAAGAGAGAGATACAGAGAAAAAGAGATGAGCCTGGGTGCTTGCCCTCATGGGGCTTAGAGTCTAATATGAGGAAATGGCATAGAGGCAGATACCACCAGCCCTGCTTCCAACCACAAGTGAGCAAATGCTTCTGCTCTTGCTGCAGCTACCAATTGCTCATCAATAACCTCTACTACCCCAGAGAAGACAGTTCTTACTGCCAAAATGCTTGGAGGTGTCAAATGGCTCAGATCAGAAACTCATATAGTTTTGTTCATGGAAACCACAATAAAGAAGAGACATTCTCTTGCTTTACTCAAAGGACCATGAGTCTTTTTCACCTGACTTGCAGATAAAATCTCCTATATGTTTTATCTCTCCCCCATTAGAATGTGAGTTATATAACTGCTAGCTGCTAAGGAGTGAATTAATACTTAATTCATGTTTGCTGAATTGAATTCTTTAAATGGGTTGGGGTCAGACGACCCATACATGTAATTTAGTTGAGGAGAAATATATTGCTCTCTGATTAGGGTGTTTCACTGGAGACATCCAGAGAAGCAATGCCCATTTTCTCTGGTACATGGAGCGAGGAAGTCACTTAGCAGGGGCATGCTGTTAGCATGGAACAGCAGCAATGGGCAGCCTGATTGCAAAGAGCCCAATACCCCATAGCTGATTAGTTTAGAAGCCATGTAGATTCTACCTTGTTGATTCAGACAGTGAATTTGAATGGACAGAAGGGTCGAGTGCAGATTGTTAAAGGGAGAGACATGAGTGTATTTGTAGCTCTTTGTAAGTGTATTTGTGACTGGTAAAATCAGTAGGTAGTTTCTGTAGTCAATCCAAGGTCCACCATGCATCATATCTGCCTCTAACCCCTACTTACATGGAGTCCTTTGCTTTTGTTTTGGTGGTCTGAGGTATCTTGAGATATGAGGTAAGAAAAACTGGGTGAATATTTCAGGTGCATATCTTTCTTGAAATCAGACTTCAAAGGATTTTGAAATGAGTGAAAAGAGGAGAAGTGGAGGCAGGAAATATAGCTTTCCCCCCCCCCCCCCTATGACTCTGTGAAAAGGAGAAGAGATATAGGACTATAGCTTGAGGGGATGGTGAGTCTGAGGGTTCTACTGTCCACTGTAGTCTATCACAATGGACCTATATAACTGCCCTTGCTTGATACAGTATCACTGTGACCTCCTGCTTAAAAATGAAAGCCAGAGCCATTCTTGCTTCTTCACTCTTGCTCTAGGAGGAATCAGGGAAGAAGAGAGGGGAATAATGGTTTTACTGGCGTGTCTTCATCCTTGGGCTTCAAACTTTGACCTAGTGCCTCAGTGAGGGTATTTTTCATTCTGAGTTAAATAGAATACTCAGAAAGAGGTAAAAAAAATGAAAATAATAATGATTGTGATGTTTCATCAAGTTCCAGGCTTCCTTATAGCATCATACTTTAAGAGGTATAGAGAGGCAGGTATAATGCAGGGAGGGTTGACTTGGAGTATCCGATAACAGTCTGAATGTGAATGTTGTCTCAGGCATTGACTGGCTCTGTGACCCTGGCCAAGTTGCTTAATTTCCCTCAAGCTTCAGTATTCTCATTTGTAAATGCAGATGGTAATAAGACCTACCTCCCAGGATTGTTGTGAGCATATGAGAATATACATATACATATGTATGTATGTGTGTCATATATATGCATATGCATATATGTATGTTGTAAGGTGTGGAATTACTCTGACTGGGGAACCCTGTATCTTTCCCAAACCATGGGGGTGAGTTTCATACCAAAGAAAGAGGTCAAGGGGCTCCAGAATGATTATAGGAGTTTAATCCATCATTATGAATAAGTATTTTTAAATGGGGGGCAATCTGGGGCTGCCAGATGATTCAGTGGATCCTTGCAAAGACCCCCCCAAAATCCCCATGGTTAATTATAGAAATTGGACAAAGGGAGGAGGAGTCATAGAGTACTTCACTTTGGATTGGTAAATATTTTGGAGTTTTTTTGCTTTGTAATGAGTTCCTTTCTGAACTTGGGTGTTAAGCCAACATTATTGGGTAAAATGCCCAAATATAGGTTTGTGTATTGATTATGGGCAGGTTATAAATGTATTGCTATATCTATATTATGACTTTCATCAGTAACAGTATCTAAATTATGACTCAGTATCTAAATTATGATTCTTAACAGATGGCTGTGTCTTGGCTTCCACCTTTCACAGGGTTTAGGTTTAAGGTTTTCACTTCTTATTGTATTTAATGGCCTTTTCCCAATTTGGAGTCCTACATATGTGTATAATGTACATATATGCTACATATATATGCATATATATTTGTTAATTTTATGTACTATATAAATGCTTGTTATAATTATTATGTCTTTAGAGCTGAAAGAGACCTTGGAAGTCATCCAGTAAAACCCCCTTTTTACAGATGAGAAAATTATGGTCTAGAGAGGTTAAGTTACTTATCCAGAATCACACAGCTCATTTAGGATTTAGGGAATAGTGTTGGTAGATTTGAACCCTGGTCTCCCGTTCTCTGATTCTAATGCTGTATTTGTTACACAATGTTGTCTCTCCTCAAAGTGAACTAAATTCATATGGTTTGCATTGCTTTTTCTTGGAATCTCTAGGGTGGCAACTCATACTTTTCTACTCCTATTCTCTGAAGGATTTTAAATCCTAGAAGCCTTAGCAGTGACCCTTGAGACATTTGTCTTTATAGAGAATGAATA
Organism: Pseudochirops cupreus; assembly: GCA_028627135.1. NCBI lineage: Eukaryota > Metazoa > Chordata > Mammalia > Diprotodontia > Pseudocheiridae > Pseudochirops > Pseudochirops cupreus. The sequence goes on from CM053583.1 coordinate 165,794,718, forward strand.
TTTGGGTTGGACACATTAAACATAGCCAAAGGGCAGTCATGAAGCCTCCCTCTATTTCTAGAAGCACCGATTCCTTGCTGGACATCTTATGTCTATAGTATCCTTTTTCTCAGCCAGTGTGTGAAGAGTTTCATCAGTCTTTACTACCCCATCCCAAATTTTCAATAAAAGTTTGCTGCCTCTAAGAAACAAAGGAGGGCCTTAAACTCCTCCTGGTGAACAACCCAGATCTGTCTGGCTCATATGTATGCTCAGTCCATTCATTTGAAGCCCATATGATCCAAGCACAAATCCCATGGAGTCGACCTGGCCCTGTTGGAAAACACATTTCTCAGGTTTACAATATAAATCATAGCAGAATGGTCTGGTAAGGACTTAAAGAAATTTTGGGTTGTGTTCCTGTTTGCCTAGGGGGAAAAACTGGAATGTTGTTTAAGTAGATTGTGACATGCTTACTCAGAAGATCCAGTAACACTTTGTTAGTGAAATACTAGAAGGTTGCAGGTGTGTTAGTCCACTCAGAGGGCCAGGTACTCCTAAATCTGATTTGTCTCCCAAAAGTTGTCTTCTCAGTTGTCCCAGAGAATGTCGTAAGAAGGTTATAGGCTGCTATAAATCCAGCTTGCTGCACTCCTTGATCCCTAGACCTGGGGTGGGGAACCTACAGCCTTGAGGTCATATGTGGCCTTCTAGGTCCTGTGGGCTTTTAACAGAATCTAAGTTTTACCGAACAAATCCTTTTATTATGGGGGTTTGTTCTGTGAAGTTTGGATTCAGTCAAAGGGCCACACTTGACGACCTAGAAAGCTACTTGTGGTCTCGAGGCTGCAGGTTCCCCAACCTTGCCCTAGATTGTCTGAAATCAATATTAAATAATAGTAGTTGTGGATGATGAGCTTCTTCAGGCTTTGGCAATCAATTGAGATATTCAATAAAAAAGAGTACAACTTCCCTTTCTGATTGGGAACAAGAACAATAAAAGGGATTCCCCTGCTAATGATGGGAAAGCCCAAATCAACTTCTTTTGGACACTGGCTTGAACCAGTTCCCTAAAGGCTTATATCTATCATTAAATTTATGATCCAATTCCATAACACAGAAGGACAATATATTCTCTGGTCTAGCAAGATATTCTCAATCCCAATAGAGAGGTGACTTGTAAACTAGCTTCTTTTCTAAGACTAAGTAGTAAGACTAATGATCTCAAGACAGCTAGTGAGCCTGCTAGTGAGACTAATTAACTAAGGAGACACAGTCTCCAACGAGTTCTGGAACTCGTGTATAAGATTCAAACTTGGCACAAGAAAATAGGAAGACTATCAGACTTTATATAGACCAGCTTGATTGTGCCTGCAATGAGCTACATTTCAACATTATGGGAACACATGGGTGACATCCACCCAGGGATCAAAAGTAGAGGATGAATGGAGTTTTCTTGTTGGTGATTTGAAGGTCACCATTTCTCTAGAGCCTTGTCTTTTCTACTACATTGAGAAGGTAACTCAGACCTGGTGAACCCCTGGAGTTTGGGGAAGAGTATGGTCATATTTAGGAGTTTCTCCTGAGATTTTCCTTGTAGTTTCCTTGTAGAGGTGGTGCAGTGGATAGAGCACTGGGCCCCAGGGACCAAAATGACCTGAGTTCAACTCCACCCTCCAGCACTTACTAGTTGTGTGACAAATCATTTAACCTATTTTTGAATCAGTTTCTTAAATTGGAAAATGGGGATCATGATAGCATCTACCTTCCAGGGTTGTTGAGAATGAAATGAGATAGTATTCATAAAACACTTGGCACAGTTCTTGGTACATGGTTTATTTTACACATAATACCTCACACTCTTGCTCTAGAGATCAAGAAAATTTTTTTTAAAATTTGGTACCTATTAAGGTACATATTATGCTATATCAGTGGTTCTCAATCTTCCTAATGCTGCAACCCTTTAATACTAGTATGTGGGTGTATCTGCATGTGGGCGGACTTGCCTGGAGATGGATAGAAGAGCAGTGTTTTCTGATGGTCTTAGGTGACCCCTGTGACCCCTATGAAAAGATTGTTTGACTCCCAAAGGGGTCGTGACTCACAGGTTGAGAACCGCTGTGCTATAGACATGATAGCTTATTATTATTAATATTTAAGACTATAATATCTTATATAATTCTGCATAATTATAATATAATATATAATATTGTAATATATAATGTAATATATTGGCATATTATTACTAATTAAGTTTTGGTACTTCCCTTGGTATACCAACTCTGGAAAAGCAGCCAGGGAACCAAGTGATGTAAATATTGACCTCTTATTTGTCACCTTGAGGGCTATGGCTATGCTAGGGTGTTGCTCCAATGGTCCGTGTTAATCTTCTGGTATTAAGTGGAATCTGGAAATCTGAGTGTTCTATCCAGAGGTTCTATCCAGCTCAGGAGAGCTGACTGCTGAATTTTCATTGTGAGTATTTATGAATCAGAAATCAGCAAACACTACAAATCAGGGCTATATTTTTGTTTTGTTGATAATCTAGACTTAAGAAAGTGATGTTTGAAATGTTAATAATACAGATTAAATTTAAAAGTGTGTCATGAATACTTTTTTTGAGAGCTAGTTGTTAAATATTTGCCCATACACTATGGGTTCTCTTCTGACATAGATTATAGAACCAGTAGTTCTAAGATTTGGACTTACTATCTTAGGGGAGGTCTTGGAACCCACATTACAATTATCATTGCATCATATTTTAACGTAGATATGTGAACACTGCTAGGTGAAGCTAAAATCTCCCAATGATGCTAGGGGGTGGGAACTATCTTCTTCCATCATGGATCTTGCATGAAGAGAACAGCTTCTCCCAGTTTTCCTATCACAAATGCCACATATACTTGAATTGCTACAAAGACAGGAGACTATATCTTGAAGAGTATTCTCCCTGCCCCTTGAGTGTGTGTGTGTGTGTGTGTGTGTGCGCATGTGGGCGTGAGTGCATGTGTGTGTGTGTGGGGGGGGGGTATGTGTGTGTGCACGTGCAAATAGCATGGGGGGACTTGGGCTACAATTTGCAGAATCATAGAATCTCAGAGTTGGAAGGAATCTAAGAGGCCATGTTGTCCAACTTGTGTTTAGATAAGACCCCTCTTATCTCTAATTTAGCAACAATTCACTAATCATTTATCAGTACCAAGCCCTATGCTAGACACCCCACAGATAATAGTTAGTCCTCCTTTTGTTCCAGAGATAGATGTGGGCAATCAATTTGTATTATCCTCTGATTTGAACTTCCCAGAGGGAAGCGCTCTTGGATTGGTTGACAGGCAATTCCATGACATTTTGGTGAATTCCACTTTTACCTCTAGGAACCAATGTGGACTACTTACCATATTCCCCTGAGAAGCTTGCACTCCTTCCTGCCCCTCAGTAAAGAAGCAGACTTGGTATTGTCAGAATTTACCTGCCTTTCCCACTCAACCTATACAATGATGACAATATTGGAAGGTCCATATCACGGCTTAGACTCCCTCTCTGGTTCTCCAGCTTTGGGGTTATCTCTATGATTCACTTCTTTCTCCAAGAAATTAGAGCTATTCAAGAGCTCCCTTATTTCACCAGATGTCTAGATCCCTATAAATGTATGTAAAAAATTCCCTAGATCTTTTTTGTTGTTCATTCGTTTCAGTCATGCTTGACTCTTTGTGACCCCATTCGAGGTTTTCTTGGCAAAGATACTGGAATGGTTTGCCATTTTCTTCTCCAGTTCATTTTTCAGATGAGGAAACTGAGGCAAACAGGGTTAAGTGACTTACCCAGGGTCACACAGCTAGTCAATGTCTGATGCCAGATTTGAACTAATGAAAATGAATCTTCCTGAGTCCAAGCCTAATGGTCTGTCTACTGTGCCACCTAGCTGTGACCCCCTGCCTCCCCAGATCCTTACAAGCACTTGAAGTGGCAAAACATATATTGGGAAGCAAAAGAAAATTGGATTCAGAGTCAGAGAGTCTGGGTTCAAATCCTACCTCTGCTATTTATTAGATGTGTGACTGTGGCAAGTCATTTACTTTCTTGAGGACTGAATATCTTCCTAAAACAGAAGGATTTTCTTAGAGGAACCCCAAACTTTCATCCATTTTTAAAGCCTAGGAGCCCCAAACTGTCAAACTTAGGGTTGTCAGAGGGTCAAACCTTGAGGCAGGCGAAGGATTCTTCTTCATTTGATAGAAGTCTGGGATTGCAATGTCCAGGATTTTCCTCTCCCTCCCCAAACCAACCCAGAAGCCTACTGTTCACAAGGTTTTAACACTTGTCCAGATATTTCTCTTCTCCCCAGCTGAAATCTCTTTGGCTAACAACATTATGAAACCACTCCAGTATCTTTGCCAAGAAAATCCCAAATGAGATCACCAAGGGTCGGACACGTCTCAAATGACTGACCAACAAGAACAAAAGATATGCTACCGCCCCTTCAAGGCTGGGATCAGAAATTTTGTGTTCTTGGGGGTGGTGGTAACTCTCTGACATTATGGTGAGTTCCATTATGCTTTGTGATTGTTAGAGTTTTTTTTTTACACTGAGTATCTACAACTTTGATTCATTGATTCTACTTCTGTTCCCTGGGCCAAAAAGAACAAGACTAAATATTCTTCCACAGGGCAGTCCTCTAGATGTTTGAAGATGTGTCATTTTTCTCTTAAATCTTCTCTTCAGGTTAAGTAGTCCTGCAGTAACATTAATAAGCTGATCTTGCTTTGAAGGTACAATAATTCTTGCAGTTACTGAATTCTACTTCCTGAATTTGTGCAAAATTTGTGTTGGGCCCTCTAGTGAGATATGAGAAGGAGGAAAAGAAGGAGGATGAGGATTAAGAGGGGGAGCAGGAGGAGGAAAACAACAATAAGAGTGGAATTCATGGTTCTTGTGCCACTGGGTCTCTCAAACCACCCAGGAAGTTGGAAGGGTGGAGTCTCTCATGCTAAATCATGGATATGGCCCTCCACTCTCTCAGGAAGGTGTTATCATTACAGACTCATTGAATATCTGAAGATTGACGCTATTTTCCCCCTGCCCCCCAACTGATTTGAAGTTACCACAAATAATAAGAGTCCTCAGTGCACTCTACAGAGAGGCAAACAAACAGAAACACATATGCACAGAACCCTCCCTGTCCACTTTAAAAGGAATTGTCATCTCAGAGGGGACACTTCTACAAAAATGAAGTATCCTGAAGACCCTTAGAATGCAGCTGTATCCTTCCCAAGGTCCAGAAGTTCACCTGAGTCTGGATCACATACTGAATTCAACCAAAACGACCATAGTCTTCCATAGCAACTAGTCTATAATGACTGGCAACGTGACTGACCTTTCTTCTTCCTCCTTAAAGTTCTTAAATATGCTACCAGAGTGACCATATGATGCAGTTTAGTTGGAAACAGTTTGACATTGTCCTTTATAGTAGATCTTGTGCAATTCACAATTCTCAGCTTCCTTGTCATGCCTGTCTCGAGTGCTGACACATGGGATGTTATAAATATGTATAAAGGAATTAGGAGAGTCATGAAGATTATGTTCTATCTTTGGTTTTGAAAGCATAACATCTGCTGAACCTAAGTCCCTTACCTATCAAAGATCCCTTTTCTCAGATCTATTATTCAGGCAGAAACATTGATTTGCTACCCTGTTATACCAATGAACTAGAAGGAGGTGGTAGCTCTAATGAATGAATGACCATTTTCACTTACAGCTAAGTAAGCAGAATCCTAACAAATGAATATCTAATATGCCTTCTCCTCCTCCCCCGCACAGTGGCATAGCTATACCATTCTTATTTTAGGAAGGATTTGGAGAAAGAGAAATAGCAAATGCAATAACTCCAGATAAAATGACTGTGGGGATTATAATCGCTTCAGTAATGACATATCTAAAATGAACCACTGGCTCTAAAACCCCTTCTCATATTTGCACAATTCTCATATTTTTCAGAATAGACCTCAAATACTGGTAAACTTTTACATGGAAAGTTGGCAAACTGGAATAGACCAAACAATAATTTTAGGCCATATTGAGAAGTAAAACTACTTTTCTCATCAGAACTCAACTAGCTGGTCAATTTAGTCAGCCAATTAGTCAAATGTAGTTGAAAAAAGAAAAAAAAATCTTCAAATTTCAGACTTTTTTCTTTCCATCCTACTTTTTTTCTCTCATTGAAAACCAAGCCAAACCCTTGTTATCATAAGATACTTATTAAAATTCCCATAGATTGACCAGATCCAAAAAATAAAATTTGTCCCATTCTGCGCCCTAAGTCCATAATCTCTTTGATGGGACATAGGTAGCATGGTTGTTCATCAGTGCTCTGAAACTGTGGTTTGTCATTGTATTGATTGGAGCTCTCAAGTCTTTTGAAATTATTTGTCTCTACAGTGTTACTATCATATAAATTATTCTTCTAAATTCTCCTGAAAATGTTTTGGAATACAGTATAGACTTTAGCTTAGAACTTGGACTAATAAGCAGCATTTCATGCAATAGTGTTACAAAGGTAATAAGTCCAATTACTCCTACTCAATTGTTTTCCATTTTCTTTAGTTTGTACCTATTTATTTTCTTATTGCCTCCACCATTAGATTGTGAGCCTTGAGGGCATGTGTACAGTAGACACTTAATAAATGGTTATTGACCAACTGACTGCATTCTGCATCATTTCATTCTGCATCAGTTCATACATCAGCGTTGTTAGTTTTTTAAAAATTGTCCTTTTCATCACTTCTTATGTCACAGAAACTTTCCGTTCATTCACATATATTTGTTCAGTCATTCCCCATTGATGAATGCTCCTTCATTTTCTTACTCTTTGCTACAAAAATATCTGCCATAAGCATTTTTTGTACATAGGTCTTTTTACTCTTTGATCTTTTTTGGGGTAGATCTATTATTATTATTATTATTAGTAGTAGTAGTAGTCGTCGTCGTCGTCATCGTCGTAGTAGTAGTATCACTGGGTCAAAGGGTATGAACAGTTTGGTTACTTTTGGGGACAAATTTCCAAATTGCTTTCCAGAATGGCCAGACCAATCCACAAACCTATCAATAGTGCATTAATATGCCTGTTTTCTATGGCTCTTCTAATATTTGTCACTTTTTTCGGTCAGCCTTGCCTATCTGATGAATGTGATATGGATCCTCAGAATTGTTTTAATTTTCATTTCTCCAACCACTAATGATTTGGGGCATCTTTTCTTACAGCTATTGATGATTGCTTCTCTTCTCAAAAGGTCTTGAAACAATCACATCTGTGACTGGTGTTGTCAAGGCCCTATGTATTGCAGACTTTAATATGATTTCCCTGGGGGCTATAGGTATGACGATTGCATAACTACTACTGGGTTATGGAATGAAGGTATAGGGCCTTCATTGGGCTACCTTCCCAACTTGGCACTCACGGGTTTGAAGGTTGAATCCCCAGGGAGACAGAGACTCCCTTGGGTTCTAGGGATAAGAATTTACCTTTAGTAGTCAATCAGTAGATACAATTAGATAAAAGCAAAAGAATTTACTAAGATGGTATAGTAAGGACAGTAATTACAAAATATTCCCCCCATAAGCCTGGGGTGTACTTACAAGTGTGCTGGCAAATATTTAACATTTGGCTCTTAAAAAACATGGCACTTTTAGTTTAAGTTGCATTACTAATATTTCTTCATCACTTTATTGAATATAGAAATATTCAAAACAATAAATTAAGCCCTAATTTGTAATGTTTTCCTATTCCTGAGGTATAAATAAATGTTCACATTGAGAATTTAACAATCACGAGCATTAGTGGGAAAACTGGACACAGAGTACACTGGTAGTGAAGTTGTAGTTTGTCCTCCATTCTTGAAGAGGACCATGACAACAGGAAGGTGATGTTGTCACTTGTAAGTGAATTGGGCTTTGCAAAGTCACTAGCTTCACTTTTTCTTATAGAGTCATATGGGTTCAGTGGCAAGATATAGATCAGGATGACTGGAGATAGCCCTGGGTAGTGAAGAACATATATAGGGAATATGTGGCCAAGGAAGGAATCATACTATGCCAGTCCTTTGGAGCCCCAATGTCCTTTTTCTTTTCGTAGAAGACTAATGATACCCACCTACAAGCAGCATTTCTGCTAGGCTTGTCACTGCTAGTCTTCCTGGGTCTGCTCTTCTCAATAACTCAGCTTTCTACTGCCACGACTGATTCTCTCTTGAATCCATAGCCAGCTCTTGTCTGTGCTGCCAGTGACCTCTTACCTCTTGAATGCTGCCTGTCTGTGTCTGTGTCTGTCTGTGTCCATCTGGAGAGTGTATATCTCTGCTTTCTGCTACAAACTGCTCAACTCTCCAAACTACTCTCAGCTGAATTAGGTATTTCCTGCTGGGCAAATTGCTCTCTTGCTAGACCCCATGGGTGATGGGAGCAGAGAAAATCCTTTTTCACCCTGTCCCCTTTTGGTAGAGGCTTGGTGAACTATGGAATGTTTTAGGGCTAGCAGATTTGTTTTTCAAGAGACACTCAAAGAGTGGTTGATCTTTGTTTAGCTAATGGCCAGGTTCCCCTTCTAATTAAAAGAGAGAACTTTTTCACACTTCTCAAAGGGATATTAGGGCACCAGACATGATTTTAACATCTCCTTACCTCTGTCATCTTTCCCTTATTTTCTGGGATTACTTCACAGGGTGGAGAGAGGAATAAATACTCCTTCCTCCACCTTACAATACGATTTCTAAATACATCAAATGAAGTAGTTATCGAATTAAACCTATATTGTTGTACTGTCTTATTTAGAACACATCGAGCATAATGACATAGGGTCTAGTACTGGGCCTGAAGCTAGGAAGACCTGAGTTTAAATCCTGCCTTGCATGCTTATTCTCTGTGTGACCCTGGACAAATCACTCAAGCCTCAGGCTCCTTCCTTGTAAAATGAAGACTCATAATTTCTAAGGTGTCTTTCAGCTCCAAATCTATGATACTCTGGAAGTAAACCCCTTGAGGGCAGGCACTTTTTTTTTCCTGTAAGTTATTTCTTGAGCCTAATACAGCATAATAAATAAATGTTTGGCTAATAGATTTGAATAGAATATAGAAGTAGGATACAAAACTGCTAAGTTTTTTTTTGGGGGGGGTGTCAATGGTATAGTATCACTTAAACTACTGATGCAGGAAGCCTCAGGTGTCTGAAAACATACAGGGTAATTTGTTCCTAGGGAGTACTTTAATCAGCTAACAGGAAAAGGTCTGCTATGGGAATGTTTACTCTAACACTCTGAGAAGTCTAAGTCCATTAAAAGTATTCTAATCTCTAGGGTTTAATAAGTACATTCCTTTAACAAGAAAGAAAAAAAACAAATTCTAAAACAGGAGTGGGAGGTGGGTGATCACATAGTCCTATAAAGAAATTAGAGTCAACATCCTAACAGAATCACTCTTTTTGCCAATGATGCAGATAGAATGGTTTTTATGGCTCTTTCATTTCAATTAAAAGCTTTTTTGTCAACTGGAAACACCCACCTAAATCCATTTGTCTATTGTAAGTTGCATTTGTATGTTATAAATGGAAATTAAACCCACTAACATTACGTAAAAGAAAAGTGGAATAATAAGTAGGCCATAAACATAAAATTACATGTTTGTGTGGTGAATTTATTATGCATAAGAGTAATATATTATTCTTGTTCTTTTAATTTTTTTTACTGCTATGACCAGAGTAATGTAGGCCTCAGCTGAGTGACAAAAAAATCTTTTATTAATCACTTTTGTCTCATTATTTTCATTGTTTATAGTATTAAATTGAAAGCATAATTAAGATCAAAGAACATTGCAGAAACTATACTAAATACACCATATTGAATAAGAACTATGCCTAAATATTAATAGCAGAATTAAAGGGAAACAGGAGCAAGGGTCATAAGGAAGAATTAATGGAGGAGTAAATTGTACGTATTTTGGAATTTTTTACATGTAATGAATGGACAGGTGAAATGTGGATGAAAAACAGATTCCTAGAATCTGTCTCAGTCCTTCAGTAGCACATGCTGAATTAAGAAAGAATAATTATTCATTAAATATATTCTGCTTTCATATTAGCAAGTAGTTTCGGCTGCTTTGTATGAGAATGCTTGCCAGTATCATAGAATAGAAAGGAACCTGACAAATAATTTCATACATCTATTGTTGTTGAGTTCTTTCAGGCATGTCCAATGCTTTGTGACCCCAAAGGTACTGGAGTGGTTTGCTATTTCCTTCTCCAGCTCATTTTACAGATGAAGAAACTGAGGTAAATGGGGTTAAGTGACTTTTCCAGGGTCACACAGCTAGGCTAGATTTGAACTCACAAAGATGAGCCTTCCTGACTCCAGCTACCTAGCTGCCCTTCATCCATCTACTCTGTACACAGATGGAAATTCCCTCTAACATTTTAAAAAATTAGTCATTCAGTCTCCACTTGAAAACCTCCAATGAAGAAGTCACTAAATCCTAGGCCACTTTATTTTGTATTTGTATAACTTAAATTGTTAGGAAGTTTTCCTTCCATATAATTAGTACTTGGCTCTTTGCAAGTTCTATCCCTTGCTCTGACTTCTGCCCTTTTGGGACAAATAGTACAAACTCTAATTCTTCTATATGTTCCCTACCTTTTCTTCTCCTGGCTAGGCATCACTAAACGATCGTCATTATGGGATGGTCTCCAGTTCTTTTATCATTCTAGCCAACATTCTTTCAAGGTACTCTAGTTCGTCAATGCCTTCTTAAATGGCTCCCATAACCAAGCACAATATTGCAGTTATATTCTTACCAGGGCAACATTCAGTGGGATAATCCTCTCTCTTCTGCTGGAAATTATTCCTTGTTGAAATCTAAGTTGTCATGATGCAAGTCTTATGCAGAATTTAAGTCATAGTGTGGAGGTTATCCTGAGTTCTTGGAGCTATGCCCAAAAAAATATAAGCTCTAGCAGGTTCTACCACCCGCAGAAGGCTTCAGATATGGTCCTGGAAACAGAATTAATGAGGATCAGCCTAGCTAAGAATGAAGAGACCCATCAGGTAGACCACTTGATAATCAATTTTTTTTTATCATGGAAATCCACAAAACAATTAAAAATACTCTGAAGTTGGTAGAGTAATAGAAAGGCAGGCTAAAGATCATAGTTTTTAGACCATTTACACATTTACACTTAGGTATTTGTACTATAAATTTGAGATCTTTGTCTATTGACCAGCATGTGAACACATTGATGGAGGAATTGAATTGGAATCTCATTATTAATGAAAACAGAATAAAGAAAGAGAATGGAATTGAGTGGAAGGATGGCTCACAGGTTCACCTTGAGGAGCTGTGATGACTGGCGTATTGCTAGTTGCTCTCTGATAGAAGTGACTCCGTGTTTGACCACTGGATGATTTGCCTATAGACTAGGAGGTTCCCATGTACCAATAACTGACTTGATCAACTACATTTATCATTAAGAATTCGAGACTGGCCCACTATTAGCTGAACAAACTTCAGTGTAAGTTTAGAAAACCTTCCTAACCATAATGCCCCTGTGGTTAATTGCGGGTAGTGGTGTCACAGTCAAGATCACCTGCTGGTTGGCTGCCCTTAAGGTCAGCCTCTAAGTCCCTGTGAATCTGACAAGAAAAAGTAATCAGAAAAAAAAGCAGAGACCCAGGAGTTCCGGGTTCTGGATTGAGTATTCATCCCACAGTACAGCTGAGCCAATATTGTGTGCCCATAGGACCATAGGACTTCAGGGTGAGGGAGCCTCATGCTTGAATGTCTGTACGTAATAAACTGCATCCTTCGGGTGCTTACATTCCTTCTCAGTATCCCCTTAGCCATGATTTCCTCACAGGGACAAGTAAAGAAGTTGATGGAGTTGGTTTTATTGGGTTCCTAAAGGCAACAAAGAACAATTTCATGGTGCAATTAAATCACCTTATATTAGAGTGCTCATCAAGACTGTCTACAAATAGACCACCGAGAAGATAAATTCTACAAACAAATCGACAAGATTCTATTGGACTATCATATTTCAAGTTCTTCTTTCTTTGATAGTTGTTGTAGCATAGTTAGCCTATCTCAGGCTATGTGAGTGCTTCAGCTAAGCTGACCCATCTGCCCTGTGAATGACGGTGGAGATAGCTGGCCCCTTATCCACAGGATTTGCTGTCCAGGGTGATGCTGTGGTGAGTGTTGGAGAGTGTTATCATTCCCAGAATCTTTGTGCTTGTTTGTCTGTTGGTGGAAGTTGGTCAGCAGTTGTTGCCGGTGTTGGTGAGGATGGTGGGCCCCTTCTCCACAATTATTTCTCCCCTCAGTGAGGGCTGTGGGAGCTGAGCTAGAAGCAGGTTTCTCATGATTTGGGGTGGGAGGAGGGGCACTGCTATTCCCAAGAATTTTGAGATCAGAGTCCATTAGGGTATGCAGATCCATTGGACTTGGAGTGAGGAAAACCTGACTTCAAACCCTGTCTCATATACTTATTAACTGTGTGACCTGGGAAAGTGATTTATCCTCACTGTGCCTCAGTTTCCTCATCTGTAAAATGGGTATAATTATAGCACCTGCTTCATAGGATTGTTGTGAGGCTCAAATGCATTGTCATACCTAATGACCTTTTCTCAATTCTCATCCTTCTTGACCTCTGCATAAACATTGTTGATCATCCTATTCTACTTGATATTCTCTTTTTCTTCCTGATTCTCCTCCTATCTGTTTGACCACTCCTTTGGTGTCTCCTTTGTTGCCTCTTCAATCACATCATGCCAGCTAACCATGTGGCGCCCTCAAGGCTTTGTCTTGGTTCTCTTCTCTTTTCCCTTCATCCTTTTTCACTTGGAGATCTCATCGGCTCCCATGGTTTAAATTATTGTCTCTATGCAAATGACGATCAGATCATCTACTTGTCCAATTCTAGCCTCATTTCTGACCTCTAGCCACATATTTCCAACTGCCAAGCAGAAATCTCAAACTGGATGCACTGCAGTGATCTTAAACTCAACATATTCAAAGCTAAACTCATTATCGTTTCCCTCAAGTCCTCTTTTCTGTCCAGCTTTCCTTTTATTGTTGAGAGACCAACAGGCATTCAGTCTTGAAAGCTAGGTGTCATTCTCTGCTTCTCATTCTTTCACCCCTTAGTTGCCAAGTCCTGTTAATTTTACCTTCAATACCTGCTATCCCTTATATAGCCCCCTCTCTCCAACACTGCAACCACCAGGGTGTGTGTTCTCACCACCTTCCATCTGGACTGTTGCGAGAACCTATTGATTGGTCTCCTTCTTCAAATCTCCGCTCATTTCAATTCATCCTCCACTCAGCTCTCAAACTCCCCATCTAAAAAAAAAAAGCACATATCTGACCATGTCACCCTCCTTCTAATCCAGTCAACAGTGGTGGCTTCCTATTTACTCTTTAGTATCAAATATAAATTCCTGTTAGGCTTTGAAAACCCTTCACAACCTGGCCACTTCCTCCCTTTTCAGTCTTCTTACTCCTTTCTCTTCTCCATATACCCAATAGCCCAGTCCTTCCTGTAACTTTCATGAGACACTCCATCTCCTAATTCTGGGTATTTCCACCTACTCCTTCATGCCTGGAATGATCTCCCTGCTCTATTTCCCGACTTTCCTGGCTTCTTTTGAGTCTCATTTTCTGCCCTTCTCAGTAATCTTAGTGCTTTTCCTTTGAGATTTCCCCATTTATCCTGTGTATATCTTGTTTGTGATGTTTGCATGGCGTCTTCTTCCCTCCCCCGAGAGCAGAAGTTGTTGATTGCCTCTGATTGTGTCCTTGGCACTTTGTTGTTACCGTGCTGTTGTTTTTCAATCATGACCAACTCTTCATGACCACATTTAGGGTTTTCTTGGCAAAGGTGCCAAGCTCTCTCTCGAGCTCATTTTACAGACAAGGAAACTGAGGCAAACAGGGTTAAGTGACTTGCCCAGGGTCATAAAGCTAGAAATTATCTGAAGCCAGATTTGAACTCAGCAAGATGAGTCTTCCTGACTCCAGGTCCAGCACCCTATGTACTTTACCACCTAGCTGCCTATTCCTTAGCAGTTATCACACTGTTATTTAACACATAGTAGGTGATTAATAAGTACTCGTTGACTTGACTTCATTTGTGTATGAAGATTTATGAATGTAGAGATGGAAATGTGGTAGAAACTAGTCAGCATTAACTCACATGGCATTGTTGAAGTATTCAAGGGATCGTGACCAAATAGAAGCTAAACCCCTTGAGGGAAAGGACTCTTTAACTTTTGTTTTTGCTATCCTAGTGCCTAGCAGTAGGCACTAGGCAGACAGTAGGCACATAATAAGTGCTAGTTGATTGATTGGCTTGGTCAAACTGATTGGCTTGGTAAGCAGTGTTTGAGGCTGTTCCTTAATGGATGCTTCTGTTCTTCTTGGGATACTCCTTACTTTGCAGATACCTCTAAATCAGTGATTCTCAACCTTCCTAATGTCGCAACCCTTTAATACTCATATGTGGGCGTATCTGCATGTTGGCGGACCCTCCTGGAGATGAATAGAAGAGCGGCGTCTCAGAAGACCATCTGAAATATGTGTTTTCCAATGGTCTTAGGTGACCCTGTTCGACCCCTGAAGGGGTCACAACCCACAGGTTGAGAACTGCTGCTCTAGATCCTATCCTTCACTGAGCATCATTATCTGGGTAAATGAGGTAATGTTTATAAAACATTTTGCTATATAAATGCTATTTGTTGTTGTCGTCTTTAAAAGGTGAAGCTGTCAAGATAATCTTGGTCTAGTTTTAATTGGGATTCAGAGTAGGAGTTTTACTTCTCTGGGTTTATAGAGGATCCACACTCAGGGTACAGGATAGGGCGGAAACAATAGACCATCTCTTTTGTATTGGTTTTCTCTGAATCCTCCAGATTCTGAGTCCATCTCAATTTTCTCCTTTCTCCCCAATTTTTCCTTTGAACTGAGACCCCAACTTAGGTTGTGTTTCTCTCTAATGTGTTCTTAATCATCCTTCGGTTATTGTCATCCTTCTGAATCACACAAATGCCATCCATCTTAAGCTTCTCTTATGCTAGGTCTATCAAATCCAGTAGTACATGTTAAATTAAGAAAGGCAAATTACTCATTAATCGCGCCATACTCTATTTTCTTATTTATAAGGAATTTAACATATATTGCTTCTCCCAGTATTGTTTCACCCTTTGTTTTCAAGTGAAACATAACTCTGCCAGGGATGTGACTCATTTCTATCTACATGCTAGTGTTTAGGGGAAGATTTGGTATAAGTTTTCCTTTCATTAAAAATATTATGTTATAACTGTTAGTCATATTTTCCAATGGACCTGAATTATTCTTATAGGTATGAAATGGTTTTCTTTTATAAGTTGCTATTTAAATTCAGAAATATCATTCAGTTAAATGCTACTGAGGTATACTGGGGGGAAGAAAATCCACTCAAGTTTACTCATCACTATGAAAAAACCCCAGCATCTTGTTTCCGTTTCTATTACTTTAATGTGTAAGTGAATAGGGGAAAAGGCAGATTTTTCCCCTACTGTAAATTCATAACAAGCATGTCTGGTGTCAGATGATTCTTTAGTTCTCTAATTCCTCAAAATGGTCTTATGTAACCCCATGCTTATTATGGGTCTCTGTGGCATGAGCCATTACACTAATTTTGATGTCATTTTTGGGAGTAAAAATGGCATAACTAAGAGTACTGGAATCAGAAGACCTGGGTTTGAATCCTGGATCTGCCCTTTAACAGCTCTGTGACTTGGGCAAGGTAGTTAATTTCTCTGAGTCTCAATTTCTTCATCTATGAAATAGAGAGATGGCTTGTCCTATCCCAGGCAGTGTGACAAAAGAGACAGAGATCTGGCTTCAGACTTAAAAAAGATATCGATTTAAGAATGGATTTTCTGTCTCTTTCATCACCTCTATCTTTCTCATCTATCCGAGGGGTGGTATGACAGAGGATGGAGAGCCAGATGTGTTGTCAGAAAGAGATGGATCCAACTCTGACACATCCTAGCTGTGTGACCCTGGGGAAAGTCACTGATCCTCTCAGTTGCTCCAGGCAACTGAGACTTTTTGTTGCAGAGTAGGTGCTAATATGCGGTGGTAGAAGATGTTTTCTTACTGGATCCCATATTCCAATGAAATCAGAGATCTTACAAACAAAAAGTGAACTACAAATTGGAAATTACTGTAAACATGAAAGCACTATATTCGTGTGAGGTATTATATAATATAAGATTCCTCCTCAACCCCTTCCCCCAAAACAACAGCACTAAACAAACAATAAGTAATAACCATAAACATTTATATTGCATAAAACTGTACTGTGGTCTATAATCAGTGTTATTTTTCAGTCAATTGGTCATGTCTGACTTTTATGACCCCATTTGGGGTTTTCTTGGCAAAGATATTGGAGTGGTTTGCCATTTCCTTCTCTAGCTCATTTAACAGATGAGGCAAACAGGGTTAAGTGACTTGCCCAGGGTCACACAGCTTATCTGAGGCTGGATTTAAGCTCAGGTTCTCTTGACTCCAGGGCTAGCACTCTATCCACTGTGCCACCTAGCTACACAGTTGTATACCTTTTCAGTCTATACCTTTATCTTTTTTTTCTTTCAAAGAAAATTTCATTTTGGGGAAGTGGTGTATTTTGAGGGACATTTTTTTTCCCCACACAATTTTTCAAAATCTCAAAAGATAAATACTTAACTGTGTGTAGCTGTGGTATTGCCTGAAACTCAACTTTGATGCTATTGGCTGGGGAGGCCACATTGTACTGGAATGGCTGGTAACTTCTAAGCTGTCTTCTGCCATTGTGAGAAGGTACCTATTGACTTCTCATTATCGTTGGTGACCTTAGAAACAAGTGGATTTCTCAGCTACGGGATCTTAGGAAGGAGAATGAGGTCACCCTGGATCCTTGGATAATTTATATATTACTAGGTGTATCATTATTTCTTGGTGTGGTCTTGCTTCTGAGCTCATAGTAGTAGTGAATTCATAGTTCTAGACTCTGAGGATTGTCTCAGCTATCCCCTCTAAAATATTTAGACACTTCCCTAGAAACAGGTGTTTTGTATTATTTCTCCATTCTTTTGCGAGAGTAACACTATGGAAGTCTGGGACATCAGCCCCCCTTTTTCGTTATGGTGACTAAACTTCACCCCAACTCTGATGTGCTTTCCAGTTCCATTTGGGCTAACCATTCTTTCTCCTAAGGAACTGTTTTTTATTGATCTACAGACTGACAAGGCACTTGAATTATTCTATGGATGACTCTCTAGTCACATGGTGGGATTTTTCAAATTACATTTGGGTAGGACAATGGTTTTCAGCACACACTGGAGTGTTTGCTCAGAGTTGTAATCAGGAATTTTTGCACTGGGAGAAGTACAAGCCCCGAACTGGCAAGTGGTATGAGATATATAGCCTCAGAAGACATGGAGGTGGGGAAAATAGAAATACATAAGAAGAAACTCTCAATCAGATATTGCATTAATCCAATGTCTCGACACATGCCTAAAAATACTTTTTCTTGGGTCAGCCAGCCCAGAACCCAGCTCACTGGTGCCATCTACTGGACCCTAGCAGCCAATACCTTTCCCTTTGCTCTTGTGAGTTCTCCCACAGGAGAGGATGAAGCTTCTTACCCATCACCTTCCATAGTATCCTCCACCTTCCTAGGTATCCTAAAAGGGATTTACTGCAAACTATCATAGACGAAATATAGTAGATTAGAAGGATAAAGGCTTACAAGAGTCAAAGTGTTTTTATGTTTGGGTACCAAATACAGAGGTATTATTATTTTCTAGGGCTTGCCTGAATTTCTGACAAA
This sequence comes from Pseudochirops cupreus, assembly GCA_028627135.1. NCBI lineage: Eukaryota > Metazoa > Chordata > Mammalia > Diprotodontia > Pseudocheiridae > Pseudochirops > Pseudochirops cupreus. The sequence goes on from CM053583.1 coordinate 165,812,587, forward strand.
TACTGATATCCATTATTGTGTCTAGGGCTTTCAAACTTGCCCAGAGTTTGCTGGTGCAGTCTCATCATCAAAGATTTAGCTGAGGCTGCCTCAAGAAGTACTTAACCTCACACACTTGCCTATCCAGTAAGGAGAGACAATGGAAAGATTCTTAATATCATCACAGCCAAGGAGAAGCTTAGTGAAGGGAACGTGGACACTACAAACAACTCTTCTGGCTGCTTTACCAAAGGCTAGCATCCTGGGAAAGACACAGAGAGAAACATACCAATTAGGGATGTGTCTCAGGAGCCTAACAATGCAGCCACACCCTGTCCAAAAATGTTCACCTGGATCCAAGCCACTCACTGTAAGCAGTTAAATTGATTATAAGGCTCCATAATAAAGAACAGATATTCTTCCTACCAGCAGTAGACTCTCCTTTTACCAGCTCCTAAAATTCTCACTACACATCATATCCATCACAGAGGTACAACACAATTAAGTGCTGTCCCTTGCCTTAGTGATGCTTCATCTAGGTATTCTCAGCTGTAGCATTTCCTCTGCCTATAGTGCTGACGTACAAAATAGTATGTTGCAGAAAGAAGCAAAACCTACTTTTTGTTATATATAAGGTTCAAACATTCTGGATAAAGAATAATAATTTTAAACATATTCACTTTCTCTTTTTTTCATTTTCTATTTATTATAATGCTTTCTCTTATTTTTGGTAAAGTTGTCTGGACTATTGCAATAGCTTCCTAATTGGTTTCCTTGCTTCTGGTCCTCTGCAATCAGTCCTACACAGATATGCTTAAAGAATATTTTCAAAGAACTTGTCTGACTCTGTTACCCTACCCACTTGAATAAAATCCTTAGTGACTCTGTATTTCTTTTAGGATAAAATATAAACTCCTTTGCTATCTGGTTTTGACCTACCTTTCCTACCATTTCATATTATTCTCCTTCCTGGACTTTGTTTCAGGCAAACTGGTTTTTAAGGTAGTATGACTCCTCTCTTTTAGCAATTGAATCAGCTGCTCCCTGTTCCTGGAATGCACTCACTCCTCATCACTGTTCTTTATAAGTACTTAGCTTCTTTTTGGGCTCATCCCAGGTGCCACCTTGTGTATGAAGCCTTTCCAGGTCTCCTCAGATGTTAGCATGTACTCTCTCCTCTTATCATTTCAAATGTACATGTCTCTGTAATGTATTTGTCCAGGATTCTAAGAGTTCTTTAAGGGTAGAGACTGTTTTGGTTCCGTCTTTGTACCTACCCCATCCACCCAGCAATAAACATAGTACAAGCATCCAAAAGCAGTAAGAAGCATCATTTCATATTGGGTTGATCATGTAATAGGCATTTGTTTTCATATTTGATATGCTAATACTAGGCAAAGTGATAATGAAAAAGTCTCTTCTCTCACATGCTTAATGATGGCAACAAAGAAATCTCTTATAGAAAAGATCCTGGAAGCCAAGATGGCAGAGTAGAAGCACAAACTTGGCATGGGCTCTGGCTCTAAACAATTCCAATACCTGTAAAAAAATGACTCTAAGCAAATTTTAGAGCTACTTCTAGAACCCACAAAGTGACAGAGAGAAACAAATCTCCTGCTGGAGACAGCCTGGCAGGCTGATAGGAAAGGTCTATTGCAGTGTGCTAGGAGCCAAGTGCAGTCCTTCAGGAGCCGCACAGTTCCAGCCCCAGAGTGGCCCCAACCAGCAGCAGTCAGAGCAGACTTCAGGAGGGTGAATCAACAGCAACTATGGTGGTTTCCAGACTTCTGAACCCATAAACACTAAAGACAGAGTAAAAGGTCAATTTGGAACTCTGTTGGAACGAGGGTGGGGGGCGGAAGAGCATGGTCTGGCCCCTGCCCCTGGGGCGAGAAGCAATGGAGGCACTGCAACTGTTCAGCCACCGTCACTGCCGCATGACCTCCTCAGGAGCTCCTGGCCTGCAGATCGTAGGTGGATCAAGTGGCCATTAAGAGGGTAATCATTCTTGCTTTAAGCTGCTTGGATCTGGATCACAGTCTTGGGTGGTGGTCCTGGGGTGTGTGGCCAGTGAGCCAGAGCTGCTGGGGGCTGTAGAGATAGCACCCTCCCAATAGTTCCAGCAGCTGCAAAACCCCCAGCAATTTGGGGCAAAGCTCTCTCCATTCTGGAAGCAGAGTTCTACTGTGGCAAAGAGCTCAAAAGTCAAATAATTGGCTGGCAATATGAGCAAGCACAGGAAGCACAAATATACCATAGAATCCTTTTTTGGGAGACAGAAAGGACCAAGATATGGAGCAGGAGGAAGACAGAAAAATTAGAACTCCTTCATCAAAAGCATCTAAAAAATATGAATTGGTTATAAGCCATGGAGGAACTCAAGAAGGATTTTGAAAATCAAGTAAGAGAAGTGGAAGGAAAATTGGGAAGAGAAATGAGAATGATGCAAGAAAATCATGAAAAGCAAGACAATAGTTTGCTAAAGGAGACCCAAAAATACACTGAAGAAAATGACACCTTAAAAAATAGACTAACTCAAATGGCAAAAAAGGCCCAAAAAGCCAATGAGGAGAAGAATGCTTTAAAAAGCTGAATTTGCCAGATGGAAAAGGAATTTTAAAAACTCACTGAAGAGAACAACTCCTTCAAAATTAGATTGGAGCAACTGGAAGCAAATGACTTTATGAGAAATCAAGATACTATAAAACAGATTCAAACAAATGAAAAAATAGACAGCAATGTAAAATATCTCATTGGAAAAACCACTGACCTGGAAAATAGATCCAGGAGAGATCATTTAAAAATTATTGGTCTACCTGAAAGCCATAATAAAAAAAAGAGCCTAGACACCATCTTTTAAGAAATTATCAAGCAAAATTGCCCTCATAAGCTAGAACCAGAGGGCAAAATAGAAATTGAAAGAATTCACTGATTGCCTCTTGAAAAAGATCCCAAAGAGAAAACTCTTAGGAATATTATAGCCAAATTCCAGACTTCCCAGGTGAAGGAGAAAATACTGCAAGCAGTCAGGAAGAAACAATTTGAGTATTGTGGAAACGCAATCAGGATAACACAAGACCTAGCAGCTTCTACATTAAGGGATTGATGGGCTTGGAATATGATATTCCGGAGGTCAAAGGAGCTAGGACTAAAACCAAGAATCAGCTACCCAGCAAAACTGAGTATAATGCTTCAGGGGAAAATATGGTCATTCAATGAAATAGAGGATTTTTAAACATTCTTGATGAAAAAGCCAGAGTTGAACAGAAATTGTGACTTTCAAATACAAGAAGCAAGAGAAGCATGAAAAGGTAAACAGGAAAAAGAAATCATAAAGAACTCATTCAATTGAAATATTTGCATTCCTACATGGAAAAATGATAATTGTAATTTATGAGGCTTTTCTCAGTATGAGGATAGTTGAAGGGATTATATATGTATATTATATATATACATATATATATATATATATAAATATACATATATATGTATGGAGGGTGTGTGTGCAAAAATACATAAGTGAGTGTATGTATATGTGTGTACATGTATACATAGAGGGCACAGGATCAGTTGAATAGGAAGGGATGATATCTAAAAAATAAAATTAAGAGATGAGAGAGGGATTTATTGGCAGAAGGAGAAAGGGAGAGATAGATTAGAGTTTCTAATATAAAAGAGGAAAGAGAAAACTATTACAATGAAGGGGAAGAGCAGGAAGGTGAAAAGGAATGGGATAACCTTATTGTCATTGAATTTGGCTTAATGAGGGAATAACATATACACTCAATTGGGTATCTTACTCTACTGGAAAATGGGGGGTATGGGATAGGAGGAGAGATGATACAAGGGAGGGCAGATTGGGGGAGAGGGTAGTTAGAAGCAAACATTTTTGAAAAGGGATAGGGTCAAAGGAGAAAATAGAATAAGTGGGGGTGGGATAGGATGGAGGGAAATATAGTTAGTTTTTCACAATACAACAATTATGGAAATGATTTGGGTAACTACGCATGTACAACCTATATTGAATTACTTATCTTCCCAGTGGGGGCAGGTGAGGAGGGAAGAAGGGAAAAAATCTGGAACTCAAAGTTTTAAAAACAAATATTTTAAAAAATTGTTTTTTTACATGCAACTGGGAAAAAAGATATACAAGCAATGAGGTATAGAAATCCATTTTGCCCTACTAGAAAGTTGGGGGCGGTTGATGGGAGAGGATATAAGAGAGAACAGATTGGGGGAAGGGATATTCAGTAGGCTTGCTATTTTGGGGTGGGCATAGGAGAAAGACAGGGAAAAAATTGTAACTCAAAATCTTGTGGAAATGAACGTTGAAAACTAAAAATAAATAAATAAATTTTAAAAAAGAAAAGACCCTACACTTAGGTGGTGATAATAAATTTCTTTTTTCTGTGATCCTTTTTTGTTGTGGTATATACAGAATAGTAGAGTTGGAAAGGCTCTCAGAAATAACCTAGTATGGCTTGCATTCCCTATGGAATATCCTGGGAAGGTGGTTATTTTGTTTCTTCTCTTCTGGTGAAAGAGAACTCAGTACTTTAAAAAATAACACGATTAATTTATGGACCATTTTAATTTCTTGGAACACCTTCCTAATGTAAAATCTGCCAACCTATAATATATAGCCATTATTTCTAATTCTAACTTCTCAGGCAAGGGAGTATAAACCTAATCTCTTTCCAAATGACTTCCCTTCAAATTGGTGACACTATCATATCTTTCTGAGTTTCTACTTTCCTATGCTAAACATCCCCAGTTCTTTCCATGAGCCACATGTGATGATCTCAAGATCTTTCATCACCCAGTTCACTCAATGATGGATATATACCAGCTTGTCAGTTAAAATGTATGTTCAAAATTGGACACAATATTTTAGAACTTGTCCAATTCTGTTACCCTACCCACTTGCATAAAATCTTAAGTGACTCCATATTTCTTTTAGGATAAAATATAAATTCCTTAGCTATCTGGTTTTGACCTGCCTTTCCTACCACTTCATATTATTCTCCTTCCTGGACTTTGTTTCAGGCAAACTGTGTGATCATGGCAAAATACAATGGGATCTTGCATTTTGGGCCACAGTACTTCTATAAATCCAATGAAATATCACATAAAATTGTATGGCATAGTGGTAGAGAGTTGGCCCCAAGCCATGAAGACCTGGGTCTTTCAAGTTCCACCTCACAAACATACTGGCTTTATGATCTTGATAAAATTATTTAACCTCTTGATGTTCCAGGAAATTCTCAAAAAATGTTAAGTTTTATATTAAATTGATGGAGGAAGTTTCTACATCTGGAAGTTCCTTATACCAATGAAATCATAGATCCAGTTGCTATTTCTAAAATTTCATTATTTTAAACTATTGATTGTGTTTCTGATCTATGGATCTGACTGTCTACTAAAGACATGCAGATCTTGTAATAACATGTATTTCTCTCAGGCTGTGTCTGTCTGTCCTGTACTTACATAATTATTTTTTTTTAATCAGAGCAGGACTTTACATTATCCAAATTAAATTTAATTTTATTCAATTTGGTACATTTTCCAGCTTGTCCAGATCTTGAGAAGCTGAAAAAATGATCTTATAAAGTTACTCTGGCATGACTTGCTCTTAATGAACCCATATTGGTTCACAGTAATCTCCATTTCCCTTTTCAACTGCTAACTGAAGGTTAGCACTCATTAAATTGCAAATTTAATAATATGTTCTAGAACTTTTTCTTGGGATAAATAGCAAGTTCACCAACCCATTATAATTTGTGGAATATAAAGGAAAAAAGGATATATGCCTTCTCATAGTCCTGTGACCTTTTCTTCTTTTGTCTACAATTCCTCAAAGATCACTGATTCAGTAATCACATCCATAAGTGCTTTCATTATCTTTGGATATAATGCATCTGGGTTAGGTAAATTGAACTTATGTAGTTCAATTAAGTATTTTTAAGCATTTTTTATTCATAAGTCTCAGATTGTTCTAGAGTTTAGTCTTTCATTGACAGAGAAAAAAGTTTATGGAAAACTGATGGTTTCTTCCATCTTTGGTCTGTTTGTCATATAATATACAATTTCATCTTCAAATGCTTTCAGAATCATCTGTATTGAGTCTTTTGCCAAGTTAAATGTAAAAGTTTTTTTTCTTTCTACTGATATTAATTTGAGGTGCATTGTTTATAATATTTCACCATCCTTTCCCACAAAATCTTACAAACCACTTTGTATTGTAAACTGGTATTGCCCTTGGCCACCACATCTCTGGTAAAGGGGTCAAATGTTTACTAGCTAAGGGCATTTCTAGAATTTTTTCGGTCTTTTCATTGTCATAGTTAATTTAAATAAGTTAAACTTCATTAGAAAATGGTGACAGTTGATGTCTATGTCTGTTCTTTTTTCCATTAAAAAATATTGTTTAGAGTAAATTGCTTGTTAAAATAGGAGACATGGAAGCTACATCAGATGCCTATTGTTTTATCTTCTAATTTTCATTCTTATTCAGCATTGATTTTTATATCTGCCTTTGATAAGTGGGGTCCAACTATAAACAAATAACAGATAAATAATTAACTTCTGAATCAGTAATTAGTAATTTCCTGTCTGTTAAAAAACTCATTTTTGAATTATTTTATTTGATACTTTGCCTATGTAGTCTTCTAACTCCCTTTTCCAAGGAACTCTTCATGAATTGTAGGTGTAGATCTTCTGTATAGTTTATGAGAATTTGTTTTCCTTTCATTTTCACTCCTAAGTCATGTTTTTCAATATTTTTTCATATTTTGATTGTCTTTTCTTATGCCCACCTTGACACTGAAGTCACTGAGTATTAAAGTATATGTAGATTTAACTTTGAGAATCTTAATGAGTTCTTCATAGAAATTCCCTATTTCCTCCTCCTCCATGACTGATGTTAGGCATACAAATTGTGATCATATTGGTGGTGATCTTTGCATAAATGCTTATCATGAGTATTGTAGGCTGCTTAAATGCTGACCAAGTAAATCAAGAATGACTGTTGTTCAGACTGTGGTATGTAGTTAAATAGACAGCTCATGGAGCTGGCTATAATTTTTTTATAATGAACTTAGTCAAATATTTATAACATAAACAAGAGCAAGGAAGAATATTGTCTATGAAAGCATGAACTTCTTTTAATGTATACTTTGAGAAGTTAGAGAGAAGAGCACTAGAGTTGGAGTTAGGAAGACTTGAATGCAGATTCTGCTTCTTACTAGATGTGAGTCCCTGGGCGAATCAGTTTCCTTATCTATAAAAGAGGAATTATAATACCACACACCTAACAAGGTTGTTGTAATGATACACTGTGATAATATATCTAAATTGCTTTGTACCCTTTAAAATCCTATGTAAATGTTAGCTAAATGTTTCCAAAATGTGTGTATATTGAATTTTGCAATATAGTAAAAAAAAATTTATTCTGTCTATTTGAGTCCCTGTCTCCCTACATTCAATTCCAATTGAATATCAGAAATTGTACAGGTCTCAGGACTTCTGATGGTTCTTTCTCTCCTCTGCTTTCTTGTCCACCTGCTGTCTGCATCCTTGGTCAGTCACTCACAGCTGGCCTTTTCTTGCTATGTCTCTGATAAGACTTGGCTTCATAGCTCTTAGAGGTACTGCGTGTGCCCTGGTTGTCTTTCTTTATAGTGTAGTCTGTCTACATTTCCTACTGTGACCCCACCAGACTAGGGATAAAGTTCTGATAGTTTCATGTTTTCTTATTCAAAATTGTGTTGGCTTCAAAACCCCCTTAAATGTCACTGCTTGTAGGTCCTGAAGGCTTCAGACCACCTTCTCATACAGTCCTACAATACAGCGCTTCTTAGACTGTGGGTTGCAACCCTACATGGGGTCGCGTAACGATTAGGGGAGTCCCAAAACTTTGGCAATAGTAAAAGGTTTATGAACACGTAATGGCCAAAACTTTATTCAAAATCAAACATGTAATGAATCCAAGATGTTTTTGGCAGGCTTGCCCATGCTGCATCATGTGACTTCACTGCAGCCTTGATTCTGAACAGACAACATACACACTTTGCGCCACACGTCATCACACCACACAATGCCAGTGCCAGAAACACCTTAGCTCCGATTTGAAACTATTGTATGTTATGAATTGCAGTGTTTTTACTATACACACAAAGTTTTCGAGCAGAAACATAATAGTTTAATTATGGAAAATAAAGAACTTTTAATAGTTTTCTACCATCATTCCTTAGTGTGTAAGTATCAAAGTAGTATAGCTTTGGATTGTATTGTGTTAGAAAGTTTGATTTTAAAAATTGCTGTTATCTCCTTCTTTTACAGAAACATAAGTGTTTAATTAGAGCAAGCAAATACAAAAGCCCTTTAGTAATATTTCTCCACCACCATTGCTGTATGTGTATGTAAGTGTGAACATCAGTTTTTAAAATTAAGCATAAACAAATGCAGTTTCACACACTAAAGCTAGTATTTATTTGAGAAATTCTTAGCAATATTTATTTACATTTTAGGACAAAAATATTTTTTGGTTATCGATAAGAGGCTAAATTTAGACAGAAAAGGTAAAACTACTGATGACAATGAGGCAGAGTCTTCCCAACCAGGTTGTAGTACACACAAAGTGACATTTTTGTGTACTACAACCTGGTTGAATCATTTTCGTGATATGGATTTGCTTCTAATAATGATGATGGTGTGAGAAAACCTCTTTGCTTAATTTGCAATAAATCTTTGGCTGCAGAGAACATGAAACCAGTCAAACTAAAACAACATATTACTACCAAACATGCAGTGTGCTGCAATAAACCAAAGGAATATTCTGAACAACTTTTAAAATCTCCAAACAAAGAAAAACAATGTTTTGAGAAATCTGTTACTGTTGAAGAAAAGTATTTACTTGCATCATACAAAACTTGTTTAATTGCAAAAACTAAAAAGTCCTGTGTGATAGGAGAATATCTCGTGTTACCTGGTGCTATTAAAATGTCAGAAATAATTTATGGTAAAAAGTATGGAAATGAAATTCATAAAATTCCTTTATCAAATGATACAGTTTCCAAAAGAATTTCTGAAATTTCTGAAATTCTAGCAGCTTATTATCAGGCTTAAGGGCAGTCCAACATTTGCAATTCAGTTAGATGAAATAACTTCAAATTTTGATTCTAAAAAAACTAAGTTGGATTCATAAATCATACTCAACTGAAATTAAAAAAAAAAACACTTCAGTCATCTGCCATTAAAAGTTCAAGAAGAATTTACCAAGTTACAATTCCTAAAAAATTCATTAAATGAATTTTGGCTTGGTATTAGAACAGAATTTCCAACAATTTCTGAAATTTCCCTAAACATACTTATGCCATTTTGCACTGTGTATTTATATGAAGCGGCATTCTCAGCATTGAGGATTATAAAATCAAAATGTTGATCTACTCTGAAAAATGTTGATGACGTTCTGCATCCTGAACTGTCAACTCTCCTTCTCCTCCTCCTCCTCCTCCTCCTTCTCCTTCTCCTTCTTCTCCTTCTTCTCCTTCTTCATCTTCTTCTTCTTCTTCTTCTTCTTCTTCTTCTTCTTCTTCTTCTTCTTCTTCTTCGAGGGGGGAAGACAGGACAATTGGGGTTGAGTGACTTGCCCAAGGTCACACAGCTAGTAAGTGTGTCAAGTGTCTGAGGCCGAATTTGGATTCAGGTCCTCCTGACTCCAGGGCCGGTACACTATTCACTACACCACCTAGCTGCCCCACTATCAACTATTTTGCCAAGATTTAATTCTTTATGTAAAAATAAACAAGCACATCCATCTCATTGGTATGCAAATTTGATTTCACCTTTAATAAATGGTAAAATTATATGTATACCAAAGAATTATTTTAAAATAAATTTCTTTATGATTTATTATCAGCAAATGTTTGATTTGTATACCTATTTTATAGACCTGAGGTTGTGTAAAAATTTCTTGGGCAAAAAGGGGCTACAAGTGGAAAAAAGTTTAAGAAGCCCTGCTATAATGGATGATGAGTTTACCAGTATTTCTTTTTGGTCTTTTTAAAAATGACTATTTTATCTGGTGCACATTTAAATCATTGCTAAAGAAATTTATGGGGGTAGAGATGAGGTGCTGGGCTCATCTAGGACCTTTCACGTCACCAACTCAAAAAGGAGAATGAGAGACCGTGCTGCCCTTTCATATTTGTCCTTAGTTATACTTGCATCGTTTATGCATGTTTGTTAAAAAAATACATTTTATTGACATCTTTTGTTTTTATATTGCCTAAATTGCCACTTTTATGTCTTCCCAAGCCATTTCACTGAACACAAAAAACTGGCCATGTGACCTTGGGCAAGTCACTTAAGCCCAATTGCCCTACCTTCCTCCCTCCGAAAAGCAAAAAAAAAAAAAAAAAAAAAAGCAAAGAGGAAAAAGTTAACAAAACTGATCAGTAAGTTGAAAAAGTCTGACTGTATATGTGATGTTCCACACCTGTGAACACTCTTATCATTTACCCAGGGCTGCGCTTCTGTAAAGGAGTGGGAAGAAGTGTTTTCTCATATCTGCTATTTGGGGTCAAGCTTGTTCTTCCTAATTTCATAACCTTCATTTTTGCTTTGTTTTACGGTGACCTTTCTTTCCATTTTCATTGTTGTAATCCTGTGTTTATTATTTCTTTAGCTTTACTCACTTGCATATGCTTTTACTGTATAAATACATTGGAGAACCCTCCATGTAGTCACATTATTTAAAAAATAGTCTTCTCCCTTTTTTTTCTGTTGGAATTATTTGTGATTGTATTGTCTGAATTTCCATCTTGAGGTTTTCTCCCACCTCTTGAGTCAATGGTGCCTTTGGAGACTCAGGGCATTGGATCATACCAATCTTTTCTCTGAACTTCTTGAAATTCACAGGATGCCCTCAGAGGTCATCAAGCTTAAATCCTTCATTTTACAGATGAGGAAACTGAACAAGGAGGTTAAATAATTTTCCCAAGGGTCACATAGCTAAATGTTTGAGGTAGGATTTGAACCTAAGTTTTCCTGACCCCCACTCTAGACATCATATTGTGTGTTGTGCTCCCCTTATCATCTATCATGACTTCAAGAGACATGGTTACTTTTTCTCCAAAATGACTATTATTTATGTTTTAGCTATGAATTCCTCATTGGTTAAAATCAGGTACAGAATAGTACTTCTGATGATTTCTACCTTCTAAAAGATGGAATGATACATGTTAAGCATTTTTAAAATTAAAATTTATTTTTCTTTTAGCACAATGAGGCCGTTAGCCAATGTTAGATTGTTGGTGTCCCCCATCACAAATACATCATGCCTCCATTCTAACTTGGTAATCTATGTCAGGAGGTTATCTTTTCCCACCTGCTCAGGAAGCTAGTACCGTCTTCCCATAATTATATCATTCTTCTTTCTTTTATCTTCATCCAGTGCTCTTTACCGCACTTCCTTCCTTAGGTTCATGAATCTCACATAGGTTTATATCTTCCTGACAGTTCTTGAATTCTGCCAATACTTCTATCCAATCTGTTTCTTTTGAAGAAGATATATTCTTCCATTGCCCTATTTCAGGCCTGAATTATAGCATACTTTGGTGAGACCTAAGACTGTTGTCTGGAGAATTAGAAACTCCTTCTCTAAGAATGATGACCTGAAAGATTAAACTGAAGGACATAATGTTTATCATGGTCTCAAGATGTGAAGGGAAGGATTAAACTGAATGGGTGGGAGAATTTTCTGGGGATGTAGATGAGAACTTTCCCATTGGATAGAAAGAATATCATGCTGGAGTGAGCTGGTAAATGTTTAACAACCACTCCTCCACAAAAGCATGAAACCCTTTTAATTTTAATCTTTGTTATCAACATTGACTCATCACTTTCACAATCATCAGTCGTCAGTAATCATCAAAGCAATGAATCAAGCCCCAATTTATAGAATTGTCAAGTTTTAAGGTAGAAATGCTTACACTGGAAATTTAACAATTGGTTCTTTTGAGCCAGTTTGAGAATGCCCCTAGCACCACAAACATTCATTAAAGTAAAACAGGAAGAACATATTGTAATGGTCTAAAAGGAATAGACAACCATAAAAATGTCTAGTAGCTGGGTACACATGAAGTCAAGAATCATGCCTCCAATTCTAATTAGATGTGTGATCTTGGGCAAGTCACTGAACTCCTGTTTGCCTCAGTTTCCTCACTGTAAAATTGGGATAATAGCACCAACTTTACAGGGTTGTCAAGAGAATAAAATGAGATAATATAGGTAAGGCACTTAGAAAACCTTACGGTGCAATGTAGGTTGTTGTTTATCCTTCATCTTCGAAGAGTAACAATGATATCATGGGTGATGTCTTTTCTTAAAACTTAATTTATTTTTAGTTTTCAACATTTACTATCATAAGTTTTAAATTTTTCCCATGGGTGATGTCTTGACTTGTGGGCGAGTTGGATTTAAGTGAGGCAGAGCTACACAAAGTTATCAGCCTCGCTGTCTCTTCTAGAGTCATTGACGTCCAGTGGCAAGACAAAAATCAGCATGACTGGGGATGGCTCATGATGCAGTGGGTGACTTTCAATGTCTGACCAAGATCTGAGCACTCAGGCCTGCTTCAGTTGCCTTCATAGCTTTTGTAACACATTGTTTTCATTCATCCATTCTGCTGGGGAAAGTCTTCAAATGGTTGAGATAGATACTCCCCTAAATCACAGATGGGTTTGAGGCTTGTTGGCTGCCCTCAACTGTCTAACCCTTCTGCTGAGAGGGTTTATTGGGATGTGGCTGTTGCACATGCTATGGCTTCTTGGAGCCACAGGCGGGAGTTGGCTGAAAGGTGGACACCAAAGGTGGATGAGCAACCCTGAACAGGGCTCTGCAGGGCATCACACTGGAGGTGCTAGTCCTTCTGGAATATCCTGGAATATCCATAAACCCATAAATCCCAAATTGTGCCAAATGCCCTGCTGAATTTCAAACATATTTTGCCTAGATTATTCTGTTAACATACCAGTGAGTAAATCTGTCAAATAAAGGTAATGAGATTTAAAAAAAATAAGCAAGTTGTATAAAACTGTGCATACGCTTTGATTCAGCAATATGACTGCTAGGTCTGTATACCAAAGACAGAAAAAAAACAAAGGGAAAAAGACCTACTTATACAAAAGTTTTTATAGCAGCTTTTTGTGGTGCCTAAGAATTGGAAATTGAGGGAATGCCCATCAAGTGGGCATCCTTTCTCCCTCTCTCTCTCCCTCCTTTCCTTCCTTCCTTCCTTCCTTCCTTCCTTCCTTCCTTCCTTCTTTTCCTTTTTTCTTTTCTTCCTTCTTTTTCTTTCTTTCTCAAGTTTTTTTTTGCACAAAATGACTAATATGGAAATATGGTTTACATGATTGCACATGTAAAACCTATACCAGATTGCTTATCATCTCAGGAAGGGATATATGGAGGGAGATGTGGATAGAATTTGGAAATCCAAACTTTAAAGCATAGTTAAAATTGTTTTTACAAGTAATTGGGAAAAATAAAATATTATTTAAAAACAAGCAAGTTGGTGAGATTATTAAAAATTGCCGGTTACACTGGATATGAAATTTACTCAGCATTACTAAGTTACTGACCATTACTATGTATCCAGGTGAAAATGAAATAAGATAATAGAATCACAAATTGAGAGCTGGCAGGGACCTAAGAGACTATTTACCTCCATTATTTGTAGATGAGGAAACTAAGTCTCAGGTAGATGTATTCAGTTAGTAAGTAGCAGAGCTGGGATTGTAACTCAGGTCTGGTGACTAAATTCAGTGTTCTTCCCACTCCAGCATGCTATTATCATCACCTTTTTTTTAAAGTACAGTTCATTCTTCCTTAACCTATGCTCTCCATCCTTAAAAGAAACTGGTTTGGATTGTTCAGTACATTAGTCAATATACTACTGTGTGCCAGGAATTATGCCAAGCATTGGAGAAACAAAGAAAGACAAAAGACAATCCATGTCCTTAAGGGGATCATAGTCTAATGGAGAACCAACATGCAAACAGTGATGTACAAGCAAGCTATAGAGAGTATAAATTGAGGGTAGTCTCAGAGGGAGGGCACCATGACTAGGGAAGACTAAGAAAGCCTTTTTGCAGAAAGATGGGACTTTAGCTGAGACTTGAAAGAGGACATGGAAGCTAGGAGGTGGAGATGAAGAGGGAGAACATTCCAGGCATGAGGGAGAGACAGTGAAAATGCTCAAAGTTGGAAGATGGAGAGTCTTGAGTGAAGAATGTTATGGTGGTCAGTGTCAATGGTTTGTAGAAGAGTAATGAAGGGGAGTAAGTTGTAAGAAGTAAGGGACCAGATTATGGAGCATTTAAAAATCCAATCAGGATTTTACATTTGATCCCCGAGATTATAGGGATCCACTGGAATTTATTGAAAGAGAGAGAAGGGATAATATGTTCAGATGTGCCCTTTAGGAAGATCAATTTGACAATTAAGATAACATAGGTCAAGCACTTTGGAGGTTAGAGTAGAGTAAGGAGAGACTTGAGGAAGGGACCATCAAACTATGGTGTAGTGCAGAGTGAGGTGATGAGGGCCTGCAATTAGTGTGGTGGCAGTGCCAGAGGAGAGAAAAGAGGCATAAATGCAATGAGGATTGAGAAAAGGCCATTAGATCTGGCAATTAGAGATCATTAGTAACTTTGGGGAAAGAAGTTTAAATTCAGTGATGAGGCTGGAAGCCAGATGGCAGAGTTAAGCAAAGAGTAACAGGAAAGAAAGTAAAGACACCTATTATATGCAGGTTTCTCAAGGAGTTTAGCCCCAGATAGGATGACAGATACAGAACAATAGTTAGCAGAAATGGATAGATCAATTGGGGGGGGAGTTTGAGGATAGGGGAGAACGGATATATTCATATGCAATAGGGCAATAGTCACCAGACAGGGAATATTGAAGATAAGAGATTGGAATGATAGAGAGAATAATTTATTGGAGGAGATCGGATGGAGTACATATAGAAAATAGAAGATGGAACTCTTAATAGCCTCAGTCATTTCAGTAAAACATAAGGCAAGGTTCTCAGGGAAGAGGGTGGGAAGGCAGGAGGAGCTATGGGAGGTTTTGAGAAGGTACGAAAAGGTTGGGAAAAGTCTCTGTGGTGAGGAGGAGAGCAAATCTATCAGGGAGGTGCAAAAAGTTATTGCCTTGTTGCAGTGAAGGCCCAACTGAGACTATATAAGTATGTAGTGGACCCATTCAAGCACCGTTTAGTGATTTTCTCCAGTTTCATTTAGTAGGAGCAAAGGATTGTGGGGATTGGAAAAGCAAGGTCTTTGAGAAGTTAAAGGGACAAGGGATCCAAGACAAGTGGACAGTAGAATTAAACTGATTCACCAAGGATTCAAGGTGGAGAAGGGAAGAGAGGGTAGTTAGTGCAGGACTGATAGCCTAGGAAAAAACTAAGGGCTGGAGGGATTGAAGGTTGTGGGGAGGATGAAGGACAAGCTTTGGAGTTGCAAGGCAAAGGGGAAAATGAAGGGACAACAGCTTAGGATCAAATAAAGAAATTTGAGTTCATCAACATGGAAGGGGATCATTTATAAGTGATGGTGAAATCAGAGGTATGACCACCTCTGTGTGTAGCTGAGATGAGGTAGGTGAAGTAGGTCCTGGGAAATGAATAGGTTGAGGAACTGAGAATTTAAGGTATTTAAGAGTATCAGTGTGTAAACTGAGAGTTTTAAATGACTTGTGTGTGGTCAGTATGAGTCAGAGGTAGGATCTGAATGCAGATCTTCTTGCTTCTCAGCCTTGCCCTTTATCCACAAAGCCAAGTTGTCTTTCCTTCCTTTGCAAACTAATGAACATGACTTTTCAACCAAGATTCCACACTAAAATGTTTATTCTTTAAAAACGTGCTTTCTAGGGCAGCTAGGTGGTACAGTGAATAGAACACTGGCCCTGGAGTCAGGAGAACCTGAGTTAGAATCCAGCCTCAGACACTCAACACACACACAAAAATAGCCATGTGACCTTGGGCAAGTCACTTAACCCCAATTGCCCTACCTTCCCCCCTCCAAAAAAGCAAAACAAAACAAAACAACAAATAAAACGTGCACTCCCCTCATCAATCAACAAGATTGGGAGGAGTCATATCTCTGATATTTAGCTACTGGTATAATGTTGGGCAGGTCAATTCACCTTGCTGGGCCTCAGTGTCTTCGTATGTTTAAAAAAAAAAAGAGGGTTGGTTTAGTCTCTTCTTGGTTGGAGATTCCATTCATTTCAAGTTCTATAATCTTGTGACTCTATTATGTTTTGTTTTCATCTTATTATTCAATGAGAAAATAAACCTCTATTTTTGCTTTATGTGAAGTTTTATTTTCTTTCTCTACTGTTTAGCATCAAGGACCAAACTATGTCTAGAGAGCTTAACATAATATGGTTTGACATAACAGCCCCAGAAAGTATCATATTGCTAATCGGTACTGTGGTGTAGGAGCTGTTGGATACCGAATTCCATCATTCTGCATACTGAAGGTTAGTTGGTCCTGCATTAGACTGATCTGAAGAATGTGGAAAGACTGGATGAATCAAAAAGATGCAGAAAAATCTCCTAGAATTTTCCATTTTTTACCAGCAGACTAGTTCTGGTTCTAAGATTTATAGTCTGTCAAGGGAAATATTACTGGAACTATTATTATTTTTATATATTTTGGTCACACGAAAATGCCAATATACATATTTTGGAATCCACAGAAAGGCCGTATTTGAACTTGTATGGAAGTCACTGCTCCTTCTAATGGAATTGTGTGTTATATTTATATATAATAATAATAATAATACCTAAAATTTTAGAGTGCTTACTATGTTCCAGGCACTATGATAAGCACTTTACACTTATATATTTGATCCATACAACAGCCTCCAAGGTAGATGCTGTTATTACCCACATTTTACAGATGAGGAAACTGAGGCAAACAGAGGTTAAATGATTTGCTCAAGGTCACACAGCTAGTATCTGAGGTCACATTTTAGCTCAAATCTTCCTGACACCAGGAACATATTCTAACCTATTCTATTCTATTCAAGGTTTTTGTATCTGCCACCATTCAATGCTACAGTTTGTTTCACTCTAGTATCCTCAATTCTTTTCAAGATTCATTGTCCATGATACCCATAATTACTGACTATGATTGAATCCTTAGAGATTAATTAACATTAATGCAGAAATTTTGAATTACATTATTTACTACTTCTGCAATATGTGATCTGAAATCTGGGTCAGTATACTCTGGCTCAAGGAGATCTCTAGCTCTAGGAGCTGGTCACAACCTGCATCACTAGAAAATTATTTCTTGGTGGCTATATTGCTTGTATTCTGTTATTATTTTCCCTTGAGCCATTTGAATAACAAATGTTAAATTCTGCCACTAAATTTGGGCAAATGAAACTCTAGAATTCCATTGTTGCTACTGCTGTTTCTGGAATAGCCCCTAGAAGAATTCATTTCTACTTCTCATTCTCTCAATAGTTACTGAATGGAGTATATTATTTCTCTCCCAGTAAGTGGAATGTACTCACTCCTGAGGCTATTCACATATTCTTCAACTACAAGGGCAGCCTTAAGTGATGCCTCATGCATTATCTACAATGATACCATCCTCTTCTATCTCTCCTGATGTCCCAGATTTAGCTAAGAAAAGAGAAACCTACACATCTATGCATAGACTTATAAAGCTGAGAAAGAAGGAATGGTTGATTTCAGAAATATATTTCCTGTTTTATGGAGTAGTGTCCTAGGATGATAGATCTGGAGTTAAGGGGGACCTCAGAGACACCTTCCTCATTTTGCATATGAGAATATTTATGTCTGGTTAAGTTAAGGGACTTGTACTATAGCACCTTTGATAATGAAAACAATGTATTTTTATGTAGTGGATCTTGTTATCAAAATTACACCTGTGGAATCTCCTCTCTCTCTCTCTCTCTCTTTCTCTCTCTCTCTCTGTCTCTCTGTCTCTCTCTCTGTCTCTGTCTATCTCTCTCCTCTGTCTCTTTCTGCCTCTCTCTCTCTTTTGTAAACAGATACCATACTTACCCATATATAACAAGAAAATAGAAGGCAAAAAAGTCTCCTTCTAGGATCAGAACTCACCTTCTTCGATTCCAGTTTGCTGGTTCAGCTCTTGTTATAATCTCAGGGTTTGAAAGATTTTAGTGGTTCTGTAGTGAGAGACCTCCAACATAGGCCAGTGGGCCATATTGCTGCAGAAAATATTTCCCAGTGCTTCCAGAACCAGATTAAAATGTAACTAGGAAATATTTAAGAAAATAAATAAAAATGCAAAAGGACATAGATAATGTTAGTATGTGGTTTTCTTAATCAATGTGTGACCCCTCATTTCTGTTTGAGTGTGACACCACTGAGCTAATACATAACTCATTATAGCCGATTAATTTCCAACTGTTGTTTAAGGTTGATTCAACTCATTGAGATCAGTTAATGTGAACTCTTGATTATGTACCAATACACATAAATTGTTGGGTGCATTGCAAAATGTAATTTGAATACCGTACAGCCTTCAAAACTGTACATTCAGATCCTCGGAGATTCTGAATTTCACTTTCGACTTGTCAAACCCCACCATGGTAAGCACTTCAACAGAAGTCATTTACTCCAAAATTAAGATCCAGCAGAGGTTAAGTAGATTGAGCAAAGCTACTCACAGTATAAATTACATAGCAGGAGTTAAATAAATCCTGAATCTCTTCATTTGCAGTACAGAACTCTTTCACTATACTGTAATGCAGACAAAAATCTTTCTCTTGTATTTACATGGTTACATATCTATATTTTAGTTTTGAATCTAGCCCTAGAGTGCTTTCTAAAATGTCTCTTTTGTTTTTTTTAAATATCTTTTTTGTTTATTTTTAAAATCTATTTTCTCACCCTAGAGAATGTAAGCTCCTTGATGGTAAGGACTGCTTCATTTTTTTGTCTTTTTACCCCCACCTCAAGGCACAGTGCCTGGCACATAATAGGGGATTATTAAGTACTTATGGATAGAGTGCTGAGCCTAGACTCAAGAAGACTTCTCTTTCTGAGTTCAAATCTGGCCTCAGATACTTACTAGCTGTGTGACCCAGGGCAAGTCACTTAACTGTTTGCCTCAGTTTCCTCATCTGTAAAATGAGCTGGAGAAGGAAATGGCAAACTACTCCAGTATCTTTGCTAAGAAAACACCAAATTAGGTCATGAAGAGTTGAACATGACTGAAGCAACTGAATGGCAGGAGCAGTTTTACAGATAAGGAAAAAGACTTAGGTTAAGTGACTTGTTCAGAGACACACAGCTAATAAATGTTCAAAATTTGATTTTGAACCCAATTCTCCATGACTCCTAGCCCAGCTTTCTATCTAACTGTACTATACTCTTCTGAGGAAAGAAAAGACCTGGAATGAAAATATTCAACTCTACTTTCAGACATCGTTTCCATGCCAACAAACAATCCAGTGAAAAAGTCTGCCAATCCTGTGCTCTCACCAGTGCATACTAGTTATCTGGAAATATCTGTAGGTGTGGTTTGCTTCTTAGATGATTTCATTTCTTAAAGAAAGGGTTATGTAGCTTATAGCCTTGATCCCTTCTGAGCGCTTTGCCATGCCAGAATTCTGTTCAGGCAGAATCCACAATCCAACCCAAACTATTGACGCTAATTGAGTTGCCTTGCTCTTTTCTTAGCTCTGGTACCTGCTTCAATCCCTGTCGTACTTTGCCAAGCAGCCTGGCCCCATGCCAGCAGAAATTGCCACTGGATGGAGCTATAGCATCAGGCAAGTATACCTTTTGAGCATAATCATTTTCTTCCCATTTTCCCACTAACAAGAGGGACCATTTGGCAATCTGAGAATTGCTGTTCATTTATCTGGCTGATACAGCAAGAGGTCAGTGTTCCCAGTCATTTTAGAGTAGGAAAAATATTTTTGGTTTGATTCTTGTCCCCTCTACACCCCTTCTAAAATTCTGCATTTCTTTAACGTTACTCAACATCAATTTCATTTTAAGGATTTTCATTGTCGATCCACAAGATAACTGGAGATACTCTAGAGTGCTGTAAACCAAAGTTGGCAATCAGAAGGATATTATATTATGTGCTACTGACACAAGTTTTGTACGTGGCTTTTATACTTAAAGATGTGAGGAAAACTTTCTGTCCGGTGGGGACCATTTAGTGGTTTCCTGCTGCCTTGCAGTAAATTTCAGATATAGTCTTCATGCACTACAGTTCTCTGATGTGTAAGGGACAATAGTGGGTCTAGAATACATGAGGTTTATTGAAATAAAACTAGAGAGAAATGAAATTGCCTTCCAGTTGCCAGTGCTCTAAAATATATCTTGACAACAAATAGGTGAGATTTTATAAATATAAATTGCCTCAAGTGAGTCTCTTTAATTAGTTTACAATAATAATAATTAACATTCATACACTGCTTTAAAGCTTGCAAAATGCTTTGCAAAGATTAACTCATTTGATCCTCATAACAATCCTGTGAGGTAGGTATGTTTATTATTCCCGTTTTGCAGATAAAGAGACTGAGATGGTCTGTGAAAGGTTAAATGACTTACCCAGGATCACATAGCTAGTAAGAGTTTGGGGAAAGATTTGAATTTAGATCTTCCTGACTAGAAGTGTTCTCTTGTTGTGGATCAACAATTGAGTTGAGATAGATTTTAGGCTTAAGATGATGTAGTGATGTTTAAGTGTAAAAAGCTACAAGCCAAGGGTGCCAGGATATTTCCAATTAGCCTTTATTCTTTTTTTTTTTTTGAAATGGGGAAGGTAGGGAAATTGGGGTTAAGTGACTTGCCCAAGGTCACACAGCTAGTAAGTGTCAAATTTAAACTCAGGTACTCCTGACTCAAGGGCCAGTGCTCTATTCACTGCCCTACCTAGCTGCCCTGATTTGCCTTTATTCTAAACCTCTCATCCTTCCATGTATTTTCTCAAGGAGAAATGGAAAAACTTTATAAGGCTGGATATGACCTACTGAAATATATCTTGTTCTCTCCAATCTCCAATTTTAACCCTCCATTTCTTTGAATACAAACACAAGAAAAATCTCAGATAACATTCCATACTTAGAGCTGATCTGTTGCCATCTATAATAGTAAATAATTTGTTTTCTCTGTTCTCTCTAGTTTCTTCAATAAATGGTTAGAAAATTCAAAAGTTAAAAAAATTTAGAGCCAGGTTGTTGGTATCCTCATATTACTACCCCAGTGGTATGTGGGCTTCATTTTAGCTCCCAATTTATTGTCTAGTAACAGGGTACAATGAAATGGTTTAAAAAGAAGAACCTGGCTTAGAGGGAAAAAAATGTTCAAGGACCATCTCTGACAACAGGAGAGGCAGCAGGGCAGAGCTATGCTTGTCAAGAAGACCTGGGTTCTAATCTTCACTTGCTAACTCTTTGAGCCTCAGTTTCCTCAACTGTAAGATGAAGGTGATGGACTAGGTGGCTAATAAGGTCACTAGCAACTCTAAGGTTGGGATCCCATGAATTTACTTTATAACACTAGACTTGACACTACAGGAACAATAGAATCTACTTTCTTCAAGAATTATTAATAGTCAAGGATAGCTGGGTGGCACAATTTATATAGCATTGGCCCTGGAGTCAGGAAGACCTAAGTTTAAATCTGGCCTCAGACATTTACTAACTGTGTGACTTTGGGCAAGTCACTTAACCTTGATAGCCTCAAAAAAAGAATTATTAAAATGGCCTCAGTCTACCATTTTGGTATTGTATCAGCAAGCACCCTAGCATACTCAGGGTGGCTGCTAGCACAGGTTCTTAGATCTGCTTTTCTAAAGGAAAGCAATTCAAGATGAGTTAACAGTTTCACTTTAATCAAACATATATCATTTACCTAGTTCAGGGGGAAAAGTCGGCACCCTGAACTTCAGAGAATGCAAACACAAGTTACAAACAAACAGAAAAACAGATCAGCAGACGGCTTCCAGCGCCTGACCATTACATCAGTTACCTAGTCAGTTACCAGAGAGGGAAGCACCAACATCTGGGCTTTTCACAGCCGGGGGGCTCAACGGCTGCCCAGAGTCTCCTCTGGCCAAATCACGCAACTCTTCTCAAAGTGAGCCCCAAACCAAAACCTCACATCAGGGCGTATATATAGCCTTCTCATGGCTTGGA
>CM053583.1:165843895-165902927 GCA_028627135.1 Pseudochirops cupreus
TTTTTTTTTTAATCTCTGTGGGGCTCTGCTTCTAGAAGGGAAAGCTCTGTCCCAAATTGCTGGGGTCCTCCTGGCTGCTGTAGCTCTCAGGAAGGTGCTGGGTCCCTTTCCCACTTCTGGCTCACTGGATAAAGAAGACCACAGGACCAATGCCCAAGACCACAATCCGGATCCAGGCCACTCAACGTGAGAGCACTTGGCCTCTGAACAATCGCCTGGTCCCCCTGAAATCTGCAGGCCAAGGGCGTGGAAGATGCAATGCGGAGGCATGTGCAAAACCTCTGCCTTTTGCTTTCCAGCCCTGGAGGCATTTTGGCTGGACCGCTTTTCTCCCGCGAACCTCGCAAGCTCCCCTGACCTAGTTCTGAACATTGCCGCAGCTGTGACCAATCCGCTCACCCGAGGCTCCTCAGCTCCTCTTGTCCAGCTGCCCCCAGGGCTCAGCCAGGGCTTCAGGCCAGGCTGTTTTCGGTTCACAGTGCTGATATGGTTCCTTGTAGCTGAGCTGACTTTAGTGGAAAGTATATTTGTGTGCGTTTTGGAGTTCTAGGATTAGTTTAGAGTCATATTTTATGGGTATTTTGGGGTGGCTATGTGAGAGCTGCGATATGTTGCTGCTCCTATGCTGCCATCTTGGCTCTGCCCCCCCAGAATATACTTTCAAATCTGGGAAGGTTCTCAGAGTAGCCACTTTAGCAAAGGGCCTAGGGGCAGGGAAGATCTTCAGATTCCCGTAACAGGTATCTGAAAACAATACAAGGAAAAAAGAAAAACTTTTAACTTTCCCTCCCCTTTCCATCAGATTCTTTCCTTGGCATTTTTTTTTCCTTTTTAAAAACTGGGTTCCCCATCCTGCCAAGGCTGGAAGTACAGGGATTAGTTATAGGCTCTATGCTACCACTGATTGACTCAATTTTGACCAGTCTGAAATGGAGCCCCTCTCTCAGCAATCCAGTAGTCTCTCTTTGCCCCCCATCATCATACTGATACTTTATGCAGGCATCTTACTGTCGTAACTCTATGGTGGATCAGACCTCCCAAGCCAGTTCCAAGCTGCTGGCAGCAGGGATTACCAGCTTATGCCCAACTCCTTGACATTTTCTTAAAGATATCATGAGCTGATGCAGCTTTTCCTCTCCATTCATCTAATTTTTTTTCTTACAATTTAAGTCTTAAGTATTTTCTCTTCATTTTTTCTGACTGTATTGATATCTAAGATTTTTATAGTACTCTAAATGGTGAAGTGCCTTTCCTCATAGTAAACCCCAGAAGCTTGCTTTGTTCAACTATTAAGCTCATTTTTACAGATGAGGGAATTAAGGCTAGAAAAGGTTAATGATTTGATCATGGTCACAAGGCTAATATTGGCACTCTCTCTCTGTCTCTCTCTGTCTCTCCCTCCTCTCTTTATTTCCCTCCCTGTATCTCTCCACTCTCCCCTTCTTTCTCTATGTCTCTGTCTCTGTCTCCCTCTCTCTACCCCCTCTCCCTTTCTCTCTCTTCCTCCCTCCCCCCTCTCTATTTTTCTCTCCCTCCTCTCTTTATTCCCCTCCCTGTATCTCTTCACTCTCCCCTTCTTTCTCTATGTCTCCATTTCTCTCTATCTCTTCACCTCCCCATCCCTGTATCTCTCTCCCCTCTTTCCTTCTCCTCTCTCCCCACTCCTCTCCTTCCTCTCCCTCCCGTCTGTTTCCCCTCCCTCTGTTGTGTCTACACAGTTTCCTCCTACCTCTCCTCCAACAACAGATAATGGGGATTTTTGGCAGCGACACATCTTGCCTGGAGTACTAGGGAGGGGGAATTCCTGGACCTTAAACATCTGGCTGCTTTCTTTTCTGCTTCCTTTCTGAATACATCAGAGAAGGATGACCTTATAGTGGATTTCCCCCACCCCAGACAGGGCAGTAGCTGAAGCAGTGAATGGGTACTTGCAGAAACAAAATGAAGAGTCAGATTTATGTGAACATCGTTCCCCAACCCTTACGTAGGAGCAAGAGGATGTTGAATGGTCTCAACAGTGGGATCCAAGAATCCAGCCTCCTACAGAAGGGAGACTTCCTGCATGAAGACTGGTGTGCAATCCCAAACTGGAGACTATTGAGGCTAGATCTTCCAGAGACAGAGGAGAGGATTTCATGATGTTGCATGTTCCTTGATTCACATTTAAATACTTCTGAGGAAGGTGACCTCCAAGCACCTCTAAATAACTGATTGTCTCCTCAGGTTTTTGAAGATTTCATCCCTCATGCAACAACCCTCCTTGACTCTAAGAATGATGTTCCACTCACTGTCAGAGTCAGGTCAACATGCATTTATTAAGTGCCTACTGTCTGCCAGGCATTGTGCTGACTGATGGTGGGGGTACAAAGAAAGGAAAAAAAAAACAGTCTTGGCCAATGGGGAACCTGCGGCCTCGAGACCTCCTGTGGCCCTCTAGGTCCTCAAGTGTGGCCCTTTGATGGAATTCAAACTTCACAGAACAAATCCCCTTAATAAAAGGATTTGTTCTGTAAAACTTGGACTCTGTCAAAAGGTCGCACCCAAGGACCTAGAGGGCCACATGTGGCCTCGAGGCTGTAGGCTTCTCACGGATGGTCTTGGCTGTCAAGAAACTTACAGTTTAATGGAGGAGACAATATCAAAGCAAGAACTATGCAGGATAAATTGAAGATCATCTCAGAGGGTGCCTCAGTGAATGAGTCCTTGTAGAAGATGGGATTTTAAAAGATAAGAATTGGGGGAGGCCAAGGAAGTCAGGAGAGAGGAAAGAGAAAGATGCAGGCACAGACAACATTTTGTTGTTCAGTCATGCCTGACTGTACCTGACTCCAAGGACATTGTCCATGGGGATTCCTTGGCAAAGATACCGGAGCAGTTTGCCATCTCCTTCTCTAGTGTGTCACCATTTTACTGATGAGGAAACTGAGGCAAACAGGGTTAATTGACTTACCTAGGGTCACAGAGCTAGTATCTGGACTGGATTTGGACTCAAGTCTTCCTGACTCTAGTCCCAGTGCCGTCTATCTGCTCCCCTTGTCCCCCACCTTCTCCAAGGCCACCATCTCCCAGTGTACTCACTGTTATAGTAGAAACAATAGGACTTGACAACTGATTGAATATGGGGGATAAGAGAGAGTAAGGAGCTGAGTATGACACCTAGGGGGTGAGCCTGGGTGACTAGGAAGATGGCAGAGCCTTCGACAGGCAGTGAAATTCCTGGAATTGGGAGATAGAATGTCACATGTTAGTCACAGAAAGGAAGCCAATGTTACCAAGTCAGAGTCTGTAGTAGGGAAGTAAGTTGTGAGAAGACTGGAAATGCTGGAAAGGAGCCAGGTTATGAAAGGCTTTAAAAGACAAACAGAGGATTTTATATTGATCTTGGAGATTATAGGGAGCACCTGGAGTTGATCGAATGGGGCAGTGACATGGTAAGCCCTGTGCTTTAGGAAGACCACTTTGATGGCCGAGTTGAGGGATGGTAGACTGGAGTGGACAGAGGCCTGAGGCAGAAAGCCTAGCCACCAGACTATTTTAATAGTCCAGGCTTGATGCAATTTGGGCTTATATCAGGATGTAGCAAGAAAAGGGGTCCTATATGAGAGATATTATAAAGGTGATATACTGGGGCCATGCAGATGTCCAGATTATGTACGATAGAGGCACCCATTTTGGAGGAGGCAGGAAATTGCTTCTGGCAAAAGACATACTGAATTCTCCTACCATATAAATGGGAGCAGCTGCTTTCCTTTAGCCAGAGGTACAGCCCAGGCTGTACCTTTAAAACCTCCAGACTGAAGCAGTCTTTCTCTGGCATTGTTCAGGGGACCACGGACCTGCTCACTGGCAGCAAAGGTACTTGGGGTGAGTTGGGTGTGAGGAAAAGACTATACTTCCCCTCTTCCTTTTAGAACCTGAGGCCCAGACAACTGAGTTTGGGTTTCAGTCTTTTTCATTTGTCCTTTTCTGTCCTAGCCACCTGGAAACTCAAACCATGCTGACCTTGGAGACCGTAAGACTTCAGTGCTGTTGGATTTTGCTGTCAGCCCACCAGGGAAGCCTTGAGAAGGTAGGGTGCCATGATGTGAGCCTAGGGGCCTTTGGATTTGTAGCTTGGCAGGACCATACATAAAGGAACTGAGTTTAAGTTACGAACCTAAAGAGAGTAAGAAGGTATAAAGGGGGATCGTGTGTCCCAGGTATAAGGGGAGAATGTATATTTGTCCTTATTATACCTTTGAAGTAAACATTCTTTTGTAAAAGGTTCTTTGACTGTTAAGTAGTAAAATGATAACTGGGGTGTAGGGGACCCCTAAAACTGAAGGAATACAATTGGCAGGGGCTTGAACAAATGACAGAAACTAGACAGGGATGGGGAACCTGCGACCTTGAGGCCACATGTGGCTCTCTAGGTCCTCAAGTATAGCACTTTGACTTAGATTCAGTCAAAGGGCCACACTTGAGGACCTAGAGAGCCACATGTAGCCTTGAGGCCACAGGTTTCCTATTCTTCACTAGACACTCCTCAAGCCTCCTTTAGAGTACTGGAGTGCCCTGTGGAAGGAGTGGCATGTAACATATTTGACTCTTATGTAGTTGAGGTCAGTGTACTCACTGTTATAGTAGAAACAATAGGACTTGGCAACAGATTGAATATGGGGGATGAGAGATTAAGGAATTGAGTATGACACCTAGGGGGTGAGTGTGGGTGACTGGGAAGATGGCAGAGCCTTCGACAGTGATAAGGAAATTAGGAAGGGAGGGTTTGGGGAACAGATGATGAATTCTGTTGGGACATGTTGGATTTAAGATGTCTGGGTCATCCAAATTGAAACGTCCAATAGGCAATTGACCAGTGATATAAGATTGAAACTTGAATGTACATGTAGATCTGAGGAGTCGTTTGTAGAGAGATAATAGTTAAATCCATGGGATTTTGAAGGTTATCAAGAAAGAGAATAGAGGTAAAAGAGAAGAGGTCCCTGAGTAGAATCTTGGGGAACATATACAATTAAGGGGAATGATGTGGATGAGAAGCCAGCAAAGGAGACTGAGAAGGACTGGTCAGACAGGTAGGGAGTGAACCAGGAAAGAGTAGTGTCACAAAACAATTTTAAAAACCTTATAGTAACTCATAAACAGTTGATATAATGCTTTCTCCCTCTGCTATGAGACCCTACTTTCCCTCCCCCCCCAGGAAGTAGAAAGGCAGTTCTGTTCTCCTTACCAGTACCACCACTACCTTCTCCTCCTCTTCCTCCTCCTTCTCCTTCTCCTTTGCCTTTCTAGCAACCCAAAGTTAATTTGTCTTTCAGAGAATTTCTGAACTGTAAGGTAACACTATGAGTTTAAAGGGATGTACTTCCTGTTGTTCTTCCAGCCATATGTTCAATGTTTGGTCTAGAAACTCTTGATACTTGTCTGGAAGGCTAGAATTCAATAATTCATACTGCTTCTTCAGAAAGTGAGGGGTTATAGGACCTTGTGCCACTCTTCCAGAATTCTGGGATTCAGAAACTTCTACTACATCGTCACATGGTTTCCTTCTCCAAGGCAACCATCTCCCAGGTGAAGAGGCTCTGTTTCTGCCTCTCCATGGCCACCACCTCTAAGGTTGAGTTTTTTTTTACTCCATGGATAATTTCACAGATTGAAAGGAGGCACACTCAGGGTCTTAACCAAGCCCTGGAAATATAAGACCGTCATCCAGGTGAAAGTTCTACCTCTTTAGGAGGCATGATCAATATATCCTACATAATCAAAGTTCTAAGCATTGGTCCCATCACTTTATTTATATCAAGTTGACCTGGTTCTCCTGATTAGTCTTGACTAAAGGGGAAAAACATGCTAGCTAACGCACAAATGCTCCACACCCAAAGATGGATTTTCATGGAACAAAAATAGTCTTAAAATTCTGGGCCTCCAGAGCCCTAGGTTGCATTTTATCTTTTCAAAAGGCTTCAGAACTATTGGGTTGATTCCTGTCCCCCTCCTGCCTAGCCTTGCTAATCCACTTGTATAACCACTTTACTGTTTATACATACCATATTCACTAAAGCAACATTTTCAAAGAGATTTGAAAAGATAAGAATATCTCATTTCTGTTTCATATTACTGAAGCTTTAATGTTTCAGTATAAAATAGTGAAAAAGATAAGATCTGAAAGGGGAAAACCCTTAAACCAAAAAAATACAGCCCCAACTAAAACCAAAAGAAATACAGAAAGAGGAGATGATAGAGAACTTTCGATCCCAGAGAGCCTCAATTTAGGGGCCAATTTAGGCAGCAGTCATGGAAATCTGGGATAGAATTCATTCAATTGAACAGGAACAACAGCCCAAAGTCATCCTTTAGTGGGAAAAAAAGAAAACCAACCACTTAATTTGTCCAAGTGGAAAAGTCCAATTTGAAATTGATTGCCTCATTAGGCGTAATTATTCAAATAACTTATACCTTAACTGATCTGGCTAACGTTTTCATTTTCTAACTGGATATTTGGGGTATATAGGCATAGCCCAAAGTCATATTATTAGCCTGTAAGAAATGTAGTGGAATCCCTTGGACTCATATGTTAAATAAAAATTAATCTTTGATCAAGATAATTGCTTATTGAAAGTGTACTTTCACACACTCAAGCCAGGGTATTTTCCTAATAACTTCAAGATGTAAGGCTTACCCTCACCCCTCCATTTCTTAAAAATCACTAGCACCTAAATTCATGTAATTGCCCATTAGGGAAGGCCTTGCTGTCTTTAGGAAATGTATTCTTTATAGTTCTGCATTTAATCCTTTAATAGAATCCAGTTTATCCTTAACTTAGGCTGGCAAGAAAAAAAATGCTTATGTTTTTTTCTTAAGATCTTGAGCCTTACCAGAATAGAAAGATTCATAGGTAGCTGCCTGTGTCAGTTGTCTAAGTCCTGGCTTTCTTTTTTTCCATCCTGTTTCTTCCCTTCTTCCATCAGACCTGATAAGGCAGCTCCCTTGTGATAACTCTTGTGGAGAAAGTATTCTTTCAGAATTTCCAATTTTTACCATCAGTAATCAGTTAACATTTTAATTACCATAGCGCCATCGTGTGGCCCAGCTGGCATGTCTGAAGATTAGGCGGGTAAGCATTAGTTATGGCAACTAAAAACACTTTCACATTCTTTTTGATATATTATGTGAAAGGCACTTTGAGGTGCTCTCAGTGAAATGATAACAGTAATCCTGGCATCTAAATATATTACTCTAAAATTTTAAATACTCAATGGTTGCCTTCGAGGGCTATCCAAAGGTTAACCCGATAAATCAGGAATTATTGTCATAAATAATCTAAACAAAGGCTGGCCACTTGAAACAGATGTTGTTTCTGGAAGGTTTTGAACATTTTCCACTGTTAACTTGCACATAACCCCCTTGTCTGGAGCCGTGTTACTCCGCCAACTTGTGGGTCTGCTTTAAATGAACAGGTTCCCTTTTTTGTGGTCTCGACTCACACCCATTTAGCCATGCTACACTTCTCTTCACATAGGTAACCCAAACTAACTTGAAACCCAAGTGGAAAAGTTTTGAGTTGTACTGTTGTTGCCTTCCTGTTGAAGATGACTTTCCCAATCCTGTATTTTGTGGGAGTGCTTATGTATTTTCCCAGGAGTACAAAAAACATCTTGGCACATACCTTTATATAGAGGATTTCGGTTAACACCATAAGTAACTGAATGGCCATGTAATCCCATGGATTTATATATGGAGTGAATTGAGTCCCCAGGTATTACTCTGTCCTCTTTTGAAGCTTTTCAAAAGCTGAGCGAAAAAAATATCTTTCCATAGTTCAGGGAAAAGAACAAAAATAAAACGAACTTGGTCAAGTAATCGGAAGATATGAATAAATAAATGCTCCAGAGTCCAAGAGGGAAAAGTATATGATGGCATCTGATTTCAGACTTTCTCATGATGGCCGAAAGTCAACTTTTTTTTGCCCATTTCTTGACTGAAAATGATGACGTGAACCTAGAGGGAAACTTAATGTTTGACTGATGTTGAAGAGCTTGCCAAGAGCTATAGTTAATGGAGGGGAAATCATTACATCATAAAACAATTAGAATTAAAGAATGCTGAAAAGAAGGTATGGGATACATATGCTATTGTCATCTAGCTTACTTTTTGTGGCAAAGCTACTGGTCAGGTTTAACAACAATAGCAACAACAACAACATATTGAATATACCATTCCAAGAGATGGAATTGTTTCCCCAAATACGTGAGTATTTCTGGGTTATCTAATATGCAAACTTAAAAAGCACAAGAAGATTGAATAAAATCTGCGAAGTACAGAGGTAGCAATGATGGATCTCGGGATTCTAGGCTCAAAAGATTGCTGAGATGTTATCTAGTCCTGTCCCCTGACTGATGGACAAAGGAATCCCCTCCATTAACAGTTTTAATTAGTAGGAAATCTTCCTTATATTCAATAAATTAATCAACTACCATTTGTTATTTATTCTCCCTGCAACTCAAGGAAGAATTACTTAAAGCTGAGGCTTGGTTCCAGTCATGGTCTCTCCAAAAAGAGGAGAGTAGAAAGGTAAACAATGTACAGTGCAGATCAGATAGAGGGTAGCTATTTATTAAGGCACTGGGCTAAGTTCTGGTGATACAAAGACAAAAACTAAATACCTCTTGCTCTCAAGGAGCTTATATTCCTTTGGGGAAAATAATATATATGAATATAAAATGAGCAACGGAGGAGATCAGGAAAAGTCTTTTGGAAGAATTAACTAGAGCTGTGCTTTGAAGGAACTTAGGGATTTTAAGAGTCAGAGGTGAGGACAGGGTGCACTTCTGGCATGGGGCATGGTTCTGTGCAAAGGCATGGAAAGGAGAGATGGACTGTTGAGGATAAGGAACAGGAAGTTAGGCTGGGAACATTGAGTCTTAAAGGCGAGTAATTTGTAATGGGGCTGGAAAAGGGGTCTGGAACCAGATTGTAAAGGGCTTTAGATAGGAGCTTATATTTTATCCTAGTGGCAACAGAGACCCATAGGAGCTTTTGGAGTATAAATCTTCCTACCCGCACCTATTGATCCCACTTCTGCTCTTTAGAGAAGGAGTGATTATTTTAAAATGTAAAAACCATTCTTAGCTCACGGACCATAAAAAAGAAGGTAGCCGCCAGACTTGGCCCTCAGGCAGCAGTAAGCTGACCCCCTACTTTAGAGCCAAGCAGAATAAGTACAATCTCTTTTATACAACAGCCCTTTATGCATTTGAAGTTGCCGTATTTTATCTTATCCAGATCAGGCATTCTTCCTGTAAGTGAAAGTACCTCATGATTTGAGTCCTCTCAGAATTCTAATCACCCCCTTTTGGACATGATGAGGCTTGTCAATAGTTCCCAGATCTATGAATTTGTAAGTAAAGGCACTTTATTCCACTAATGCAGATTTTGACCTCTCTACTACAATCTAGCTCTTAAAAGTGGCTTTTGAGAGCTGTTGTGGCCAAAAACAATCCGTCTCCTTACAGCCAAGCTGGTGGTGAACCTCTCTGACTTTAACTTGATAGATTTAGGCAGCCTCCATGCCCATACCAGAAGGCCTTTAAAGCTTGGTAGGTTGTGTCAGAACTAGTGGTTTATAGATGAGGAAACTGGGGCATTTATAGATGAGGAAACTGGGGCAGGCAGAGTTTAAGTGACTTGTCCAGAGTATGTGTCCAAGGTAGGATCTATACTCAGGCCTTCCTAATTCCAGACCTGGCATCTATCCATTATACAATCTAGTGGAACCTGCCTTTGGCTGCACAATGTCAGATGAGTTAATTTTTTTTCACTTTTTAACCAGTTTTTTGTTTAAGCACAATAATATTTTTTAAAATCAGCCACCAAATCAAGAAGAGATAGGTTGGAGTTCCACCTTTGACACATATACTCTATGTGACCCTGGGCAAGTCCCTAAACCTTAGTGCTCTAGGCATCTCTGAAAACTATTAAAATGCTTGTGGATCAGTATTGATGGAATACATTTCTTAGGAAATTCCCTGTACCGATGGAATCACAGGTTATTTTCAAACACATTCTCCTCTCATTTCCCTCCTTCCCAACTTTCTTTTGCTCTATTAGGATCAGAGATTCTACGATTTTCAACAAATTGCTGGGGAGCAGAAAAGTCTAATGGGCTAGCTAATTATTTTATATCACAGTATCAGAAAAATGGCAGGGCTGATTTTTTTTCTTTAAGCTAATTTGACTCTAAATCTTTTAGTCTTTCCCAAGATGAAAATGTAACTAAAGTCAATGCTCAATGAACATTTTGTTTTAATTTTTCCAAATATGGAACTAAATAACTTACCAACAACTCAAAGATACTGCAATCACATCAAATGTCTTTACTAATTGCTTGGACTGAAAAAAAAATGCCTGTGGAGGAAGTGTGGGAGTGGGCCAAGAGGCCTGGAGTAAGAGTCAGAAGATTTAGGTTCTACAACTTTCCTTAATGGCTGCAGGAGTGATAGATACCCCCCCTCCCCCTCCCCCTTCCCCTTCCCTTTCCCTTTTCCATCTACTGCTCTGTAATATTGGATTATATTATCTTGCTCTTGACCCTGCATTTTATTACTACCAAAAGATCAAATGACTTTCATTAGAGACATTGCCTGAGAACATGAAAAGAAAAGATAGTTTAACGCCACACTGTTAAGTAGCTTAAATATAAAACATACCGTTACATTAAAAAAAAAATCAGAGCTATCTGAAATCACCAAATAGATGTCTGAAATTGCAGAGAATTAATCAGAAAATCTGGATTTTGTTAAATTTCCTGCCTGTCCCACTGGTGTTTAGGATGCCTTCTGATTGGTATCCCATTAGTTGATAGACAGAAGTTATCTTCAAAAAAAAGTCTAATCTTTAAAACCTTTGTTTTTTCTGAGTAGGGGGACTCTTTGTCTTTTCTGTCTATTCTCTTTGTCTATTGATTTTCTTTGTTAATGGACAATGTAGTTTTTTTGTGAAATGTGCTTCCTGGAAAAGGATGTTGGGTGGGTGGTGTTCGATTCTTTTAGCGACACTGAATGCCTTCCCTTCACAGGGATTGGGCCTGAAGGGTTTGGGAGCTCAAACTTAAGGTAATACTAGAAGCCTGGAGAGGCAGCTGGGTGGCACAGTGGGTAGAGTTTTGGGTCTGAAGTCAGGAAGGTTTATCTTTCTGAGTTCAAATCTGGCGTGAGATACTAGTTGTATGGATCTGGGTAAGCCACTTAATCCTGTTGGCCTCATTTCCTCATCTGTAAAATGAACTGGAGAAGAAAATGGTCAACCATTCCAGTATCATCACCAAGAAAACCCCAAACAGGGTCACAAAGCGTTGCACAAGGCTGAACATCTACAGAAGTCTGGAGGACTCTATTGGTTCTTGAGAGAAGTGGGACTTACTGGTAGAAATGAATGTTATTATAACTTCATGGTATCAAGTACAAGTCCCTTCTGTTTTGCATTTTTTTTGTTAAGTTAAATAAAGACAGTATGGAATAATGAAGAATGGACCAGTTTTCAAGAAGTGCCTGGTATTGACTGTGTGACTGTGGGCACTTAATCTCTCAACCAATCAATCCACCAACAAACCCACCAGTATTTATTAAACACCTGTTATATGCTAAGCACTGGGTATATAAGAAGAAAATGAAGTAGTTCCTTCAAGTAGCTTATAGTCTTGATGAAAACAACTTGTAGATGAGTAAGGATCACACAAAAGAAATACAAAATCATTTCAATTTTTGGTCAGGAAGGCACTGGTAGTTGGTGGTGATGGTGGTGGTAAATTAGGAAAGGTTTCATGTAAAAGGAAGGAAAGACGTCTTGGAGATAGAGATGGATATTCCAGGCGTGGGGAACAGACAGTACTAAGGCATAGAGATGATGGGTTATGTTTGAGGAACAGCAACAAGACCAGTTTGGCTGGATTATAGAGTGGTATATGATAAGTTAGGAAAGATGTGTTGGCACCAGATTGTGTAGGACTCTCAGTATCCCAGGCAACTTTCCAAAATTTGTAAGTTAACAGAAGAGTTGCTTAAGAGAGTTAACTCTCCATTCAGCTATCAAAGTGATTTTTCTAAAAGACAAGCCTGGCCATGTCAGTCTCCATCATCTCCCCTACTCAGTAAACTCCAGTGGTTCCTTATCCTGGATCAATACAAAATTCTCTGTTTTTCAAAGCCCTTAATAACCTGGTTGTGCCCTCTGCCTTTCCAGTCTTCTTACACTTTAAGTTCTTCTACATAATCTTCAATCCAGCAACAATATACTCATATATTTTTTGCTAGTCCATCTCCAGA
Source organism: Pseudochirops cupreus (assembly GCA_028627135.1). NCBI lineage: Eukaryota > Metazoa > Chordata > Mammalia > Diprotodontia > Pseudocheiridae > Pseudochirops > Pseudochirops cupreus. The sequence goes on from CM053583.1 coordinate 165,856,213, forward strand.
CTCTGGGAGTTTTTCCTGGTTGTCCCCCATGCCTGGAATGCTCTTCCTCATCATTTCTTCTTTCTGCTTTCCTTGGTTTATTTTTGGAAATCTCACCTTCAGTAGGAAGGTTTTCCTGAGCTTTCTTAATTTTTAGTTCCTTCCCTTTGTTGATTATTTCTAATTTATCCTGTATATAGTTTGTTTGTACATAGTTGTTCACATTTTATCTGCATTAGACTATGAGCTCTTTGAGAATAGGGATTATCTTTTATCTTTCTTTGCAAACCCAATGCTTAACACAGTGACTAGTACACAGCAGGTGCTTAATGGATGTTTATTGGCTGAAGACAGTTTCTATGTCAGAAGTTCCTTATACCAATGATGTCATAAATATGAACAATGACAAAAATAAAACCTGTTCTATATTTAGTATCTTGTTAGCCTGAGTGCTCACATGGGAGCTGAGGACTCTTTGTCCTTTTGTGGAGATATAGACAGCCACATTCTTATATTCCCAATGGATTGCATCTCAAACCAAAGAATAATTTTTAAGAAGCTTGCATAATTGAACTATGTATAAACCCAAAGCCACAGGACTCCAGGTTATATCTATGGGTGCTTGTCCAGGGTATTTTTGATATCACTAAGGCAGATATGAACCTAGAGGAACATTGTACACTTATGTATTGGGAGTGGGTATAAGTGCCAGGGTCTCTCACTGTGGGAGGTCTGTACCCTCACAAAGTTACTGTTGATTTGGGGATTGCCTAAAAAATAGTATGAATGTACCACTGATAGCTTAGATCTAGAATTGGAAGGGGCCTCAGAAGCCATTTTATGGATGAGGAAGCTGAGGTCCCAAGGTTGTAGAGGCTGGATTTGATCCATGACTTCTGTATTCTAAGAGGTCACTGTGTCAGTCCTATCAGCCCAGGACCTGTCACACCTGCCTGCCTTTCCTTCAGTGCCTTCTGAAGGACCCCCAAGGCCATCTTTGGGCAACACTCATTTCCCACTGCCATCTACTGAGCAGATTCCCCTTTGCCACATCTCCTCTTATTTCTGTTTACTGTGATATGGGTCTCCTGGGCCTCATAGGACATAAAACCTCATCTGCTGTGAGGATGGGCCTCCAGGGAGAACCTTAAAGAGGCTAGTGACCTGCCTCCCTCAACAGACTCTCCAGCCACTGATACTTTGTCTGGACTCATTTCTCAATGGTTAGCATGCTCCCATCCCTTCCTACTCTCCACATCCCAATGATTCTAAACCCTATTACTAATGTAAAAACCCTATTCCTCAGCCCCAGCTGTTTGCTTCATTACTCCCATTTCCTATTCCTTCCGCTCCTGGATGCCTGCCCCATAATTAATAATCATTTTCATTTTTAAACCTATCCCTTCCTTACTCCCTTCTACCTCCTGATTCTCACTTAGTTATGGCTCCTTTCTGATGAAATTGCTTCCCTGGGTACCTTTTCCAATATTGGTTACACTTTTAGTGAGGGAGTCTGAGTTGCTAAGAACTATCTCTTTCAGCATTAACCACCATCTTTTAGTAATCTCTCCTTCCTGAGGATTATCAACCAATTCAGAGCCTGGTGGCTATTATCCATCAACCCAGGACATTTTCATTCTTTCCTCAGAGTCCTACCTCTCCACTCCAATTCCTGCCTTTGTATTAGGGGACTTCAAGTTACATATTGATTCTCTTTCAAATATTCTAACTTCCCTGTTACTTAATCTACTCATTTCCTATGAATCCTCCATTCCGCTTCATTCATACACATACTCTTGACCTTGCTCTAATCAAGTAGGTTCATGAACTCTTATCTCTCTGATTATAATAATTTATCTGATTATAATAATTATGCATTCCCTTGTTCCCTCTGCCTAACAATCCCTAACCCTGTTCTTTGTCCTCACCACCATCCCCAGTTCTTTACTGGCCCATTACCCCAGTACTGGATACAATCTCCTTTTACATTTATCTGTTGGTGAATCTGTTCAACTCTGAACTGTCCTTTACCCTGGAATTCTGTGTCCCCTTATCCTATCATGCCTTGCCAAATCCCAAACTTTGAATTATTCCCATAATGGTTTCCTTTTTTTCCTTGTTCACATGCTCTATCGTCATCATTCTCTCTACTCAGTTTTTCCTTATCCATAGTCATCTTCCCTGTTGTTTGTCAATACACTCATTTCTCCTCCATCCTTAAAAAACCCTATCTTGATCTTGCCATCCTAGCTTGATACTATTTCTCTCTAGTACTATTTCTATAGTATTATAGTGGTATTTCTCTCCTCCTTTTTTTCTGCCAAACTCCTTGAGAAAGCCTATACTTTCTCTCATCTCATTCCACCAAATTCTCTGCAATCTGGTTTCTGATTCTCCCATTCAACTGAAACTGACATCTGGCTCTGAGTCAATGCTTTTCACAACTGTATCATGGACTCATGTGTGTGTGTGTATGTGTGTGTGTGTGTGTGTGTGTGTGTGAGAGAGAGAGAGAGAGAGAGAGAGAGAGAGAGAGAGACAGAGAGAGAGAGACAGAGAGACAGAGAGACAGAGAGAGAGAGGGAGAGAGAGAGAGAGAGAAATGGGAATATAATGTATAAGGAAAGATATTTAGGAAAGAGGACAAAGCAGCTTTTGAAAGGGGTGAGTTGCCAAACGCTAGGAAGTCTCCACTCTTCAGGAGATAACTAGTAGGTCAAGGGACCCCAAAAAAGGAAGGGACAAAGCATTGATTGAATATCTATTATGTACCAGGTATGTTACAAATGATACCTCTTGATCCTCAGAGCAGCCTAGAGAGGTATTATTATTTCCCTTTTACAGCTGAGTAAGTTGAGGCAAACAGAAGATAAATGAGTTGCCTAGCGTTAAACAGATAGTGAGTGTCTGAGGCTAGATTTGAACTTGGGTCTTCCTGACTTCAGACTTGGCACACTTTTCACTGATCCACCTAGCTGCCTCCAACACACACTGGTATGATTTACAAGAACAGATGATTTTAAACTGGGGAAGGAGTGGTTCAATATATGTTTAGGAGGAGACTGTCAAGGCCCTTCTTAATCCGTCTTTGGTTGCCTTAATGAAAAGGTTAATGTCTGATTAAGGTTAAGTTCAACACTGGCATTAATAGTGCTTCCTGGTTAGGAGTTAAATTCACTTGATGAGACTGCCATGTTTATAAGTTGTGACCTCTCCTGTCCCTGGGCACCTTTTAGTATCACATTAAGGTTGGTCGATCCAATCATGGCCAATAAAATACCTCAGCTATACCTTTTTCTTAGTCTCTAAAGGGAGAACTTTCTGTAAAGAAAGAGATAGAGAAGGGGTGTCTAGGTGGTACAGTGCACAGAGCACCTGCCCTGGAGTCAGGAGGACCTGAGTTCAAATTCGCCTCAGACGCTTAACACAAAAACTAGCTGTGTGACCTTGGGCAAGTCCCTTAATCCCAATTACCCTACCTTCCCTCCTCCAAAAAAACAAAACAAAACAAAACATAAAAAAAGAGAAAAAGATAGAGAGAAACAGAGATGAGTATTGTAATGTGTAGGCCTTATTCAGGTTATTTCTCTGTTAGTTTAGGCTTAATATTAGAATGAGATGAAATATTAATGGGTCATCTGATAATGCATAAAAGAAGCTCTTTAGCCACAGCCTAGAGAGGATATCCAACTATTATACTGCAGGACTTAGCTTGGTTGGGAGCTTCCTCTACCTCCAATATGGAAAGTCACTGGTCAGTAGGTTAGGGTACAGGAACTCTCACAGTCTTGGGATATCCAAGTCTGAATTCATGTGGATAGATGGCAGGGAGTCACTTTGATATTACTGGAGGAGACTCCTAGGCGGCTACGCTTGAAACTTAGGCCCCTTGGGACAGCCAAGTCTTTGAGACAGTTTTGTGCTTTTTAGAGAAAAGCTAAGTTTAACTATTGGTGAGACAGGGGAACCTTTGCAGATTATAGTCCCATTACAAGCTTGTACCTGAAAAGGAAGCTGGTCAAACACAAAAGAAACTCCAGTTCTCTTAAGGGAAGCCTCATGGGCTGGTCCCATGTTTCCTTTGAGGAGCCACAGACATAGAGAAACCATGTAGCTGAATGAGTAGCACTCTGAAAATGGCAGTGGCTTGAGGTAGCAGTGTTGGCAGTAGAAGATGACAAATAGAAGAGTTTGTGGGAAAATGATGGGATTCCTGGACCAGTCAGGAGCTATAGCTGAGAAACATGAAGGAATAGAACTGTGATATAAGGTAATGGTGGCAAAATAAAAAAAAAGAAATCCATTCCTGATGGCTACATCAGGACTTAGAAAACCACAAATTAACATTATCTATATTGTATTATATTTTATAAAAAAAACAAAAACATTTTTATGAGTCTCAAGTTTGACACCTCCGAGTAAAGTACCTGTACGATGTCTTTGGTTGGTACTGAGGACTATACATATCTAGGGAAAGGGACTTGACTCTATAGAGAATCCTACTTAACTGTACAGTGGTACTATAAGACTAAAGAACTGGACAGGTTCTTGGGCTTTTGGGGCTCATTGTAAATGCCGGCTGCTCTATAACAACCCCAAGTAGTTTTCCTATGATGGGAGTCAAGGAGGGGTAGCGCTCACTCTAGGATAATATTAGAAGTCTAGGGAATTATACAGGGGAAGGGGAAGGCCTATTAGAAAGTTTTTGCACCTTTTTGTTAGGTCAAACAAAGCCTGCCTTTTTTTTTTTTGATGTCTTGCTATCTCAAGTGCTTACAAGTAATCTGAGGGGTTTTCACTTTTTTAGTTAAATTCTGATGGACCCTGGATAGGCCATGAGCCAAAACTGTGTCTGATTTTTTACAGATTCAAAGATTTGATTCTGGGTCATGTATTTTTCTTTTTTGGGGGAGGGGAAGTTGAGGCAGTCTTGTGGTTTCATTGGTTTAGCATCGGTTCTCAACCTGTGAGTTATGTTCGATTTAAATACATCCTGCATACCAGATATTTACATTATGATTCATAACAGTAACAAAATTACAGTTACGAAGTAGCAACAAAAATAATTTTATGGGTGGGGGTCACCACAACATGAGGAACTGTATTAAAGGGTCGCGGCATTGGGAAGGTTGAGAACCACTGGTTTAGGGAGTTTCAATGAAGAACTTCCTTTATCATTACAGATCGCCACCTTTCCTGCAGTTTATAGTCCCAGAGAATTGCCTGGGATCACTGAGAGTTCAGCTGATTGCTTGCCCAGAGTCACAAAGCCAATATGTGTCAGAGATGGGACATGAAGCCAGGTTTTTGTGACTATGAGACAAATTCTCTAACCACTATGCAAGGCTGCCTCTGTACATATAAATGATCATTCTTTGTTTACTGCACTGTTCTGCTTTGATTCAGGTGAAAACACAAATGTATCTATCTTGCTCTCCTATTTTTGGCTTAAAGATTGTCAGTTGTGAATTCCTAAAATCTAGGTGTATCCCTTGTCAGCCGTCCTTCACTATTTCTTATCAGGTCTTAACTCTGATGTGAAAAACTCCAACCATCATTATTTCCTTTTAGGACGTAATCCAACACTAAGTAATTTTTAAATGGAAAAATAGTAAATAGTATATGCAAATAGTCTGTCTACATTTTTGTTATCTTCCTACTTTATCATGAATTTGATCACTGAAATCAACCTGAATTTTAAAGGTCAAATGACAGGTGCTGGATAATAAAACAATTTAGAATTTGAAATTATTTTCTGTGTTATCTCAACAGTAAGAGAAAGTTGTGTGTGTGTGTGTGTGTGTGTGTGTGTGTGTGTGTGTGTGTGTGTGTGTGTGTGTGATAGTACCTTCAAAACCTTAATGATCAAGCAACCTCTGCTGTGCAGATGGATTTTAGCTTTGGTACAGGTTATTTCTACTGAGTAAGCATTGCATTGCAAGTTTACAAACATGGTAAGCAAAAATCAATGTCATAATGTTTTCCCATTCCCAAGGGAAAAGTCTTCTCTAAACTTAATGTGCATTGTATTTATTCCTAGGATATAATCAAGTAATCCTTTAGAAATAAAGTGCAGCACTATAAATGTCATGTATTTTCCTGTGTGGAGGCTCAACTGAATGCTTCCTTTGTGAGTAGCAATTCTCCAACTGGGGCCCATCTGCCTCTTCTGACCATCATTATAAAATAAATTAACTGCATGTGAAATTCACAAAAACTCCATGTGGGTCTATCTTCAGCTGTATTATAAGCATAACATCTTTTATAGATTTATTTTTCCTTGAGAAATTTATTTGTTTGCTTTTTAACGAAATTTACATTTCTAGCTTGTTTTCTTTCCTTTTCTAAATAACAGAAATTTGTTAGTATGTAACTAAAAATAAAATACACCTGCTTATTGCTCTAAGACAGAATACTTCACACATGCGTTGAATCACACTAAACTAAAAAAATCCTAAAATTTTGCAGTCACAGAGATATAACATGATGTTTCTACAGTCAGGGAGTTGGAACAATTGAGTAGTGGGAGAAGGAAGGCATCAGCTGCTGCCAATATCCCTTAAGAGGGGATTAGTTTTTCATTCTGAGACAGCCTGCTGGCGGGATATGACAGGCAAACCTGGAACTTATGGGCTGGTGTTCTTATGCTAGCACATGTAGTTTAATGATTGTATAATGTTGTCTTGCTAGGACCAGTTCTAAATCTGTGATCTCATAAGACCCAGTTGAGATCTCTTAATGGCAGAGCAATTGAAGGGGAAAGAGATAGGTGATGGACAAAAGAGTGTGTGTGTGTCTGATGACTTGGGTGGCTTTTCTTGTGTTTTTCTTTTCTTTTGTTGTGTTGTGTGAGTCTCTGGGGAAGTCTTCCTTCTTGTCCTTGACCCTTACCTCTCCTCACTCCTGAAAGTCAATCAGTTGTCAAGTCCTATGGATTCTATCTCTAAAATATTTCTCACATTTTTCCTTTAACCTCTACTTTCACTGGTCTTATCCTAGTCCAGACTAGTAGTGGGTGGGTAAATGTTTAACAACCAAATCTCAAGGGTGGAAAAATGCACAGAACACACATTTAAATTTAATCTGCATCATCAACACTTCTCTCCATAAGGTTCTCGGAGTGGTGGATACAGTACCCTGGGCCATGCTGGAATGATTCAGGGGGGCAGTAGTAGCATCAGGTGCAATTGGGGGTCATTGAATAAAAATAAGAGGGTGGTGGAAGCAAAGGAAAGAGGAGAAGAAAAATTTTGAAAAACTGTTCTTTCATGTTTCGTCTGTTGTGTAACAGAGTTAAAGTTGTATGATTACTTTTTTTTCCCAAATAAACACACAAAATGAAAGTTATAACTGATCAGTGGGCAAGTCTGCTGACAGGGTTACCAAGTGTTGGCAGGTGAGTGTGTCCTTCTTTGTTAGGAAGTACAGTATACATTGGCAGGAATATGTGCATGTAATGACTTGTTTACGGTATAATACTATACAGTTATGTGACACAATATTGCGCCATCAAAATTTCAATGCTGGGGGAAAAACCCACAAATTTATAATAAATTGTTAAATTTAAGATGTCATTTTAAAATATTTTTTTTGAAATAATGCAAATTAAAAAAATAAAATTGCCCAAGGATTAAAGAAAGTAAATTTCCAGGGGGAGGTGCTGAGTAATTTTTTTTTCAAAAGGGGTCTGTAGACCAAATAAGTTTGGGAACCTCTGGTCTAGACTATCAAAACAATAAATTAAGCTCTGATTGGTGCTGTTTGCCAAGTTCCCAGGTGCAAGTGCTCACTCTGAAAATTTAACAATTGATTCTCTTGAGATGAGTTGGTTTCAATATACCACTGGCCCAGACTCTTTATTACCTTTCATTTGGAATGTTGTAATAACCTTTTAATTGGTCTTTCTGAATGAAGTTTCTGCAATCGATTTTTTACACAGCTTCCGGAATATTCTTCCTAAGCCCTAGTTCTGCGATCATCTCACTACCCTGCTCAATAATCTCTAGTATCTACCTTTTGCCTCCAGAATAAAATACAAACTCCTTTCATAGTTGACTCACCTTTGGTTTCACCTTATTTTGGAATTTATGGAATTTATTTTTTAACTTTTAGAATCTTTCTCTTCCTTGAAAGTTTATTTAATGTAGATGTTACCTCTTTATGCAGCCTTTGATAATCCTCTTCCTTACCTTTCCCCTTGCCTCCCCCAAAGGAAAAAAACATTTTTTTTCTTTCTCAAACTTTCCCAGGGCGCATTGTCTGGACTTCCAAGAATCTCAGGGTTAGGAGGGACCTCAGAGAATGTGTGTCCTATAGGCGTCTCAAACTCAGCAGGACCAAAATAGGATTTATTATCCTTTGTCTTAAACCCAGTCCTCATAACCTCCCTATTTCTTTTGAGGGCACTGGTCTATCTAGGAAGGCAACCCTGGTTCTTTGCTCTTATCTCATTTTTTAATTAACTGCCATGTTGTTAATTTTGCCTATTCAGCATCTCTCAGACCAGCTTTCTCTCTGCTCAAAACTACAACTGCCCTAGGACTGTTGTGATAGCCTCCTAATTAGTCTTGTATGCACTTGTTTTTTGTCTCCCTACTTCTTCCATGCCTTTGCGTAGAAGATTTCCCATGCCTAGAATGCTCTTCCTCCTCACCTATGTCTCTTGGAATCCTTAGTTCCCTTCAAGGGTTCAACTCATGTGCCACTGACTTTCCTTGTTTCCCCATTTATTAGCACCCAATCCCCCAATATGCATCTTTGCATAGATTTTATATTCATCTGTGACCATGTGATCTTCCCCTAGCAGAATATAAATTCTTGAGGGTAAAGGGTTATCTTTTCATATTTGCATTCCTAGCACTTTCCAAATTCCTTGGCATACAGTAGGTACTTAATAAATGTTGATTTATATCAACTAATCCATTTATGTCAAGTATAAATCTATCTTTCTGCAACTTCCCACAGTCATTCCTTGTTGGACTCTGTGGGGACAATCAATCAATCAACAAGTACTTATTAAGCACCAACTGAATACCAGGCAATGTACTGGGAATACAGAGACAACAAAGAAACAAGGGATTTATATTTTGTCTGGGGAAAAGACAAGATTAGGAGGATCACGTGATGAAAGAGGAATACAGAAATGCATCCCTGTCCCATAAAAATAATGTTTAGTTAAGAATGAAATGAGACCGACAAAGAAAAAACTGAGAACAATAAAGGCACGGGTTAGCTAATCTGTGTGATATCATAGAGAAGAATAATGATATCTAGTGTGTGGGGAACCAAAAGAAAGTCACCTGGGCTTTGTAAAAAGGAAATAAGGAAAGAAAAATAGTCAGTCAAAGCAGACATCACATCAGTAGGGTGCTTCATACCCCTTGTTCCCTATCTCAGCAAAGAAGGGAGGGAGATGTTTTCATTTCTTCCAAGACAAAGTTTGCTTATTATATTTGCACAACATTTGGTTTACTTCTCTTATTTTTCTTTTCATGTATACAGTCGTCATTATTTATACAGTCTGTCAATGTGGTGTATGGTATTTTCATCAAAGTAGATGTGCACATCAATCAGGGTAAATATTTTCAGGGGCGTATTTGCTGTCTATAGTGAATTCTGCCTGTTCAAGTTATCATGACTTTGGATGGTGTAAGGAGTGGGGAGGGTGTCACACTGGATTTTCTGTTGACTTTTGAATATTCTCACCCACATCTTTTCGTGGAATCCAGAATAACTTTTCTTATGGGCTCCTTCACAAGAGAATAATCCAAAAAGTTAGCCTTCTCAGCCTTTCCAATGTTAGAATCTATGACTAGATAGACTTTTCTTTGAATAAGAACAACAGAAACAACATTCTTATCAAGATATATGAGCAATTGACATACTCTTTTTTGAAGGAATGGCAGAATTGACTTGGCCACGGTTCTGGAACTGGGCAGGGGAGTGGAAGGGGAGGAGGGGACCAGAATAGTGGGAAGGCAGTTGGTAAGATGATGGTCAGGTAGCATGTAATGAAATGAAGCATGGATGGTCCAGCCTGAAATAGGCAGGGCAGGTTGGGCAGTCACCAATTAAGACAATGGGATTCTTGGGCAAGAAGAGACTGTTTTTGAAAAGATTTCATGCAGCAGATCACTTCACCCCCCATAGTTTTCTGAAAGGTATGGTGAGTAAAAGATTCCTCTGGATTTATTATTAGTTCCAAAAATACTCTTGACTTAGTAGGGCAAAATTCAAGGCTCTTTCCTAAAAAAGGTGATTCCCATGCATATACCATGATCATACTTGATTCCTTGAGAACCAAGGAAATACCTTTACTCAATGATTCTTTGATGATCTCTATCAATTGAAACTTCAAACAAGCACATCAAGGTTGTAAACAACTATCCCTGTTGACTTAGCACATAAATATAATAGGAAAATAAATAAAAATCCAGTAGAACATAATGTTAATATGTTTTTTTCTAAGTCAGTATTTTTTCCCCACCCCATTTCTACTTGAGTTTGATACCATTGCTGGAAATTGTCTTATTTGCTGATTCCATTGTGATACTTATGGAAATAAGATAGCAAAAATGCTGGCTTAGAGGCATCAACACAGGTTCTAATCCGGCCTCTGACTCAAATTAGCTATGAGACCTTGGGCAAATCACATAACCTCACTGTGCCTCAAGCAACTCCATAGGGTTTATCTGCTGAGGCACAGAAGGTTGTGGTCTGCATTGAAAGAGGGAGGTCCCCAACATGGTGAGTCCCTCGTGCTGACAAAAACCAAACCCTATAACATCATAAGTCCTCCTTTATGAGATCCAGAGACACTTGTAAGGTATCAGTTCAACAGTCAGTGAGGAGAACAACATGGAGAAGAAGCACTTGTCAAATGCTTACTGTATGCCAGGTACTGTGCTAAAGTGCTAGACAAATAGAAGAAGAAAATCGATTGCCCAGGTTATGACATGTAGCTGTGTGGTCATTTTAAGTAATCGTGTAATCATTAAATTGTAAGCTCCTTAGGGTTGAGGACTGTCATTTGTCCCTCTCTCTCTATTTCTTAGCACAGTTTTTGGCGCATAGTGGGTGCTAATCAATATTTACTGATTGATTTGGTCAGCCCATTGAGGTAGTCCTGTGAATGAGCTCTCTCTCTGTCTCTGTCTTTGTCTCTCTTTTGTCTCTGTCTCTGTCTCTCTCCTCTGTCTCTCTCTCTCTCTGTCTCTGTCTCTGTCTCTCTCTGTCTCTCTCTCTCTCTGTCTCCTAATTTAATATCTATCTATAGTATGACATTAATCGATATCGGTATCTATATTGATGTATCTATAATACAGGCACTACAGATGGCCAATAAGTCAAGCTTAGGATTCACTAAAAAGAGAACAGATTAAATTGCCATGGGTGCTTTCAATGACCCTAAGCTTTTCCTTGACACAAATCCTTGTTTGTTGGTTGGTTTTTTTATATCCTAGTATTTTCTAATTTTCTGTGGTTGTGAAACACAGAATATTATGATTGTTAAAGAATCCAAATTTCGGGGGCTTCAAAGAGTGATAAAGACATGTGTGGTGAATATTTGCCTTTGAACTGGCTGTCTACGCTGCTTAGAACATTCTCCCCTCTGCCTTTCCCTGGCTTCCTTTAAGACTCAGACCCACACCCTCTCCTCCCAGCTTTCCTCCTAGGACTGCCTTCCATCTACTTTGTATTTATCTTGTAGGTACCACTTTATGTATATGTTGTGTCCCCCATTAGAATGTCAGCTCCTTGAGGACAGGAACTGTTTTTTTTTTCCTTTTTCTTACTGAGTATCACAGTGCCAGGCACACAAAAAGCATTTAATAAGTGCTTACTGATTGACATAAAATATATCATCTAAGATTACTACAGAGCCTAGAACCTTTTCCACTTGACACAGAATTCACATTTTAATTTAATCACTTTTAAAAAGTAAATGGGCGGCTAAGTGGTGCAGTGAATAGAGCACCAGTCCTGAAATCAGGAGCACCTGAGTTCAAATGTGGTCTCTCTGACACTTAACACTTACCAGTCGTGTGACCTTGGGCAAATTGCTTAACCCCAATTGCCCTCCAAAAAAGCAAAAAAAAAAAAAGTAAAACATTTGATTGGAATTTTCGAAATTAGCAAAGCCAATCTATGCCCACATGCTGAGGACTAGGGTCTCATCCTTGAACAAATAGCATGGAAAACAATGTATTCTGAGATTCATCCTTCATTGTAGGGGAAGGCACAGCAAATCTTTTATGTGGTTAGGTGAAATTGTACAGGAGAGAGCGATTTGTTTGTGCTCTGTCTGAATCCCAATGCTTATTGCATTTCAGTAACTGAAGGAGATGCTCTCTTTCTTCTCCTATTCAGCAGCTGTCAAGGAGGCTGCCTGGTTACTGAATCCCTTCTTGCACTGGAGGACCATCATGATCTCTTCCCTACCAGGCTCCTTCTTCTTCTCAGGAGACTCTTTCTCCCTCTTCATAACTTAACCCTCTGTGGGAGCATACTGTCTCATGGAAAATGAAATCCTAGAAGCTTTAATCAGGTCTCTTGCGGTCTGGAGCTTCTCGAGATATGAAGTCATTTCTTCAAATGTACCTCTATTCCAAGTACAATTGGGAAAGGAGAAAGGCTAGTCACCTCTCATGATACTCTCTGGTCCCCTTCATGCCATGACTCCTCATTCCAGCCTCTGCCCTTGACCCGGTACTTGAGCTCCCACCCTGAGCTCCTCGTTGGTGAGAGTTCTCCACAGATAATCCAGGCCTAGACCTACCCCAGCCATTTTCATGTCACATATATTGTTTTTCCCTATTAGAATATAAGCTCCTTGAGGAGAGGGACTGTCCCTCCTTTGTCTCAAATGCTGTGCATTTTCCCTGACTGTCCAAGTGTCTGAAGTTTTCTTCCTTCTCAACTATACTTCTTGGTTTCCCTGGTTTCTTTCAGGTCTAAACCATTTTTGCAAGAAGCCTTTCCTGGTCTGCCTTAGCATGAGTGCCTTCCCACTGAGAATATCTCCAATTTATCTTCTATGTATCTTGTTTGCATGTGGTTGTGTTTGCATTGCCTTCCTCATTAGACTGTGAGCTCCACTGGGTGCAGGGGGTGACCTTTGTCTTTCTTTGTATCTTTAGCACTTGGCACCTAATAAATACTTAATAAGCACTTTGTGACTTGACTTGTATTTGTGTCCACAATGGTTAGCATGGTACCTGGCACACAGTTTCATAAATAGATTCTAGGGCATTCAGATGGCAAGAGTGAAGCATAATAGATGGGCGGTCTGAGTGATGTGCCAGGACCCATATAAGGTTAAAAGACCTAGAACAGGAGTGGGGAACCCTCAGCCTCAAGGCAGCATGTGGCCCTCTAGGTCCAAGTTCTACAGAACAAATCCTTTTATTAAGGGTATTTGCTATGGGAAGCTTGAATTCAGTCAGAGTGCTGCACTTGAGGACCTAGAGGGTCACATGTGACCTCAAGGCTGCAGGTTTCCCACTCCTGACCTTGAGGATGGCCTTCTGCCATCAGAAAGGTCAAGCCTTTCTGGGGTGACTGATGGGAGGACGTGGACGATATGAATTATAGAGCATGATGGTCTATAAACTAAATTTGTGGAGTTAAACTAATTATCCATCAAAATGTCAAAGCAATAAGAAACCTATTAGTTTTTAAGAACAAAAATATTATGGTGATTCATTTATCTTTTTATCCGCACGACTCCATTGCCAATCCACTTCGTGTTTGCACTTGTATATAAAACTAAACCTATGATTGAAATCACTGAATTGGATACCAGTCAATCTAATTTTAACTATGTTAAAGTTAATCTGACATAATCATTTAGGAAAATGGCTGAATATACTGGGTCAGTCAATTCTGTCACTCAAACTATATATGACTCAAGGTGTTCATTGTAGTATATAATTTGGTCCAGACTTTGGTATTTAGTTCAGTTTGGGAAGAAGAGATAGCTTCACTTTCATCAGGGGATATTAAGAAATCTAAAGGAGATCACTTCATCATTGTTCCTCATTTACAATTCAATTTAACAAATATTTATCGAGCACTTTAGGCAATGGAAGAGATACAAAGATGAATGACATGGTCTCTTCCCTAAAAGACCTTGTAGTCCACTGACTTCCAGTCCGTTGGGGAACATCTTCTCGAAAGATCACCTAGAATTTACATATTCATTGAGATAGCTAACTCTTTAACATATGCCATGAATTCTTGTATGCTGATATATGTGGCATGCCTGTTTAATAACCAAAGGGTTAATGAAGGTTACTGCTACTCACTCAAAGGAAAACCTTCCTAAAATCTGTCAGCCTTTGGTCCCTACAGACCCCTGATGCTTCCCAGAGATGCTCATGTTTTTAATTCCCACTGGGATCTATGAGGCTGTCATGGAAAAAAATGGCTAGTTGTTGATGCAGCTATGTAAGTTGACTTCAGGGAACCTAGCTGACAAGATCATTTGAGAATAAGAGATTATATTCTTTGTTGTTTGACAGTAAAAGGGCATTTGGCTCTCATAATTCTCCTCATGGCTTAACTTGCCAGTTATGATGTGTTCTAAAGCCGGACTAGCCATAGCGCTTGCCAAAATGAACAAACTAGCAGATAGTTGCTTTTTTATTCTGCTGAAGTTTGGATGGTTAACAGGTACGGTCCACACCATTAACCTCCTGTTCATGCTTTGGGAGTCATGGTGTATTATAACCACATCTTCTATAAATTTATGTGTTCATCAAAAATGTTGAAAGGGCTGTATAGCATTGAAGTCTGATCTTTCTTTAAATTCCTAGTAATCAGGAGAAGTCTGAAAGTCCTACTTTTACATATCTCCAAAACAATGAAACCCAACAGTAAAGGGGAGAGCTGGGTTTTTTCCTCGGGGGACAGCTCCCTAGAAAGTGAGGTCATCTTGGCACAAGTCAGGTTCAGTAACTCAAGTCCTAGGGTTGAGTTCTTTAGATTTTCCTGGTATATGCTCAACTTTATATAGTATGAAAGGTTTTTACGATGTATCTTGCTATTTCACGTCTCCTTGCCAGGCAGTTTTCTTTGTCTTTTCATAAATTTAAAGAAAGTCTGTAACAGTTCAGCACATTCAATAAACAGACTTTATATGGAAATAATTTTATGATTTGTAGCAAGTTAAAGTTTATCTTAAGAAGTTCTGTTTTGGGTTTGTAAAGCAAACGAATCATTATGTGATTTAAGACCCTGTGCTAATTATCATTGAATATAAATGAAAATGTAAACCATCTGCTCCAATATTCATTCAATATTGCTTCAAGCTGAAAGGGAAATCTGGAATGTGTCAAGTGACAATGTTTTAATATGGAAGATACCACCATAAATCTGGGCCAAGAGAAGAGAGCAGAGGTCGGTCAAATAGCAGGTAATGAGCCGTGCTGTTTCCAGAGTTAGCGTTCGTAACCTCCATGTTAACATTTGTTTTGGTCCAAGGTCTTGTATAACTTCTTCTTAAGTCTATTTACATAATTTGTTCCTACCAGTGCCCTGGGTCATTTATTACACCTATTAGCTGCTCACTCTGAAGAGATTCTGCCAGGATTCCTCTTACAACCTTATTTAAGTCTGTTTCCTTCATAGATTTGGATATTGCAGCGACCCATCATTCTGCTTACCCTGCTGCCGTCCTTGTCCTCCTCTTGCTGGGCTCCATATGGGCACTTGCTAGGCTTGGACTTGTCAGTTACACATATTAAACTTTTTGTGGAATTTTGTGGAATCATAAAAGATGCACTGAAACATATGTATAAGCCTTCTTCATCTTCTTCTTGATGCTATTTATTTAGGTCAGATTCCTAGTATTCTGTCCAGTATTCTGTGTATTTCAGCTAAATATTTTAAGAATGTTTCCAGTTAAAAAATTAGGACAAGGGAGGGATCTTTAGAGGGGAGGGTGAGGGAATAGGTTATAGGGGCTATAGAAGGGTGTTTAGATTTATGAGAATGGAAGGATAGGGGAGGGATTCTTGGAGAGGGATAGGCAAGTCATAGCAGGGCAAGGTAGTGAGTAGAAGTAAAGGTAGAGGAGGCAGGAGGAATAGGAAAAAAGAGATTTGCACAAACATAAGAACAAAGATCAGGAGTTGAATTTGGGAAAGAATATGTCTATATATGTATGTATATATGTATATGTGTAAGGATATATCTATAGCTATGGAGAAATAGATCTGCACTGAATTGTAGCCTTCTGGGGAGGAGAAAAAAGAACAAAGTAAAAAAGCGCACAGCAGAGAACAAAAGAAAACTTACAAGGAAGCAAAGAAAAGATGGACAGCTCTCAAAGCAATGTGCCTTATTTATCGGACAGGCTTTCTTGAAAAAAAATGTATTGTTACATATTTTGAATCCTCTCGTGTTCTGCTATGCACATGACATGCTTTTTTCCCTTTCTTTCTTTGCATTTAAGTTCTAATATTTAAGTTCCTGATATGTTTTTGTTTCTTTTTTCTGTTCTCTATTTGTGTTCTGGTCTTTGAGTCTAAAATTATGATAAAAAAAAGGGATCATGTCCAGCTGTGATGGTTCAGAGGAGGAGGCAATAGCATCTGAGCTGTATGTTACAGCTCAAAATGGTAGCAAGTCACCAAGCAGAAATGAAGTAAGCATAGAGGGCATTCCTACAGTAGGAAATAATTCAGTTTAATCAGTATGTATTCATTTAAAATTAACCATGTGCCAGGTACTGCACTCAGTGTTGTGAATATTGATGCAAAAAAGGAAATAATCCCTGCCCTCAAGGATCTTACATTCCTTAAGGGAGAAAAGCAAGAACAAAGGTGTAAAGGTAGAAAAGGGTCAGATGAGTTTAGGGGGATGCTGAGAAATCCAATGTGACTGAAATAAAGAGTAAATGGTGGAGAACAATATGAGATTTAAAAAAAAAATCACTATCTTCACACATACCGAGATGAAACTGCCCTTTATTTCTTCAGAAGGCATGCGCTGGGCTTACATCTTCCAAATAAATGGTAGATCTTTTTCCTGTTTCTACTTTACCTCTTGTTCTAAAACTTCAGGACAATTTTCCTTACTGATTTCTTACAACTCTGTGTCCAGATTCTCGGCATGGATGGTGGGTGGTAAATAGTTTTTGTTAGGGGCCTTTATTCATAATCATCACCACTTCTGGGTAGTTTAAAGATTTGTTTCATTTTTACTCTACAGAGTGTTTTCCTAAGGAAATTAGCTTGTTGTGAGCTATGAGGTTAGAGGAGCTCCTAGCAAAGATTATTTTCATATGAAATAATTCACATTGGAGATTTTTTTTAGGTAATAGTTAAATGTCACAGCTGATTTGAATTTACCTGTGGTTGGGATGCCTGTGGAGTGTCAACTTGAAATGGAGAAAAATGCGCAAACATTACCACCCCACCCCCAAAACAAAACATAATAAAACAAATGATTGGTCCTTAGTGACTAAAAAGTTTTCACTTGAGGAAATACAAATATTACTGACATTACTAAAGCACTTTAATATTTATAAAAAGCTCTTCTCAGAGTGTCTAGGTGGCGCAGTGAATAGAGCACTGGCCCTGGAGTCAGGAGGACCTGAGTTCAAATCCGACCTCAGGTACTTTACACAAAAAACTAGCCATGTGACCTTGGGCAAGTCACTTAACCCCAACTGCCCCCCAAAACCGCAAAACATATAAAAATAAAAAGCTCTCCTCAAAAAGATCCTGTGAGTTGGACAGTGCTCTCCGATTTTATAGATGAAGAAATTGAATCTCAGAGAAGCTAAATGACTTATGCAGGGTCACCTAAATAGTAGGTGGTAACTTAGAATATGCATCGGTAATATTGATCAAAAACAATTTAAAACTTCTATATACATGACATAAGTTTTAAAAAAAAGACCTGGTTAGCAGCCCTTCCCCCCCTTTTCTAGTTTCAAACTATGAACCAAAGAAGGGTTGATATCGAGATTCTTTCCCTTGATACAGATCAGCAAGGCATCTGAAACTTAAAGTATCAGAGCACTGGGAGCTTAAGTGAATTTCCCATAAACACAAAACTAGTCTACGTTAAAGGCAGAATTTGAACCCAGGTCTTTGCGACTCTTAAGAGAGCTCTCTTCTCACTATATTGACTCTCTTTCTTTGAGGGCTAATAGATATAATTTATGAGGCTCTATAATGTTTCAGGGCTTGATGCAATTGGTATTTTATGTTCAGAATAACCTTGCTAAGTTTTCTCTATTTTTGTAGGCGGAAATCCCCTCTGTCTGTCTGTCTCTTTTCTGCTTCTTTCTGTCTCTGTGTCTATTTCTGTCTGTCTTGATCTCTTCTCCCTGCCTCTGTCTGTCTGTCTGTCTGTCTGTCATTATCTCTTTTGGCTGCTTCTCTGTCTCTGGGTCTGTTTCTGTCTGTCTCAATTTTCTCTCTCAGTCTGTGTGTGTGTGCGCACGTGCAGTGTGTGTGCACGTATTTATGCATGCATGCGTCTGTCTGTCTGCTTACCTCTTCTCCCTCATCTGCTTCTGTCTGTCTTGGTCTCCTTTCTCTATCTCTCTTGGTCTCTGTCTCTCTTTGTCTCTCTATCTCTGTCTGTCTTTCTCTATCTCTGTCTCTCCCCCTTATTTACTTCTGTCTCTGTGTTTGTTTCTGTCATCTTGGTCTCCTCTCTCTCTGTCTTTCTAACCCTCTGACTGACTCCCTCTCTCTCCCTCCCTCCTTTCCTGCCTTCCTCTCTCTCTCTCTCTCTCTCTCTCTTTCTCTGTCTCTCTGTCCCTCTCTCTCTGTCTCTGTCTCTGTCTCTGTCTCTCTGTCTCTCTGTCTGTCTCTCTCCCTTGTCTGCTTTTATCGATCTCTCTCTTTCTTGGTTCCTCTTTGTCTCAATCTCTATCTGTTTGCCTCTGTCTTTCTATCTGTCCATCTATGTCTTTTCCCTCCCCTACTCTTACCCTCCATTAGGAATATTTAGTTTTTAAGATTCTTTTACAGATAGCTTAAGCAGAGGTTGGGTGGTTACTTCTCAGTTATACTCTAGTAGGGATTTCTTTTGGGTATAGGTTGTAATTGCTGGCTGCTGAGGCCTCTTTCAACTCTTACATTTGTGATTTTGTGATTCAATTTTTACTTTTTTAATAGACCAATTTAGCACACTTTGAAATAAGGTCAATCAATGGCTGCCTTTTTGCATTTGGGATAATGGTTAGGGAGGATACGCTGCTATGAGCTATAGCTAAAAACACTAAATGTGAATATGTGGATGTGGATCATAGATGCTGGAAATTCCTGAAGGTTAGCAAATCGAAGTCAACAAGACTTTATTAAGCACCTACTGTATACGAATCCCTGTTCTAGTAGGAAGAGATTTAAAGATTAAAAATAGTTTAGGAACTGCCCACAAGGAACTAAAGTTTATCCATTTAAAGACAAGACCTGAAGAACAATTTACTCTGGCTAAGTGTAGTGGCAAAATCTCAACTACCTGTGAGACTGCTGCTGGTGGATCTCTTGAGCTCTGGAGTTTTGAGCCACAATGGACTGTACTGATTGATGTCTGTCTACATGAACCTTGGCATTAATGTGTACTTCTGAGAATAGGTTGCCTAAGAATGACCAGACTGACCCAGTTTAGAAAATGGGAGGATCAAGATTCCTATGCCAATCTGAATGGAATGGGCCAAAGAGTAGCCCCCTGTACATTTGGTCTGGGTAAGATAGGGAGACCCAGTGAGAGAGAGAGAGAGAAAGTAAGAGAAAGAGAGAGAGAGAGAGAGAGAGAGAGAGAGAGAGAGAGAGAGAGAGAGAGAGAGAATACAAAATACTTTGATATTAATTCAGTTTGTTGTATGTAGTGTGTCCTATTCTAACATTAGGAATATCTTTCAGGCATTTGGTCACCACAGTATCCCTGTAAGAACCTTATCAAATTTGGTGCAAATAGATGGGTGGTACCAGGCCTGAAATTTTCCACTTATGACATGGTCTCTTTCCCAGTTGCTTCATATCTGGGTTACTGACCAGGATGTGTTGATTTATCTGTTACTTAGCTTGGCTCTCCCCAGGACTCTCTTGGGAGGATCTGTCCTAAGCATGTACTACACTCAGAGGTTTAGTGGGAAGGGAGTTGCTATTAAACACTTCTGTTAAGATCATGGTGGAATCAATGTTCTAATCCTTGCAGAAGTGAGTTATTGACTTCTTAATGTATAAGGAACGCACTGACTACTGACATTTGGCACACTTCACTTCTCCTTTGGGGAGGGAGGCATCTACAAAAGCCCCAAGGAATTCCCAGGGTGGTGGTGAGGGGCTGGGGTACAAGAGGTGAAGTTACTTTTATAATAGCCCCAAAGGAGCCCAGCATCTGATACTTTAGCATTTTCCATATTGCTGTTGTATTTCAGGAAGTCATTCACAAAAGATATGTGTAACTGATCTTTTTTTAAATATTGTTGTCCATTTTTATAACAAATCCATATTACGAGACCTCAATGACAATAGAAACCAACCGTCATCACATTGAAACCATGTATGCCGCACTCACAAAGTTCATTCAATATTAACCTCTAGGAACCAAGTCATTTTTTAAAAAAATAAGCATACTTTAAAGTATGTTAGAGCAGAAAGGTTGTAGGTTTGAGATTGGAAGACTAGAGTTTTTGCCTCAGCTCTACTACTTACTAGAATTAGAGTTTGATAAACCCCTCAAACCTCTGTTTCCTCATCTTTGGAATGGGGATGATAGTATTTTTGCTACCTGCCTTCAAAGGGTTATTGTGAACATTGTAAGCAATGATGTTCTAATGAAACTTGAATCATAATTAGTCTGCTTTTGTAAACAACACTGCTCCAGCCATGAATTTGGGTGCTGCGTTGAACTCATTTTTCCAGGTAGTAACTCAATGAGCATATATGGCACCTACTATGGGCTAAGCACTGTTCTCTCTGCTGGGGATACAAAGACAATGATGAAATGATCCTTGTCCCCAAAGACCTTATGTGTCAGGAGGTGGGAGTAGGAACAACTTAAGAATATACGCATGCCAAATATGTACAAGGCATGCATATTTCCTTGGTGCGTTCCTTCCAGGGGTCTCCAGTTTTGGAGTGGACCAAATTTTATCCCCTTCCCAGCTTGGTTTGTGACTTTCTGGACTCTCACCCCAACTCCTCCTCACCCCTCTGCTTTTCAGCCCCCTTTTCTATATCATCTTCCCCTATTAGAATCTAAGGTCATTGTGGGCAAAGTTTGTCTTTTTTTTTTTTGCCTATATTGGTAATCCCAGAACTTAGCAAAGTGTCTGATGCATGGCAAGGGCTTAACAAAGACAAGGCTTGTTGCCTTGGCTTGCCAATAAAGAATAAATTTGAGAACGTTTTTCCTCTACTGGCTGGGGAGGAAGTAGAGGGGAAGGTATGTTAATCCAGAATGAGATCCAGGAATGGCTTCATGTGGAAGTTGGTGCTTGAAAGAAACTAGATTTTTAAGAGGCCCGGGTGAGGAGAGAATGTGTATACAATGTCTGTGGAGTGTCATATATATATGAGAAATAATAAGAAGACCATTTTGGCTGTACTGCAAAGTGCATGAAGGGGAGTAATGTGTAATAAGGCTAGAAAGGTAAGTAGGGGCCAAGTTGGGGGAATCTTTAAGTTATGACTGAGATGGTGGTGTGTTAGGCTTAACCTTATGAATAAACAAAGATAACTTTGCATGAAAGTGAGGTATTTAATGAGGGCCTATAAGCAGATGGACTTCTGGAGGAATTTTTAGCTTACTACATATAGATATATACAAAATAATGGCAAAGAGGTTATAATTTTCAACAATCACCATAAAGACATGGACACAAACCATGATTGCCAATAGAATGAAATTAGATTAGACCTTGACAGGAGGCCATGTAGTTTCTCTAAGAGAAAGAGAAAAGTTGTAGTTGGCTGCTCTGTCCATCACAGAAAAGAGAGAAATGCTAGAAAAAAACGTTTAGTGCTTGTCTTCTTCTACATGTATTCCCTCTTACTGGAGTCTTTGCTGCGTGCTCCTTGTCGCCCTCTGAGGATGCGGAGGCAAAATGACATGTTCCCAAGTTGAAACTCTGGTTCAATTTCTTTGGTCGTTTGTGGATTCCTTATCCTCTAAGAGAATGATAGGTTTTGAATCTAGGAGGTCCACACCAGTTAACAGTAGAAAGCTGCTGCCTCAATGTAGGTACATAACTAATTGTTTCTCTACAAATCTTTTTGGAAACCGATTGGTTTTGGACAGAGTTGAGTAAGTGTCTGAGGCAGCTCTGATGCTACCAGCCATTTCCTAGTTCCGGTTTGATGTTGGGATGAAATGAGGCACTTATGAGTTGTTGACTAGTTGATAAAATGGAATTCAATTTGTCCCAACACAGCAAGGATATGCAACAGTGGTTACACCTTCCCTCCCCTTCCACGTTTCTATATGAGTCTTGTCATCAAGGTAAGATATGATGAAAGACCTGATAATTGTGGGTTTCAGAAACCCACTAAATCAGAGGGGCCTAGATTACACATAGATGGGACTTTTTATGTCCTTAGAAGACCATAAAGCTGCATAAGGGAAGCCAGGGTCAATCAGATCCTCAGGAGGGCACCTTAGTCTTCTTTTAGGGAAAGTGTCCCCATGTCGTGGGTAGGAGAAAAGATGCCACATCAGGGAAACTCTGGTCCTATCATAGGGAAGGAAGAAAAGATCACACCTCCCTTCTAAAGAGTTCTAAAGGAATGTACTATTATAAGAAAATTATGGTAGTGTTGAGAGTAACCAGGGACATCTAAGTGGCTCAGTGGATAGAATGTCAGGCCTGGAGTCAGGAAAACTCATTTTTATGAGTTCAAATCTGGCCTCAGACACTTATGAGCTATGCGACTCTGGGCAAATCACTTAACCCTGTCTGCCTCAGTTTCCTTATCTGTGAAATGAGCTGGAGAAGGACATGGCAAACCATTCCAGTATCTTTGCCAAGAGAACCCCCCAATGGGGTCACGAAGAGCCAGACATGACTGAAATAACTGAACAACAACAAGAAGAATCAAGGAGGCATGGTCCAAACATTGATTAGTTTAGGAATGACAGATTCAAATAATATTACCTTTTCAGAATACAATGTCTGAATCTTAAGTCCAGTGGGAGCGTGCCAAATTGTGCATCCATTTGTACAGCTAAATTTGGCACGTTTGTCAAATTTGCAGGTGAAAATAATTAAGTTGAGTGACAGAGTCTGGATCTAAGACTAATAACCTAAGAAAATAGAATGTAGCATAGATAAATATGAGGGGAGAAGAAAACCAGTATTTAAACAGCACCTACTAGGTGCCATCCACTGCTAAGCACTTTTTACAAATATTCTCTAATTGGATAATCACTACAACCTTGGGAGGTAAGCACTATTATTATCCCCATTTTACAGTTAAGAAAACTGAGGAAGATCAAAGTTAAGTGACTTGCCCAGGCTCATACATCTAGTAAACATCTGAAACCTTATTTGGACTCTGGTCTTCATGACTCCCCCACCTAGTTGCCTGAAGGACCAGACTTAGATTAGGTTGCAAAAATCAGTTTCCTAAATACTGGAAGGAGGACACTTGTCCAGATGACAATCTGGGTGAAAAAGATGTGGAGTCTTTAATGAATTGCAAGCCCAGCATCAGTAAACAGGTTGCTAAGAAACTTCTTGTTAACCTAGGCCTTATTTAGTGGTCTATAATGTCAGGAACAGTGTAGGGAATAAATCTGCCCTCGTCTGCCCTAGGCAGGATACATATAGATATTGTGCTCAGTTCTGGGAAGCTCATTTTAGGAAAGATACAGCTACACCTGAGTGTGTTTGGAAGAGGGTCAACATGATAATTAAAGTCCACAACTTCTGCCGTATTTGATCATTTGGGTACATTTTGGCTGGATAGAAGAAGGCTTGGAGCAGGGTGGGGACAAGATAGTTATTTTCAGTTGAAGGACTCTCAAGTGGAAGAGGGAGTAGCTGTATTCTGCTTGCCCCTGGGGAAAAGAACAAGGAGAAATGAGTGAAAGTTACAGAGAGGCAGATTTAGGTTTCAGTAAGTTTTTGACAGGCTGATGGGTGGATAGGTGTTACCATTGTTGTGTATGATTGCGACCTGATTTGGGATTTTCTTGGCAAAGACACTAGAGTGATTTGCCATTTCCTTCTCTAGCTCATTTTTACATATAAGGAAACTGAGGTAAACAGGGTTTAAGTGACTTGCCCAGGGTCACATAGCTAGTAAGTGTCTGAGTCCAGATTTGAATTCAGGTCTTCCTGACTCCAGACTCAGTATTCTATCCACTGAGCCACCTAGTACTAGTACACCTAGTACACCTAGTCCTTAAAGTTTTATCTGTCAGCCAGGTGTGGTCAGTAGCTCCAAGCTCATCAAAGAGCTGAAACTGTGCAGACGTTGTTGAGACATGTTGAACTGAGGGCAGCCTTGCATTGAAAGCATAATAATGCTTTGAGAAGGAACCTTGGGACCAAGAGATGATAATGGATGGAAGGAAAGATGGGGGTGGTAAAGAGTTTGTGAACTACAGGATTGAGAACTAAGACCTATGGAGAAGCAGTGATGGAGAAACCAAGGGATTTTTGGAGCCGCAGAAGAGTTGCCAAACTAAGCATCCAGGACCAATTTGGGGGTTTCTGGACCAAACAGAAGCTGGCTTCAAGGAGCTGCAAGGGACAGAGCCAAGATTTGAAGGAGTAAACCTGGACCACCATTCCTCTTCACTAGTACTGCAATTATGTGGACCATGCAGGTGTGCAAGAAAGGCAAGAAAGGTGTCTGTCAACTCTCTAGAGAGCCCAAGGGCTTTCTCCTTTTGGGGTGTAGTAGGGATGAGACCTGTCATTTAGGAGGACTGCAAAAGGCCCAAGAGGAGGAGGAATTCAGCAAGTGAAGGCAGTTACTTGGCTTTGTAGCCACCCTGAGTACTTTTTCCTTGTATAGGTCCTCAATCCTAGGGTAGTATTAAATGTTTCAAGGAATGTATAAGTTCTTGGGGATGATGAGGCTCCCAGAAAAGGTAGGGGTTTGAGTACATATCCTCTGCATTTTGGTATCTGGCTAAATAAGGAACACCTTTGGTCAAATTCTGCTTCAGGCACTTCCTAGCCTTGTGACCCTAGACAAGTCACTTAATCTCTTCCAACTACTCAGTTTTCTCATCTGTAAAATAGGGATATTCCACAGGATTGTTGTGAGAATTAAATAGGATAAAATTTGTAAAACACTTTGTGAACTTTAGAGTACTATTATACAAGTAATAGTTCATCATCATTATCATCTACTTTTTCTTCTTCTTCCTCCTCATCTTCCTCCTCCTCCTCCATTGCAAGAGGATGCTTTTTGTTTTTTCTGCAGAGACCTAGACACAAGCTAAGGACCCTGAGGAATGGGGAATGGGAAGGGAAAGGGATGAGAAGCAATATGGGGCCATGGACTCAGGATTACCTGGATTCAAGTTCCTCTTTGGATGAATACTAGCTGTGTGACCCTAGGCAAGTCAGTGTACTAGGCATTGGTCTAAGTTTAAGCCCACCATCACTTAGATCCAATTCACTTACAAGTCATGGAATCACCTTCCTGATGTCATGGCTCTCTTCGAGAATGAAGGACAAACAACAATTGCAGAGAAGATGCCCACCTGCATTGATAGAAGATAGTTTCTCACTTGGGAATTCTCCCACCCCCACCCCTCCACCAATAAAGTCACAGCTCCAGTCCCTATCTCTAACCCTGGTTCATGTGAACCCAAAGGTAGGGTTCTGGAGCACAAGTTATAGCTTTTCAACAATCAGACATATCCAAAAGTCAGTTGAATTGCTTTGAGAGTAAGTTCCCTATATTGGAAGTTTTCCAAGTAGAGGTTTGATGAAGCTTTGAGGGAAATGCAGTATGGGTTTGGCCAGAATGATCTCTGATCGTCCTTCCAGTTTTTAGACTCTGTGATTGAGTCATTTAGGTTCAACTTGGCAGGAAGTTACAGGCATGATTTTGATGATTTTTCTTCCAAATGTTGACTACTTTTCCTTCTATTTTGTGGAACATTTTTATATTTGAATCTTTATGACATTCTTCACATAAATAAAGATTTGATAATAAAGATCCTGGGCAAAACACTAGTCTTTTCTCAGTTTCTTCATCTCTGATTGGACTAGATGGCCCCTAAGGTCCCTTCTGGCTCTAAATCTATGATTTCATTGAAGTCAATACTTTAAAAAGGTGCTAATGATCCATTTTTTTTTTAAAGGCTCTTGTAGTATGCTTTATGACTCTATAGAGATATCAGTAGGCTGATTACTGGATTTAGGAATCTGTTGATTAGCACAGGGCCTGGAACATAATATATACTTAATAACTGTTTATTGGTTATTAGAAGCTATACATTTTGAGCAAAGATTTGATAGATTTATAATTTTTGATTCTTCATTTTCTGGGATTTTTCTTCTTGGTCATCCAGTCTTTTCAAGGATCTATACATCTAAGCTAGAAGAGACCATGTATAGATCACCTAATCCAATAACTTAATTTTTCAAATGAAGGAATTGAGGAGGGAGAGAGAGAGAGAGAGAGAGAGAGAGAGAGAGAGAGAGAGAGAGAGAGAGAGAGAGAGAGAGAGAGAGACAAGAGAGAGAGAGAGAGAGGGAGAGAGAGAGAGAGAGACAGAGACAGAGAGACAGAGAGAGAGAGCAGAGAGCAGAGAAAGAGAGACAGAGAGAGACAGAGAGAGCAGAGAGCAGAGAGAGAGAGAGAGAGTGAGAGAAAGAGAGAGAGAGAGAGAGAGAGAGAGAGAAAGAGAGAGAGAGAGAGAGAGAGAGAGAGAGAGAGAGAGAGAGAGAGAACATGAATTTACTCAACTTTCTCAGAGGTAGTAAGTTGTAGAATTAGGATCCAGATGAACCCAGCTCCGTCTGATTCCACATTGTATGCTCTTTCCACTGTACCACATTGTATGCTCTTTCCACTGTACCACACTGCCTCTCAAAAGTCCTTTAATGAGAGAGACAAAAAGAAAGATAGAAACAAGAGAAGACAGCAAAAGAGAGAGAAAAAGAGGAGGGAGCAAAACATTATTATAATTCCTAGCAAAGACTTGAATTGCATTTACAGAATAGTTCTTAGATCTCTGATGGTCCTGAACTTAATTCTATAGTTTCTTTTAACATAGGATATTTTGATCTTCTGCCCCCCCCCCCCACGCCCTGTTTCTATGGCTTAATGAGTAACAGATGATTCTTGGAAGAAGACCTATTTAATCTATTTAATTTTCAAGCAGTTCAGCTAAATTGTGGGTTGATTTCTTTTCTTCCTTGGAGGTTAGAGGGGCAGCTTTGATTTATAACTAGCCATTTTAAAATTTTAGTTTCATCCACGGAAGTAACTCAGGCTCCCTCTTTATATTTTTTTAGTCTAGAATTTCTTAAGAATATTTTGATAAATAATGCTAGTTTTGAGTGGCAAAATAATTTCTCATGCTTCATCTAAATTTTCCACTATTTTACCAAAAGTGAATGAATGATATTCAAACCACTTGATGTATTAGAATATTAAAAATGAACTACATGTTTGGTATAACCTAATTTTTATGCATTTTAAGAAAATAAAATAACATAGAGTGTTGATAAACATATATAGCAGTGGTTCTCAACCTTCCTAATGTTTTAGGACATTTTAATACTCATATTTGGGTATATCTGCATGTGGGCAGACCCACCTGGAGATGGATAGAGGAGTGGTGTCTCGGTTCCTAAGACCATCCGAAATATGTGTTTTCAGATGGTCTTAGGCGACTCCTGTGAAAGGGTAGTTTGACCCCCAAAAGGGGTCGTGACCCACAGGTTGAGAATCACTGATATAGGCTTGTACATTTGTTTGTATTTTAAGCTCTCATTTGACATGTATATTCTCAAATACCCAAATGGATCCGTGATTTTATTGATTTGAGTCTTCCTTCCAATGACTCTATCATAATCCACCCATGTCTCCCTAACCTACTGGAGTCATTTATTTTCTTCCCAAGATGAACCTAGTGGGGCAAAAAAAACCCAACCCCAAAACAAACAAAAAAACACTTTTAATTTCAAATCTGACCACGAGGTGTCACTAGTGCTCCACACAAATGACTCAAGACTTAACAATTGGTCTAAAACTACCATTTTTAGAATTCAGCAGCTTGACTCTTTAGAGCAGTCTTTACATAGCTTATAAAACCAGATAAATACTTGCATTGCGAGTTTTAAAAATGTGGGGCAACATGCAGCCAGTATCCCCATTGTAGGGAGCTTGCTTCCACAGAGATTGGCAAGTTCTGGAGTGGGCTAGAAAATGCTGATGCTTCTAAAAAAACTAGTTAGAAAGTGTAGGGAAAGCAAATTCTGTGAATTTCTTCCTAAGTATGAAAACAAGTTGAAAATAAGACTCGTGTAAGCAACCAAATGTAGGGTCCGTGACCTATTTCTAAGTTTATTGATTCAGAGACTATTTTTCTTTGTGTTGCTTGTCAAAGAGAATGAAAAAAAAGATGAAATCTTTTCCTAGATAATCCATTTACCAACATGAAGTGGGAATGTGATTCTGTATACTTGCTAAGCTGAAATAACCTTCATCCATTGCTAACACGTCAAAAAATCACAAGCTTGAATCTTTTTTGTTATTCTTGCAGTTGTTGACTTGGTGAAGTATAATTTGAAAGAAATCTCTAAAATAGAGTTGATTTCATTTGTTGTCATAGTACCTTCCCTTTGCTTATAGAGCATGACATTGTATTTCTTCCTGAAGTGACCTTAATTAATAACCACAATGACTAATTAATAATAATAATAACACATGATGTCTGAAAATGCTCTCACTTTCCCCAGTCTTCTTTAATTCTCTCCAGGCTTCAGCAAAGAGGCCATTTGAGATGTCCGTCCTTGGGCTGGGTACACCTGTTTCTACTCATTCTGACAGTCGAGCATTTAATGTGTAAAGGGCAATGGGGCATGGTCATAAGACCATGCCTTACATTCCAGAGGGTCTGAGCCAAGCGGAGATGCTTCCATGACACCGATTTCATAATGCATGTGGAATAATCTGATATTCTAGGTGCCTGAATCTTAGACATCTGCTTTTAAACGTGATCTCTTGGAGGGGGGTGGGAGAAGAGGTCTGCTGCGGTGGAGTTTATTTCATACGTCTCCAAAATTCCAAGGCAAGGACTCATCTTTGCTTGTGGCTTGTGGGTGGTGACCTGGAACATAAGGACTTTGACTTTTAAAATTAGCCCAGGACAGGATGTAAAAAGTACTGCATTTCTGGAAGGGAGAAGGGAGTATGGAGCCAACAACTGGTGTAAGTGAATTTGGTGGGAATAGCAGAATCAAGAGAAATCAGCGGAGACTCCAGCATATATTTGAAAAGCCTTTCTAGCATCTCCACAGCTTTATAGTTCTAACTGTTACAGATATTAGAGAACCTTGGTGTAAAATCAGACAAAAAAGCCAGAAGATGGCATAAAGAGAGGGAAGCCTAGTGAATAAAGGGCTTTACTTCAGTATCATTGCCCCCCCCCCCCAAATAACTACATTCCCGTTGAAATGGGCATTTTGAATACTGCAAAGCAGAAAATGAATCAGCTATAGTACTGATGACTATAGTATGAGGCCACGATTCATATGGAAAGCAGTATAATTACTGTGAATCTCAGATTGGATTTCAAAATGAGGAATGAACGTTTTTAGTACTTTCTAGGTTAAGGATGAACATAATCGATTTGTGATTAATATGAGGGTCTGGCTTATCTGGCAAATATATTGAATTTCACATAGAAATGAGGATAAAGATATTTTTCTCATTTCTATGTGAAACATAATATTCACATGCCAGAGCAGTAAGGAGGAATATTGGCTGATAGATGGATACTCACCATCAGGCATGCCAGAGGCTACCCCATCTGTTACATGGCAGCAGCAAGATGAATGAGAGTTCTACGGCCTGAAGAATAACCCAAAGGGGAATCATTTATTTATTACCACCTCCCCTTCTCCTTCCTCTCTCCCTGTACCCCCTAAAATAGCTTCATTGGGAAGAATGAGCAATTGCTCTTCTCGGTCTTTCTTGAACTGAGCTCCACAGGTCTTTTTCTTCTGAATGCCCCATAACTAAAGCCATTGTTTCTGGGAGCTTCCCCAATACGTGTTTTGGGGATGAGGGAGTAATAGCTCAGGGGTTCTTTACCTTTTTTGGACCATGGATTCCCTTGGTAGATGGGTGAAACCTATAAACTCCCTTCTCAGAATAATGTTTTTAAATACATAAAATATATAGGATTACAAGGGAAACTGATTACATTGGAATACAAGAAGAACCCCCTATTAGTTCAGTTAGCACAGCGCCCCCCCAGCACTTAGCTCCATGTTTAGCACATAATAAACACTTAATAAATGCATGTTGACTTGATTAATATTTAGAAGGAGTCAGGTTGCCAGTTTCCTTGGTTCAGCCTTCTCAGTGATATCTCTATTTAGTTTTGGCTAACCTGAGGTTATTAGATATGCTCTGTATGTGAAGGTTTTAAATATGCTACATGTGTGTCTATAGTAGAAAGCTGTAGTAGTGCCTTGAAAAGTAATTGCCATTTGACGAGACACTTACCTTGAAAAAAAGTGGTTGCAGGCACCTGACAAGTCGGCAAGGTTTTGCTAAATCTGACCCTACTGTATATGTTTGAAAGAGACAAGAGATCCTAT
This sequence comes from Pseudochirops cupreus, assembly GCA_028627135.1. Taxonomy (NCBI): domain Eukaryota; kingdom Metazoa; phylum Chordata; class Mammalia; order Diprotodontia; family Pseudocheiridae; genus Pseudochirops; species Pseudochirops cupreus. The sequence goes on from CM053583.1 coordinate 165,886,964, forward strand.
TTCAGCCATATCTATTTAGAAAATACAGTGTCAAAAGCTCTATAAATTTTAGGAATCAGAGATGCTGTGGAAACAGTGATGAAATTGGAATCACAGGACCTGAGTTTTGAATACTGGTTCTGCCAACATGTGTGACCTTGGGCAAGTTGACTTCTCTGGGCTTCAGTTTCTCATCTGTGGAGTTGGACTAGATGCCCATTAACTCTAAGTCTATGGTCCTATGTTTGGCTAAGCTAACAGACTGAAGGTTGGCAGGGTCCTCAGAGTCTCATTTGATGAAGAAATAGGACAGGGAAACTGATCCAAGGTCACACAGCTAGAGAGCATTGGAGATGGGATTTGACCCCAAGTTCTTTTACTCTAGACCCAGCATTTTTTTCTTTGTTCCAGTCAAGATCCAATGTTCTTTTCATATGTAGTACCATACTGCTCCCAGCTGATGACATTGTTGAAATAAAAAGAAATACTATCTGGAACTGTTTTAACAGGATCTGGTTAGCTTTCCCTGTCTTGAGCCCAGAAGAGCAGAAGAGTTATAGAGTCAGTATGTTGCTTCTATAAGGGGAGGTCAGGATCTGCCTGGTCCTTGACCTAGATTTCTGACCTAAGCCCCTTCTTGCAGAGACCAGGTGCAGGCTGGAATTGCTGCCTTGGCCTTCGCACCTCGTCCCCTGGACGAGCTGTGGACACTTGTTCCGGGCCCCTGAGATCGGGTGACTAACCAGGGTGACAAGATGAACTTGACAAAGAGGCAGAAAGCCAGACTTTCTGGTCCAGCTTGACTCCTGGCTCCTGTTGGATCTCTACACACTCACTTCTGAAGTCAGGCACAGTGCTGGCTGAATCGTCCTGCAAACCCTTCTGCTGCCTGGCAAACCCTGAGGCCTGATTTGCTCCAGGGGCCTGCTTTGGCCATCCGGCCATTGCTGGAGAGGTGGGGGTCTGACCGTGATGAAGGATTTTCCTCTTTTGCTGAAACGTTATTAATTCACTCTTAACACTGACTTTGGTGAGATTCCATACAATTACTGAGAATAATAAAGGTCACTTCAGGGAGAAATTCCTTTCCAGGGCTCCATAAGCAAATAGTTACTATTTAGAAATAGAGGCTCAGACTGTGCTCTGGGGAGTTAGGGCCAGACTGTGACAAAGGGTCACCATCCTTTACTGAGTGAGTGCCTGTAGTGAATCTTAAGACAATAAATACTTTGGTGTGAAGGAACCTTGAAGTCCACTTTCGGGAAATGTGATTCCAAGAAGAATGTAAGCTTTCTGCCTAATGATGATAACAACAACATTAATAGCTAACGTTCATATACCACCTACTATGTGCCAGGCACTGTGATCAGCATGTTACATAGGTTATGGCAACCCTGGGAGGTAGGTGCTTTATTATCCCCATTTTACAGATGAGGAAACTGAGGCAGACAGTCTTACCCAGTGTCACACAGCTAGAGTCTCATCTGAGGCTGATTTAAACTACAGGGCACTAGATGCTTTAGGTGAATTTTATTTTCAGCCCTTTGCCTCTCAGGAAAATGGCTAGCATTTATAGACTGCTTTAAGATTGGTGATTTTACATATGTTATCTCATTTAAGACTCACGTCAACCCTGATTGGTAGGTGCTTTTATTACCCCATTTTACATGGGAGGAAACTTAGGTCTTGCCTCAGGTCACACTAATAAAGCTAATAAATGATAAATAAGACTAATAAATGCCCGAGACAGGATTCAAGCTCAGGTCTTCCTGACTCCAAGTCCAACACTCTATTCCAGTGGTGCTCAACCTTCTTAATGAGGCAACCCTTTAATGCTCCTATGTGGGCATATCTGGGCGTATCTGCATGTAGGTGGACCCACCTGGAGACAGATACAGGAGCTGTGTCTTGGTTCCTAAGACCATAGGAAATATGTATTTTCTGATGGTCATAGGCAACCCCTGTGAAAGGATTGTTTGACCCTCAAAGGGGTCGCAACCCACAGGTTGAGAACCACTGCTCTATTCACTGATCAGTTAATTTTATCTTTTTAGCATGTGTTCTTTTAAGAAACAACATGGCAAGAAAGAAGTGGGGTGAAAAGAACATTTGATACTACAATAAGGAGACCTGGAATTGAATCCGATAACTAATGCTGACTGTCTGTGTGACTTTGGACAAGTCCCATTCTGTCTTTGGGTCATGGTTTCCCCAACTGTAAACCAAAGGCTAGACAACCTCGGAAGTCTGTTCTGGTGTTAGGATCCCATTGAATCATTACTACTGATGTGACCTCAGGTAAGTCACTTAATCTATTCATCTTCCTCTTCTGTATGATGAAAGGCTCTGAAGTCCTCCCAGCTATCATTCTATAATAGACACTAGAAACTATTATTATTTTCCTGTTTCTAAAAAGAGAAATAGCATGAGTTTTTGATAAAAATGCCCAAGGGATGCTATAAGGGAGAATAGTAACAATGTGCCATTTGGTGTGGAAGGCAATCAGGATCTTGGGTAAACTCCCTGGTCCTACAGCCCTTCACAACCTGACTCCAGCTTAACTTTCCAGGCTCATTATCTTCTTGAACTCACCCTATATTCTATCCAGCCTGGCCTTTTTTAGATTGTTTCTGAAACTTGACTATCCATCTCTCACCTCCATACCTTTGCCCAGGCTGTTCCCTATGTCCAGAATGCACTCCTTTCTTACCTCTATCTCTTAGAATCCCCAGCTTTCTTCAAGGCTCGGCCCATATACATTCTCATGGGATGACTTCCCTGATCTGAGCCCCTTAGTTGCTATCGTTCACTCTTCTTCTCAAATGTTTATTCATATTCTTATCTATTTATACATATATATTATATTGCCCCCAACCCAGTGGAATATAAGCTCATTGGGGGCAGGGACTTTTTTTTTTTGTCTTTGTATCCCCAGTACCTAGTACAATGTATACCCCACAGTAAATGCTTTATGAATTCCTGTTAGGTTTCATAGGTGTCTTACCAATGGAAGGAAGGAAGGAAACATTTTGTAAGCACTGATTATATACCAGGCACTGTGTTAAATGTTTTACAGATATTATCTCATTTGATAGTTTCAGCAACCTTGAGAAATAGATGTTGTTATTATGCTCATTTTAAAGTGAGGAAAATAAGGAAGACAGAGATTAAGTGACTTGCCCAGAATCACTCAGCTAGTTTGAGGCTGGATTTGAATTCGGGTCTGTCAACTCTAGGCCCCAAACTCTATCTACTATACCACACAGACAGTAAATTCAGAGTTCTTTCTGCCAATTGGTAGAAAGATTGTACCTTAAAAATTTTTTTTTTCTGTTCCTTCTTTACTATCTTTCTGCTATCTCTATCTGCTGATCTTTCTGGCCTTGTTCTCTCTTTAGGACTTGTCTCTTGTGAGTACTTGGCCCCAGCTGAATTACCCTGCCTGTCACTCTGCCTTTGGCAGACAGGTTTGATTCAGGCTAAATCAGAAAAACCACAGTTCCAGGTGTGAAAGGTTTGACCTCTGATATACATCATCATTTAATAAGGTGTCAAATCCTTGAGCAAAGCAAGTGCTGGTACAGTGTCTGTTTCCACCAATCCAGGGTCTGCTCCAGATCCATGGGTCACCTTGGGTAATTTATTTAAACTCCAGGTACCAGCTTTCTCCTTTGGTAAACAAAGGCATAATCTCTTATGGGATCTCTGGGAAGAATAGCAAATAAAAAGGATGGGCAAGCACTTTGTAAAAATGAAGTGTTCTATGGAAGTCCCAAAGGGGGGAGAGAAACTCCGGGAAGGAGCTGAATAGATGGAAAAACAGGGCTTAGAAACAGTTATGTGCCATTAAATGCTAAGCACAAAAACAAATGGGAATCAATAGTAATGATTCTTCATAGGCAATGGGTATTATTTACAAGCTAAAACTATGTGGTACAGCAGAAATATTGTTGGATTGGGAGTCAGAGGACCTGGATTTGAATTCTGACTCAGTTGTAGCTACCTTTGTGACCTTGGGCAAGTTGCTTAACCTATGAGGGCCTCAGTTTTTGTACCTATAGAATGAAAGATTTAGACTCAAAGGCCTCTAAATTCTTTTCCCACCCAACCTAGGCTCCTAGGCTCAGACATATGCTTTTTAATTTCTTGTCTACTCAGCTTTGCAGGTTTTAAATTCCTGGGGTGCACCGGGGTTTCAGAGAGGGCTAGCACCTCTGCTTCGAGGGCTTGCTGAGTCCTTTTCAGGACTGCTCGGCCACCTTTGGTGTCCACTTGTCACCTAATTCTCACCTGTGATTTCAAGAAGTTGTATTGGGTACAGTGGCCATACCTTGGTAAGACCGTCTCATTAGATGGGCTAAACCATGTTGAGGGTAATTGACAGGATGCCTACCCCAAGCATGGGAAGACTTCCTCCAGTGGAATGGGTGGATGGGAACAATTTGTTCCAATGGCCATGAAGGTGGCTGAAGCAAGCTCTATGGGGCTTAGAGCTTGGTCAGGTATCAAAGACACTAAGTTCATCCACTGAATCCTGGGCCTTCACTAGTCATCCAGACTTTTGTACTGAACTTTGGTCATTCTAGAAGAGTGAGTGAGGCTGATGACTTGTGTACTTCTGCCTCACTTAAATCCAATTCATGAACAAGTCAAGACATCAGCCCTTGAAGTCTTTGGTCTTCTTTGAAAATGAAGGGCAGACGACCACAACAATGCTTTGAAAGGCCTCCTCCTCCCATTCACTTTCTACTGGTCCAATTTGAATTCCTTATCTGATACTCTCCAGCCCCACCCCCTACTCCTTGTCCTATTTCCCACTTAGATTCCCCAGTGTTTGGGCAATACTGTGTTTGAGGCAGCTAGGTTGTTCAGTGGTCGGAATCCAGGGCCTATAGTCAGAAAGATCTGAGTTTGAATCTAGCCCTAGGAACTTACTAGCTGTGTGACCCTGGGCACTTCATTTAATCTCTGCCAGTCTCAATGTCTTCATCTATAAAGTGGGGATAATAATAGCACCTGCCTCCCAGAGCTGTTGTGAAGATCAAACGAAATAATAATTGCAAAGCTCATAGCACATTGTCTGGCAAAATAGTAAATGCCATATTAATATAAGCTACCAATCATTATAAAACACAGCATAGTTCCAGGAGGTACTTAATGAATCCTTCTTTCCTTTCTTCGTTCCTTCGTTCCTTCGTTCCTTCGTTCCTTCGTTCCTTCCTTCCTTCCTTCCTTCCTTCTCTTTCCCTCCTTCTTTTGCTCCTTTTATTCCTTCTTTCCTTCCTTCCCTCCTTCCTTCCCTCTTTCCTTCCCTCTGTGTGGATGAAAGAGTTCGGAGTCTGAATCTAAGGTCAGAAAAGGTCTTTATTCTTTCTCATGAGAAAGGACTCTACCCCCTGTTGCCTAGCATGGCATCTGCAGGGAGAGAGAGCCAGGTGGAAGCCAGCCCATGCTTATATGATCTTCTAAGGCAGAAATCCAATCCCCCCAACTGGCCTTCACTCTTGTTGGTACGGGGGCTGTCCTACAACCTAAGTGCAGGAATCTCTCTGAGACAAAGGACCCGAAAACATGTGGGTGTCCAATAAAAACAGTCTTAACCTTATTTGGCATATCTTCTGCTGTGTTGGCTCTGGGGGAGGATCTCCATTGCTCTAAGTCCCAGATCGCTTGAAGGTCAGGTGACTTGATCTTAGGCCTAGTGAATACTGAAACCATTCTAGATTTGATTTTTCAGAATGGGGAAACTTCACTATAAATTATCCCTCACATTTCTTTCCTTCCTTCCTTCCTTCCTTCCTTCATTCCTTCCTTCCTTCATTCCTTCCTTCCTTCCTTCCCTCTTTCCTTTCTTCCCTCCTTCCTTCCCTCCCTCCTTCCTTCCTCCCTTCCTTGTACATAGCAGCATAGATATGGGACTGGAATGGGCCTTAGCAATCATGGATCATTTTGTACTATAATTATACATACACATATAATTCCCTCACTTGTATATTTATATGTGTGTACACGTACACTAAGCTCCATGAAGATGAGAACGGGTCTTCCTTATTTAAACTCCGGCCTTCCTCGCGTTTTCTCAGCTCTCTTCACATGCAGCAGTGCAGCGTGGGGCTGACAGGAGAACATCAGATGTATAGCCATGTTGCGTGCCCTTGACATTTTACCTTTGGCATTGATTAGCTGTGTTATTAGTCACTTAACCTCTCCCAGGCTCAGCTTCCTCCTCTTTGAGATGAGGAACTGATACCTCCCTGGAAGGCTGGGGTGAGGCCCAAAGGAGATAGATAGAGAGATGTGAAGGGCTTTGTAAACCTTAAAGGCATCTGTAGATAGAATGGAATCAAGAAGCATTTGTCAGGTGCTTAACGTCACAATAGCTTGCCTTGATATATTGCCTTAAAGTTGAACGAAGCTTTGTATATGTTCTCATTTGATTCTTATAAAAACCCTGAAAAGGGAACTGTTACTGTGACCATTTTATAGGTGGGGAAATTGAGCCTCAGAGAGGATAAATGACTTCTGAGGCAGAATTTGAATTCAGGACTTAGGGACTCCAAGTCCAGCCTTCTGACAAGTCATCCATCTTACCATATGCCACACACTGTGCTGAGCCCTGGAAATACTAATAACTAGCATCTATATTTTGCTTTAAGATTTGCAAAATAATTTATATATGTTTACTTATTTGATTTATGTGGTAATGCTCTCATTATCCCCATCCCCATTGCCTGAGGCAAGCAGGTTAAGTGACATGTCCAGGATGAAAGAGCTAGTAAGTATCTGAGGCTGGATTTGAACTCAGGTCTAGTAATCCATTTATGGTAGGATTGATTTTATAGACTTATAAAAAACCTTATCAGATAAGACTAATGATGATTATGGCTTTTTATGGCTTAGGTGAAAGTACTTAAGTCAAGTGGAGATGATAATAAGAATGGGTAAAGTGTGACCTTGATGGTGTGATAAGAAGGGTCACCTCTGGTTTGCTAATTGGTTCTAGGATCAAAGAAATCTCTATTTGTCTTCCTAGATCTTAGGTAAGAAAGTTACTATCCTATGAGGGTTTGCCAGAGTTTCAGGTCTTGTGAAAAATCTGTTTGGGACATATAACACATTCTACCGCAATATCAGTGGAGCAGCTAGGTGACGCCATAGGGGATAGAGCGCTGGACCTGGAGTCAAGAAAACTCATCTTCCTGAGTTCAGATCTGGCCTCAGACACTTACCAGCTATATGATCCTGGGCAAGTTACTGTTATGTATAAAATGTTCAAGAGAAATAGTTTCTGGGCAATTAATCATTTTATTAATCATACTAGCAATAATTAATAAAAGGGTCAATGGCACTCTCTAATGCTGTAGATCTTTCATGGAATCCACTCATTGTCTATGGAACAATGGGTGTCCTGAGGGTGGCCTTCACTCTGAGTGGTTAACAATTAATTATAAGAATGAATATTATAATGAGAGGTGGGTTTATTCTAATGGTGGACTGAGAGACCTACTCTAATCACTCAGTCTTGGTCAAAGAGACTTATCTATACCCATATTACCCCACTTAGGGTAATCTAGACAGAAGAGGGAATCCCCTTTTACTCAGGCTTGTCTGAGTAAAATACAATGGGCTGGAATCCATCAATTCACCTAAACTAAAATTTCTTTACCTTTTGATCAAATCTGAGTTTTCCAGTTGGGTCAGGTTCACCCAAGATTTCATCTTATTATCAGTCCTGCCCTTCAAAGGCTATCTGAATAACCCACAGGGGCTGATTTCTTTTCTTATTTTTTTCTTTTAGAGGGGGGAGGGCAAGGCAATTGAGGTTAAATGACTTGCCTGAGGTCATATGGCTAGTAAATGTTAAGTGTCTGAGGTCATATTTTAACTGAGATCCTCCTGACTCCAGGGCTGATGCTCTATTCACTGAGCTGCCCCAAGGGGCTGATTTCTAAATGAGGAAGGAAGGGGAAAAACCTTAGTCCTAATTCAGTAATTGGCCATCAAAATAAGACAGAAATAATCATTTCTCTCATTAATTAACCCAGTTTGCCTCAGTTTCCTCATCTCTAAAATGATCTGGACACTGAAATGGTGAACCACTCTAGTATCTTTCCCAAGAAAACCCCAAATGGTGTCACAAAGAGTTGAACATGACTGAAAAACAACTCAACAACAAACCATAATATTTTATATATAAAATATAAAATAATATATATAATATAATAATGTAATATAATATATTATATATAATATAATAATGTATTATATATAATATATAGTAATATATAATATAATATAATATAATATATATGTATATATATAATATAATATAATATATATGTATATATATATATATATATAATATATCTTACATAGCTTCTCTGAATCCTCTTTCAGTCCCTCTGTTATTCCCCATAATTGGGTAAGGCCATGGCATTAGACTTACTTATGCCTGGCATTATTCTTGTCTTACCAACGAACAATGACTATGATCCCACACATCCTAGCCTGGTTGACAGAAAGCTGATCTGAGTTAGGAAGATTTGGGTTTACCTTTTGTCTTGGATAGAATGACTGTATGACCTTGGGTAAGTCACTGAATGTCTCAGTGACCCAGTAAATTCTTTAAGATTACAATTTGCAAAGCCAATGCTGATCCACATGGTAGAGACCATTGCTTACCAAAGGGAAAAGGGCCATTATAGTATAGTGGAAAGATCATAGGCTATGAAATCAGAGGACCTGGATTCAGATCTTGTATCTGATACTACATATAGTCAACAGACATTTATTAAGTGTTTATTATTTGTGTAAAGCATTGGAAATAAAAATGTGAGGAAAAAGAAAGGTAGTACTTGCCCTCAGAGAGTTTACATTCTAATGGGGGAAGATAACACGCGAAAGGAAATTGAAAAGCTGGGTTGGGAGGAAGAAGTTACCCACACTGGGACACCATAGAGAAAGAAGTCCAGAGAATCAGGAGTGGGGCTGGGAGAGAAGTGAACGTGGCTGGCCTGAGCATATCCTTAAAATCATGTTCCTGGGAGTATATTTTTTGTCCTTTCTTTTGAAGAGGAGCAGTGACATCATCAATTAGATTTAAATGTTTCAGAGTTACACAAAGTCATCAGTACTGGACATCAGTCTTAGCTATGTGACCTCACATACACCTTCACCCCCTTCACTACTGCTGTGGAGATTTCATATAATCATAGATCTAGAATGAGAATGGCCATCTAGTCCAGATGAAGAAACTGAGGCCCAGACAGGTGAAGCAATAAGGTTATATAGTTAGAAGGCGGCAGAACTGGACTTTGAATGCATAATATCTGAATCCAAATTCCGAGGTGGAGGATGGGGTGGAAGAGTGGGATGGAGGTGAGGGGAGGGGACATGGCAAAGAAAAGCAATGCATGTAAATGAATCCGCCTCATCTTCCAACTCATGTGGTTTTGGGTTTTCCTCTAGTTCCAAAGCTGAAACAAACAAACAGAACAAAACAAAAAAAGGAGAGGGTGAGGTCATATGAGAAAGTCTCGTTATGAAGCGCCAGTTCTGGACTGACAGAAGTGTGGAGGGTGTGCAGTCTTGGTTTAGTCTCTCAAGCGAACAAATGAAAATAAAGTTGAAGATGTGATTAGGAAGGGAGGAGGAACCAGGAAATACTGGCTTAGCACCATTTTTTTTTAAAGCTTCTGGTGGCTCTGGGGCAGTGTGGTATGATGGATAGAGAACTGACCCTCCAAGTCGGGAAGGACCTCAGTCAGACTGAACGAGTCAAGCTCACAGTGGCCCCAGGTATCTCTCTAAGACCATAAATCACAGGGCAGGCACAGATCAGTACTAGGATCAAGGGAGTTAGGTTGGGGTCAAAATGAAGACTTTCTTGCGATAAGTTTTATAATTTTTTCCTTTGTCATTCATTCATTCATTCATTTATCTATCTATCCATTCATTCATTCATTTATCTATCTTTTCATTTATTCATTCATCTATCTATCCATTCATTCATTCATTCATCTATTCATTCATTCATTCATCTGTCTATTTATTCATTCATTCATTCAATCATTTATTTATTTATTTTTACCATCATTCTATGTGTCTGTGGTTGCTAAGAGTGAAAGAACCTTGGGAAAATCTCAAGAGGTTTATGTTTACTTTGGGAACAGGATAATTGGGGAGAAGTAAGATATTTTCTTATAATAATAATGATAATGATAATAATAATAATATGAGTAGAAGTAGTAGTAATATCTGGCATTTCTAGAGTGATTTACTTGAATTACAATGTAAGTGTTGACTATCATATTATTTAAAGTTTGCAACTTTAAGTTGCTATGTAAATGTTAGCTATTATAATGTCATTTCAAACTCATAGCTGTCTGGGAGAGTGTTATTATTATCCCTGTTTTATAGGTGAAAATTGAAGCCCAGAGAAGTTATATAATTTTTTTCTTTTCTTTCTTGAGGCAGTTGGGGTTAAGTGACTTTCCCAAGGTCACACAGCTAGTACATGTCTGAGGCCAGATTCAAACTCAGGTCCTCCTGACTCCAAGGCCAGTGTTCTATTCACTGAGCCACCCAACTGCCTCTATGATTTACTCAGGGTGATCCAGCTGGTGTCAGAAATAGAAGTTGACCTGCGGCTTTCCTGAGTCTAGGTCCAGTGTCTTATCTGATGTGAACTATTCTGTAGAGGGCCTGGGGGGGGTGGATCTGAATGGCAGAGTTGGCAGAGCATTTCCGGGTACCTCTAGAATGCAAGGAGGGGGTGATTAAGGATCTGACCAGGGTGGAGAAGCTCTCAGGTTTTTACAGTGTCTGCTTATTTGCCTCTGATATCTTTAATCTCTTCTCTTTGGAAATCAGCACAGTTTGGGCCATGGGAACTATAATCCACCTCCCAATGTCAGACAGGAGTGGTGAGCCAGGGGTGGGTGGGAAATCTTTCAGTGAGAAGTTTGATTCTTGGTATCCTCAAGCTCCTCTTAGGGAAAGATGGAGAGATATGGCCAAGATGAGCTTACTATGAAATACATTTGAAATTGGTGGAATGAATGGACCCCCCAAATTAATTATTAATGTGTCTGTGTCAATTTGAAAGGAGATCTTCAGTGGTGGGTTACAGAGATCTGTGCTTAACACACATTTATCATTTAAGAAAAAAATTATCTTTATAAATTTTTTTATTTTTTTGGTTACATTTTGAGGTCTGAGTTTTCTTTCTCCCTCCCAACCCTGAATTAGAGAAAGATTTGCCATATTTAACTTTTTTTTTAATCAATGATTTAAAGAGAATAGTAGAATGTTTATCAAATTTGCAGACAATACAGAACTAGGAGGGATAGCTAACAAGTTGTTAATGAGGAGTCCAGATGCAAACAGACCTTGACAGTCTAAAATGGGGATGGGGAACCTGCGTGCAACCTTAAGGCCACATGTGGCCTTCTAGATCCTTAGTGTGAATTTAAGAATCTTAATCTAGATTTTAGTGTGCACTTAAGCATCTAGAAGGCCACATGTGGCCTTAAGGCTGCAGATTCCTCACCCCTGGTCTGAAATATTAGGCTAAATCAATGAAAAAGAAACATGATAGAGGTGACTTATGTTTATGTTCTAGAAAAATCAACTTCAAAACAAGATGGAAGAGGCCTGCATAGAAAATAACTTGTATGAACAAGATCTGGGGTTTTTGGAGGAAGGCAAGATTGATCTTGGCCAAAAACACCTGTCATTCAAGTGCTCAGGGTCTGTGACTCCTTTTGCGTATGACCATATCTTTATTAATTCAGATTCTTGCCTTGATTTGCTCATGATTGCTCAGCCAGTGTGTGTCAGAAGTAGGACTTCTCCCTGGCCCTAAAGCTAGCTGTCCACTGTCATAATATCTCTTCATCTTGTATCTTAAGAAATGTTGAAAGTGGCATCTGTCCAGTACTTGAAAAGTGATAGGTTTGTTGTATCCTACCCTGGTCAGAGCACATAAGAATATTGTGGTTTTTCTCAACATCGAATTTTTAGGAAAGGTATTGGTAGAGAAGTTTTTAGGAACACATCTGGATCTAAAATAATATCTAGCTAGCATTTATATAGTGCTAAGGGGAAGCTAAGGGACGCCATAGTACACAGCATGCTGGTCTTGGAGTCAGGAAGACTCATCTTCTTGAGTTCAAATCTGGTCTCAGACAATTACTAGCATTTTGTTCTGGGCACCTTGTTATGAGGCAGGGGTGGAGAACCTGTGACCTCGAGGCCACATGTGGCCTTCTAGGTCCTCAAGTGTAGCCCTTTGATTGAATACAAACTTCACAGAGCAAATCCCCTTAATAAAAGGATTTGTTTTGTAAAACTTGGACTCAGTCAAAAGGCTGCACCAAAGGACCGAGAAGGCTACATGTGGCCTTGGAGGCCACAGATTCCCCACCCCTGTTATAGGGAATGAGAGTGGATTTCTAGTAGAGCTCTTTTAGGAGAAGAGCCTATAGTCTTAAGGAGACCGTGTAATGTTGAATTCATGCCATTGAAGGAATTGGGGGCATTTAGCCTAGAGCTGAGAAGATTTAGGAATGACACATCGTTGTTCTGTTGTTTCAGTCACGTCTGACTCTTTGTGAGTCCATTTGGGGTTTTCTTCGCAAAGCTACAAGAATGGTTTTGCCATTTCATTCTCCAGTTCATTTTATAGATGAGGAAACTAAGTCAAAGAGGGTCAGTGATTCACTCAGGGTCACATGACTAGAAAATGTCAGAATCTGGATTTGAACTCAGGTCCCTAGGCCCGACACTCTATCCACTGTGCCACTTAAAATATAGTAGCTGATCTTAAATATTTAAAAGGCTGTCATGTGGAAGAAGGATAAGAATTTAAGAAAGAATTATTCTGTTTGGGTTTAGAGGGTAGACTGAGGAACATTTGGAGAAAGCCATAAAGGTCTAAATTTAGTTTTGATGTCAGGAAAAACTTCCTAATAATTAGAGCTCCAAAAGTGACCTGGGATGTCTTGGGACATCCCTTCACTGTTTTCCAGTAAAGGCTGGAGGACTTCTTGTTAGTGATGGACCAAATGAGTTTTAGATCAGATAGGAGATGATGCCAGAAGACCTTTCCAACTCTGAGATCCTTTGATTCTGGAATCTCGAACTGAAATTCTGAATAAGAACAATGACAAAAATTGCTCCATGTGGTAGTTAGATTTTTCTAGTAATAGAAACATAATCTTTCAAGTTATCCTATATTAAATTAACTTTGGAGGCCTGGATAGGGAACCCAACCAACATATCTAATTGTTGAGGCAGCTAGGTGGTTCAATGAATAGAGCACTGGGCCTGGAGTCAGGAGGACCTGAGTTCAAATGCGACCTCAGACACTTAACACTTACTAGCCGTGTGAGCTTGGGCAAGTCACTTAACCCCAATTTTGCTGCCTTCCACCCTCCAAAAAGCAAACAAAACAAAACAAGTCTAATTGTTTCTATTACGTAAATTTTTGGGGGGGGGGTGGATCTTGAGGGATATTCTGATAATTTACAGCTTCTTTCAATACGGATAACGATATCCTTATGCCTACCCCATAGCGAATGCTTTTTAATTATCAGTTGTATTATGGTGTCCATTGGTTGCTTTCTGTTCAAGAGTGTTTGCTTCTTTTAATAAGGCAGAAAATGTTAAAGCTTCTGCTTACCAATACAGTGAAATGTACTGAAGATGTAGTTGTGCCTGCTTTTTTGCCCAGACAAAGATCAATGACAAATACATGCTGCTTCCTTTAAAAGTATTTCCTCCTTCTTTCTCTACCCTGTCCTCTCCCTGCCCCCACCTCTTTGTGGTAACCACCAAAATCCCCATCTACGTAGTAATAACAAAAGAAAATACAAAATGCCATGTGCCCTGAGTCAAGGAAGATTAGGTATTTGAACTCAGATGTAATCTCAATTATACGTTCTTCTTAATGGCTCAATTTATGAGAAAATACAGAACCAAGTTTGTAGACTCTTAACTATGTGTGCCAACATGTCCGTAATAATGCTTACTGCTGTCTTCTGTTCCTACCCTCCCAGAGTTTTTTTCTTTCTCATGGTCATCCATCCTTCAAATCAACTTGAAGAACCAGGTTGACCAAAAAAAAAAAGATGATGAATTTGCCTTTTAAATGTGAAATGCAGGAAAATCATTGTTAAAAATCTACAAAAGTCAGTCTTCAGGAGCCAATAAATGCTGGAGGAAATGTCAAGGCGACTGAGGGAAAAAATGAGATAAAGGCTAGATGTGATGGGTGAGAGTGCTGGAGCTATTTTGGGCAATCCCCAAAGGGACCTTGCATTACAAGGGAGAGAGAGGCCATGGTGGTTGAGACCACACCTGGGCCACTGTCTGCTGCTTGGGGAACTCTAGGACGAGAAACACCAGGGAGGTCCAGGGAAGAGCAGTAACAGTGATAAACAGAGCTAGAGAATTGATTTGTGAGAAGAGATTAAGGAAGCTAAATGTGTTTAACTAAGTGAAGACTAAGTGAGACCTGACAATTGCCCACGAATATTTGGGAAGTGTAAACAATGAGGGGAAATATTTAACACAATATGAGGCTTAACTGGGAAGAAAAGGAACTTGCGGGAAATTTCTGGGTTCATTTTTCTGTGGACCTTCATTCAAGGTCTGTGAAGAAATTTTAAGACATTAATGAAAGTATAAAATTTCACCAAATAGTGACTATAAAAGTACCTTTAGTTTGCATAGAAAATAGCCCAGTGGGGAGAGAGCTGTGCCTGGAACTGGAAAGGCCAGATGCTTACTGGGTGAGGGATCATGGGCAAGTCACTTAACATCTGTTGCCTCAGTTTCCTTATTTGTAAGGAAGAAGCCTCCCAGGCTTCTTATAAGGACAAAATGATAAAATATTGGTAAAAACTCTTTGCAAATCTTAAAATGCTTTATAAATATTCTTCATCCTTATAAATTTTTTTTTGTTGGGCACATTTTTTCTCACTTAATAGTATTTTACTTTTTCTAATTACATATAAAGATCAATTTCAACATTCACTTTTATAAGATTTTGAGTTCCAGTTTTTTTTCCCATCCGCCTTCTGCTCCCCTCTCCCCGTCCCCAAGATGGTGAGCAATCTGATGAAGGTTATACATGTACAATCAGATTAAATATATTTCCACATTAGTCACATCCTTGTAAATTCTTATGAAAATCGTTAACCCTTAATTCTTTTTTATTTGACTTAATTTTTTAAATTAAAAAAAGTTATTTCTTTTTTTTTTTACATCCCTCTGATTTCTGAATCCACCTAGCAAATCCTCTTTGTAACAAAAATAAAGCAAGCAAACAAGAAAGACAAATGAAGCAATTTAGCAAAAGTAATCATCATTTCAACTCAGTCGGACAGTCTATGCTATAGTCCACATGTCCAAAAAGAAGGGAGAGAGGCAGGTTTTCTCATCACTTCCTGCAGACATGTAGGATTACAAAGCCAGAAAGGACCTCTGTTTTACAGATGACGACACAGAGGCCCAAGGAGGTTGAATGACTTTCTGAAGGTCATAGAACAAGTAAACAACAGAAGTGGAATTGGAATCGAGGTCTGCTTACTGGAGAGAGAACAGTCTTTCTACTATGTCACACTGACACATTTTTGACCTAGAATTCTTCAGGGAATTTTGTATATGAGGTTTGAATAAAGCATGGAACTGGGAATGACACAATTCAGGTAGTATTCTAGGCTCTTTGCCTAATTCACTGCATGACCTTGGCCAAGTGTGGGGCCTGAGTTTCATCATTTGTAAAATAAGCAATAAATTTTGTATTGAGTTTATTTATTTATTACTCCATCTATAAATAAGTTCATTCATTCATTCATTTATTTATCTATTCATTCATTCATTTATTTATTTATTCATTATCCAAGGTTCTCTTTCTGTCTCTGTCTCTCTTTGTCTTTCCATATATGTATATGTAACATAGATGCATGC
Organism: Pseudochirops cupreus; assembly: GCA_028627135.1. Classification (NCBI taxonomy): domain Eukaryota; kingdom Metazoa; phylum Chordata; class Mammalia; order Diprotodontia; family Pseudocheiridae; genus Pseudochirops; species Pseudochirops cupreus. Next base: position 165,902,918 of record CM053583.1, read on the forward strand.
ATGTATATGT
>CM053583.1:165903427-165969180 GCA_028627135.1 Pseudochirops cupreus
CTATCTATCTATCTATCTATGTCTGTGTCTGTCTGTCTATCCATTCATCCATCTATCTATCTATCTATCTATCTATCTATCTATCTATCTATCTATCTGTCTATCTTTCTATCTATCTATCTATCTATCTATCTATCTATCTATCTATCTATCCTTAAAAAAGGGATCAGCCTATGGCTGATTAAAACTAAGATTATTTTTATTTCATCTCAGTGCTGAAACCATTTAGATCACACAACTCATTTCCGAGTAGTCATCTCCCAGCAGGCAGACACATCTCACTGAAGAACCTAAACCCCAGACAAAACATTGTTTTCTGTTGCTGATACTAAGAGGCTGTGGCCACAACAGCAGTGCCTTTCAGGAAAGCAAGCTCTCAGACAATGCTGGTTTCTTGGGGAGGGATTAATTTCATCGAATGCCACACACAGAGATTGCAAAAAAAAAAAATACCAAAGAAGGTAAGGCCCTGGAAAATCCAATTGAAGAAAAATACGTTAGAAGAATGGTTCACACAGGGGGCTGAGCGGGATGACCAGCTGCATCTTTTTCATGTTTAATTTCTATGACTTGGATTTATTACAAATTTCTACAGATTCCCTTTGGTTCATGCACAGCTGTCCTTGTTCACCATTCATGTGCAAAACTGAAACAGGCTTTCCTCTGAGTGACTTTCTTTTCAGGCTTGGCCTGGTGAGCAGTAGTTTCATTTTTGCTCAGTTCTGATCAATCTTAGGAGAAAGAATTTACAATTTTGTGTTGAGTTTACTTATTTATTTATTCATCCATCCATTTATTCATTCATTTATTTTGGGGCATTTGGTTTGCATCAGGCCTGGGATTTTAACGAAATAGAGAGCTCTTGATGTGGAAATTCCCTTCACTTCCAACAACAAAAACTAACATTTATAGCACTTCCTATGTGCCAGAAAAAAAAAATACTATCTCATTTGATCCTCACAAAAACCCTGGGAGGTAGATGCTATTATCACACCCATTTAACAGATTGGGAAACTGAGGCAGGTGAAAGTTAAATGACTTGTCCAGAGTCACACAGCAAGTAAGTACCTGAGAATGGGTTTGAACTCAAGCCTTTCTGATTCCAGGTCCAGTGTTTTATCCACTGGGCCTCCTAGATTCTTCTCTATATATCAGTAGAGAATGATGGAACAACACAGTGTCAGAAGAATAAAAATTCCTAGGGACTTAATGGTCAATGGAGTGACCCATGTGTGGTGGGTGTAAGTAGACCACAAAATATGATTTATGATGACATTGCCTAGAAATAGTATAAGAGAATAGTGCATGAGAATGAATGGGAAAGGAGATGGGCCATTATGTAGTGAAACAAGAACTTTCCAGTGGACATCTTGAATCACTGGTATCCATGAATTATCAAAAGACTGGGAGGAAGATGTCTCAGATATTCAGAAGATCTAAGTGGAAGACTTATGGGAGGACACGAGTCAGAATTACACAAAATAAGAAGGTGTGGGTGAGTTACAATCTGCACAGTTGGAGAGAGTTCTCTCGTGGATGAAATTGTGGCATGTATTTGTTTTGTGCAGTGGAAAGAACATTTCATTTGGAGTCAGAAAAGCTGAATTAGATTCCTGGCTCACCACTTATTACCTGTGACTTTTGGCCAGTGCATTAACACCTTTGCAATTCAATTTCATCCTCTGGAAAATAAGAGTATTGGACTAGATGTTTCCCTCCCCGCCACCCCATCTCTTCCAGCTCAAAATATTGTGATCAAAGCTTATATTAGTTCTATCAGCATTAATTAGTTCTATTCTGATTGTATGCAAAAGCAACACTAAACCAAGTTAGTTTAAAATATGTCAAGAATCAGAGAATTTGAGAATTATAGTCTTAGAAATAGATGAGACCTTTAAAGGTCATCCATTCAAAGGTCCTTAATCTTTTTTATTTTTTTCATGATAGCCCCCTTTGTCAGTATGATGAAGCCTATGGACCCCTTCTCAGACAAACTTTTTTAAGTGCATAAAATAAAATACATAAAATTATAATAGAGACAAATTATATTAAAATATAGTTACCAAAATATTTTTTAAAAATCTGCAAGTTTATGGACTCTTGGTCTAGTCCAAGTTTCATTTACAAACGAGGAAAAGGAGGTCAAATGATGTTTTGCCGAAGCAAACATGACTTTATTTGTACTACTTGCTTTATATGTGCAAATTTATGTGATTGTCCTGAAACAGGCATCATTTTCTAATTTGGTTGCCTAATGAGTCAAATATTATAAGTGCAAATAATATGCGTACAGGAAACACTCGCCTATTATACACATAATGTAAAGTTTTGTTTCCATCCATTCTGGTGTATCTAACTTCTTTCTTTCCTGATTCTTTCACATTTTTCTCAAGCATGCTCAGCTTTCCCATTTTTTAAGATGTTGCTTTTTCCTATCTAGTACTCCCAATTCCCTTTCTATCTCTCTTATCAAATTCAAAATTATTCCACTTGAATAAAGCATCCTTTTCTGTTCTGTTCTACCCATTCCCTTTTTGATCCCTTATATTTGCTTCTCTGTTAACTCCATTAAAAGACTAATAACTATAATCATTTATGACCCCCTTCTGGTTTATTTGAAAATTATATCTTCTATATTCTCTGGTTTTGATAACCTTCCTTTGTGACAATCTGATCTTGTTTTTTCCTCTATTCCTTAGGTCATTCCTCCGTCTACTTTGCTCACTCTTATTTCTTTGCTGTTAACATACTCTTACTTAAAGTTAGGCTACCTTTGCAAAGTAGGCTGGACAAATTCTCAGAATGGTTGTATCTTCTGTTTTCTTTGTTCATAGATGTTTTCATCCTTCTTTTTTTTTTTTTTTTTGCTTTTGGAGGGCAATTGAGGTTAAGTGAATTGCCCAAAGTCACATGGCTAGTAAGTGTTAAGTATCTGAGGCTGAACTGGAACTCAGGTCCTCCTGACTCCAGGGCTGGTGCTCTATTCACTGCGCCACCTAGCCACCCCTATCCTTCATTTTCAAAGAAGACCAGTGACATCATGACATGAGGTCTTGAGTTGTGCATGAATTGGATTTAAGTGAGGCAAAGCTGCACAAGATCATCAACCTCACTCTCTTCCTGAGTCATTGAAGTCACAGCAAAACAAAAGTTAGAAGGACTGGTGATGGCCTGGGATGTAGTCTTCAATGTCTGATGGAGTTCTAAGCACTCCCCAGTATCCGCTCTAATCATCTTCATGGTCATTGGAACAAATTGTTCTCATCCGCCTATTCCACTAGAAGACCTCTTCACATGCTTGGGGTAGATATCCTTTAACTCACCAATAGGTTTGAGGCCTGTCCATTACACTCACTCTGGTTTGACCCATCTGCTGAGACGATTTGACCCAGATGTGGCCACTGCACACACTATCTTGGAGCCACAAGTAAGAGTTGGGTGAAAGGTGGACACCAAAGGGAGATGAGAAGAGAGTTGCTAGTCCTCCCTGCCCATCCCAAACAGATACTTAACAAATATTACTGAGAGATTGTGGGGTTTCCAGATTCCTTAGGGGTTTTCTCTCTCTCTTTTTTTTAATCTTTGTTTTGCTTTCCTAGGATGTCTCTTCCTCTGGAGAAGGTATTTTTAGTATGTGTTTCCTCCAGTTGTTTTATGTGTCTGTCTCTTGCCCAAGCAGCTCTGGGATTTGGGTACAAAGATTTGGGGATTGACTGTAATGAATTTATCCTGAAAGTTCAGTGAAAGCTAAGAAATCCTACATAAAATATTTTGAGCTACTAGTGCAATTTTGCAAGTGAAGACAGTTTGCATTGGCAAATAATGGGAAATAAATTTGGGGAGATAGAAGGAAGCCAGATTCTGGAGTGCTTTGCATTCCAGACCAAGGAATTTGGACTCTATTCTATAGGCAGTGAAGAGTCATGGGAACTTTTTGAGTTGGGGAGGTGTGAGCAAGGCAGTGCTTTGGAAGCTTAATCTGGTAGCAGTGTGCAGGTTGCTTCAAACTGGAGACGGGATTTTTTAGTTAACTTTTGAACAAGAGTCCCAGTATGTGGTAATAGAGTCCAGAGGAAGGATGGTAGGTTAGGGGAATGGAAAGGAAGAGAGAGAGCTAGACATGTGAATAGCATTATGAAAGAATAATTGACAATATAAGGTGAATGATTTAAGGTAGGAGACAAGGGAGAAGGAGAAATCCTGGGTAAGCCCACAGTTTTTGAGCTGGGTAACTGGAGAATGATATTATTGATAGAAAAATCTGGAGAGTCAGCTGGAGGTGGGTGAGAGTTGATGAATCAGTTTTAGAGCTCTTGAATTTGAAGTGATAGTAGATGTATGAATGGAGATGTTTAGCTAGGAATTGGAAACAAATGATTAAAGTGTGAGAGAAAGGTCAGTGTTGAAGACATAAATTTAGGAGTCACTCACACAGAAGCCATAGCTGAAATGATGGGAATGGTTGTGAACTGTGAGGGACACAGCACAGAATGAGAAGACTTGAGGATCAAGAACTGATTCACTTTGAAGGTGTAGGAAGAAATGCAGGCACTAAAAGGGATGAAGAAAATGTGGCCTGAAGTAGGGGGAGAATTAAGGCAGTAGAATGTCACAAAAGCAAAGGAAGAAAATATGTGTTTGTTCAATGATATTGAATTACATGGAGAGGTCAAATATCATGTAAGTGTTTTATATTTGCAATTTTAAAATTTATTTATGTATTCATTAAAAAATCAACTAATTCCAAATTCTCTCTCTTCCTCTCTTCTCTCCCCTACCCAGTGAGGAGGCAAGTAATGTCAATTATACATGTTAAGTCATGCACAAAACATAATGAAAATATTTTACGACAAATACAATGTGTGGAAAAGAGAAACTTCCAACAAAATGCTTAATTCTTGAATAAAAATTTGATGACTGTTTGAACATGATTTAAAGTAGAACATGAATTGCAAAAATATTAGCGAAAGGCACTGGACTTGTGATTTCATTGGCATAGGAGGAGCTCCCAGGTGAAGAAAGCCCCTCTACTAAGGCCCCCTAGCAACTTCATCTTTTGAGAGTAGTCCAGAGTACTGAGAAGCCTGCCCAAAGTCATGCCAGTATGTGTCAAATATAGAAGCCATACTCAGGTCTTCCTGGCTTGGAGGACAATTCTCTATCTACCATATAACTTCTAGGAATAGATACTACTTCTGTTATAAGTAGCTATAACAATTAACAATGGCTAAAATAATTAATAATAAAGAATTATTTATGTAGAACATTTAATCCTTACAAAAACCCTGTGAAGTAGGTGCTATTATTGTCCCATTTTAAGGATATGCAAACTGAGGCTGAAGGTGATTAGGTGACTTGTCTGGGTCATGTAGCTAGTCAGTGTCTGGTAGGATATAAATTCAGGTCTTCCTGTTTCCGGATACAATACTTGATCCACTCTGCCATCTAGCTTCCTTGTAGATAGAACCACATATCAAATCATTCAAGAGATGATTAAGCCAACATTTCCAACCCTGTATGTAATATGCTTCTTCTTATTTCTTCTTTTTTAATCCTCCAGATTTTAATATGACCTGGAGAACCTGCTATGATTTTAATGGACAATAAATTACTTGTATGTTTCTGTCATTCCTTTTTTCACTTGAGAAGTTTTTTGCTCCTTTGTAGCCCATGATGTGGTGAGCTAACTGTCATGAGCAATTAAATCAAATCGTCAGTCCCCAGAAAAGAGAATCCATTACATGTTTTGAATATCTTGTGGCTGCAGCCAAAGTTAAGTGTAAAAACAAAACAGACACCCTCTTTCTTTGGGGCTGATTTTGTAGCATGTGACCAAGATGTCTGAAGCTGGGTTTCGTTGGTGTTCCAGCTTCCAGCCATATTGAATTCATTTCTCCTGGCAGCCTTCTGACTGTTCCACTGTCTCTTTGTTTGAAATGGAAACCGAGCTAGAAGATGTCATCTGCTCTCCCTTTTGGAGCAACTTTGCATTGTTTCTTCCATTTCGTAATCAATCAGCTTTGGTGTTATTGTCAGTACTGTCCTATGACACTATGAGATTCCATTGGAAATAGATTCCAAAGGAAAATCCTGGACTTTGGGTCCAAGAAATGAGGACAGAGGAGATGAGGTATCCAGTGCTGTGTGGATCTTTAAAGCATTTCAAGAAGGAATGACTATAGGGATACAATTAAAATCTAAAAAAAGAATTCTACTTTAAAATCCTTTAAAATAAATTTTTTTAAAACCTTTTTAATGTAATGGAATCCTTTGGGGGGAGTCTGAAAATCAGGGAAGAAACTTTAAAATGCATTAACCCCTTCTTTAAGATAATGACAAGTAATGTAATGTTCATTTTATTTTTCTTTTTGGAGGTGGAAAGGCACGGCAGTTGGAGTTAAATGACTTGCCCAAGATCATAGGGCTACTAAGTGTTAAGCGTCTGAGGCTGGATTTGAACTCAGGTTCTTCTGACTCCAAGGCACTATGCTCCAAACTTCTTTACTATTTTATTCTGTCATCATATAGTATCTCTTAGAAAGCCCTTAGAAATCTCCCTTCAGATGCCCCTGTGTGGAAGATTGCCACCACGGGCATTTTATTGTAGCATTTCCGTACTTGGACAATTTTACACATGGCCACTAACAGACATGTCCAGTCTGAGTTATGGTCCCTGCCATGTGAGTAGGGGGCAACCAAGTTCATGAGCCTCTTGAAATCTCCTTGTCCAGTCTCAACAATTTCCTTTGTCTTTTGATCGGCAGACTGATAAAGCTTACTGTATTGATCTATTTTTATATTCATTTGTAACTTGCACTAATACTTCAGACATGAAAACATGTAGAGAGGGAGATCTAAGGTACTTAGGGCCTGATAATACATATAACCGAGATAATGAGAACTGGTTAGCTCAATAAAGATATGGAGTCTATAAAGTCGGTGACACAGAAGGTTCAGCCATCTAAAGGGTCATGTGGGAGTGACAAGGTGATTCTGTGATCAAGCATAGAAGTGGAAGAACTTGAAGTTTTATCTTGTTTAGTCACTGATGTTCCTCTCTTTGTCCTGTCAACGAAAACATCTTGACTGTGAAGGTACAATGGTAAATCCAATCTTTGGTGCATCAGTTTCCTTATCCGTAAAACGGCAGTGGTGTTTGAGGTAGCCCGTCCCACAAGGATGTTATATAGCCTTATTATTTATAGAATTTAAAAGCATATTTTGATAACTATGGATACAGTTAAGTGTATGTCCCCTTTGACACTCATCACTCTCCATTTTCCCCATCCACTCTCCTGTTCAGGCTTTATATTTTTGTACATGTGAGTTTAAAGTGATTTGAGCAGTGAACAATTTGGAGGGGTTGGGGGAGCGAAGAGAACAATACTGATTTCTAGGACTTTCTGCTGTTTCCAACTAGCCGATGTTTAACCTTCATTTTATTATTTCTTTTAAGTCGTTAAAAATAACGGGTCAATACTCTTGATGCATGTATTTCTCAGTAAGGAAAAAAAAAAACCACTTTCTCTAGAGAATCAGAGTAGAAGAAACTGTTGCCCACAAGATAAGAAGATACAGTAGGCTAGTGATCTTGAGGTTTTGGGCTCTGGGCTGAATGGAGAGCCCCACTAAGCTCAGGTTGCTGTGGGGTTCTTTCCTAATGACACTGTGGGCAGAGGAAGTGTTAGGGGACTTCGTGGGGGGTCAGCAGGCTGCCAGAAGGACCAGAGAAACAACTTATTATCAAGACTTGCAATTCAGGTGGATTTTCTCTTAAACACTACAAAGTCTTTTTCCCCTTTGTTTATGGTTTCTTAAGTTAGAAACCACTTTAGCTGAGTGAAATAGAATAATGCTTTATGGCAGTAATTCTCTCTCTTTTTTTTTTACTTCTCTTATTTTATGAGGAAATATAGGTGAGTGCATTCTGTCTTGGGCTCATAGAATGATCAGTTGAGATCTGGAAGGGATCAGGAGTCATCTAGTCTAATTCCATTCACTTCACATCTGAGGGTACTGAGACTGACACTGAAGTGACTTGTATAAGGTCTTATAGATAGTAAATGGCAGGATCAGGATTTGAATCCAGGTTCTCTAACCTGAAATCTCGGGTTCTTTTCATACTGTCTCACCCTGCTTTACATAGTTGGTAACTTTTAGGATAGCATTAACAACAAAAAGAATTGGAATGGAGCAAAAAATACTGAATGGCCAGGGGTAAGGTCCACTCCTTCCATGAACCCACTTGGTTTATAATAGTCTTCAGCCCCCTCTGAATCTTAGCAACAGGTATCAAAATTCTCTCTATTTAGGGATGTTTCACCCTTTTCTGGGGGACCTAAACAATTGAAAAAAGTCATTGGCAGAATCAGCAAGTCCAAAATCATGATTTTTGTCTCCTGGACCAGCTGAATCAGCAGGAACTGTAGTTTGATTATCCACTGCATTGATAGACCTTCAGGTGGGTGGCAGAAAGCGCCTTTGGTTTCTTCCTCTCTGCCTCCCTTAATCCTCCTGGCTCTGTACTTTGGAAAGCAAATGCCTTAAGACCACTCTTGGAGCATGACCTCTTCACCACTGAGAGGCTTCCTGTTACAGCCCCTAAATCCCCTTTCCTAGAAGCCATATCATGAAATTGTCCCTGGAGGCTGAGGTGGGTTTGACTGTTAGTTTGCTTGAGAGGCAGTTTTAAAATCTCTAGTCAGTTAGGAAAGCCTTCTGGGTCCATGGCCTTACTCTCCCATGATTCTTTGGGGAGGTAAGGCTTTTGGTTCCTTATTCAACTTGTATCTTGATTTTTGCTCCCAGTTTCTGAAAAAGGAATCTTGTGAAGACTCCTGTTTGAAAAGCACATTAGAGACTTTGACCAAAAGGTGCTATTGAACTATGATGTATTAGGTCTTATTTTTGGTTCCAACTAAGGGTTTCCATGCTTTCCATTTTAGCTGTTGGATGGCTGGGTGCCCAGATCAAAAGCCTATTGTCAGGGGGACTGTCTGATATGTACTTGGATAGGTAAATGCAATCAAAGGATGGGGGCCAATGAGCCCAGTCTTAAGTTTCTTAAAACTCTGAACTCTAAAATATAATAGAAGTTTCTAGCTTGCTGGCTCCTTCACCTGAAGAGGTCCCTTGTCTACACTTCTCATCTTGCTGTAAGCTTTTCATATTCAGGCTAGAATTGTGTCCTTCTACAAATGGACAGAAGAATCCTATATGATATATATGCCATTTTTCCCGTCCCTCATCCTAGCATAGAGAAATGAGCTAAGAAAATAATACTCCCCTTGTGGCCTGAGGAATTGGAATGGAATAATATTTATCAAGGAATAGGAGAGGATGTTGGTCTACATTTGGGATGTATGTAAGTTAGGGAGGGGATGCAAAGAATCAGCGGGGAATCCTAGATCACAAATTTAGGGTTGGAAGGGATTTTAGAGGCCAATCCCTTCATTTTATAGATGAGTCACAAAGAGATTTAGTGACTTGCCCACAGTCACATGGAAAGTTAAGTGTCTGAGGCAGGAATTAAATTCATGTATTTCTGACACCAAGCCCAGTGCCCCATTCATTATGCCAGGGGTTGGAGGAGTAGAGAAGAGAGAAGGGAGAGAAATAGATCCCTGAATAGAGGCTTTGGGGACCTGTTGCTGAGTAGGGGATGGAGTATGCTGAAATCGATTTAAGCCAGGTGGGTTCATGGTGGGGGGGGGGCCTTGCAGAGTTCTCCCTACCACCAAGGGCTGTAGTAATGACTGGAGCCTCTAATTAGGAAAACAATCAAGCCTGCAGGATTAGACTTCCCACTTTAGAAAAGACAACTGGTTTTATTTACTCTGGGCTCAGCCTGTGGATGATCATTTGGCTGTAGTTCTGGGAGAAGACCACCTTGGGAGAGAGGCATGTAAATCACGATTTCACTCCTAGTTAAACAAATAAGTGAAAGTTCCAGGGGGGGGGGGTGACCCTTGCAGGGAGCCAAGCATTGCTGTAATTACCAGCTGCCTGCTGAAAGGAGCCGGCGTGGCACACAGAGCGTATGCGTTGGGGCTTGCTTCTGGGAGTACAAGAATATTTTATCTGAAAAACTGGTTCTCTTGTTATCGTGTCAGGGTGAGGGATTTCCAACAGGGCGGTTGACAGGTTAGACAAAAGGCCGGTTCAGTCATAAAGCAAAGATGCAGGTGTTCTCATTTTCCCTGAAGCACTTGTACATACCAGATGCACCGAGCCCTGGTCCAGCTCGCCATGCCCTCCCATCCTTCTCTCCAAATGGATGGAAGGGGTTATAGATGTTGATTAGCTATATGTGGGCAGATATCCTCTATGCCTCCTCCTGGCTTGGGAGTGACCCTGGGTACTTCCACTATAGCAAGGTGCAACCCTTGGCAAGTTCTAGTAGGCTGGGAAAGCTTTGAAGGCTTGCTTAGCTGAGGATGCAGAAGCACATCAAGGACCAGTACGTTCATGAAATTTATGGCAGGACAAAATGGCGTTCAGCACCCTGAGGGCACCATTCTGCTCCTACCGTGATAGTGGAGAGGAGTGGTGAAAAAAGGGAGAGAGGGAGCCAAGAATCACAGTCTGAGGACTGTGTACAAACCCAAGTGTTCCTCTTTTGTCCCTCCTAAATTTTGTCTTATTAGACTTGGCTTATCCTTCTAGCCTATCAGGATCTTTTTAGATCAGATCTCTGACATCCAATGTGCTAGCTAGCCTTGCCAACTTCATTGCATCTGCAAATTTGACAAGTGTGCTTCATGCTCCTTCATCCAAATCACAGTTTTACATGTTAAAAAGCACAAGGTCAAGGGAAGATTTGTAGGTGATCTCCTGGACATATCCTGCCAAATATGACCTCCCTCCATTTTGGTTTTGGCCTCTGGTCATTCGATCAATTCTAGCTGAACTGACTGTGTTATCACCTACCCAGTGGAGTATAAGGGAAGCTGATATACTGAAAAGCAGGGACAGATTTAATTTAATTTACAGAGTAAAGCAAGTAGAGCCAAGAAAACAATGTACAAATGCCTGTAACAATGTAAAGAATTACCACAAAGCAATCAAGAGTGAATATTGTAAAATTTCCAAAAAAACCGACAACCAAGTATGGGGATATGAGAAGAAACCTCCATCATAATCCTCTACAGAGCTGGGAGGTCCCCAGTTATGGAAGATCACACATATTTTCAGAATTTTTTTGCTGTATTGACTTATTCTGGTATTTTTTCCTTTTAAAATTTATTTGTTAGGTGAGATAATTCTGTGGGAGAGGAGAAGAGGGATCCTGGGAAAAATTTTCATGATGTAAATGAAAAAAAGATAATAATATTTATTTTGAGATGTATGCATATATATATGTATGTGCATATATATATGTATGTATATACACACAAAAATATGTGTGTATATATACACACACATACTCCTCTGTGATCTTAAACAAATCATTTAATGCTTCTGGGTCTCAGTTTTATCATCTCTAAAACGAGGGGCTAGACTAGATAACTATTAAAGTCTCTTTCAGCTCTAAATGTATAATCCACACATTTTCACTGGCTGTCTCCCATGCTTGAAATTTTCCCCCTTCTTGTTGATATCTCCTGGCTTTCTTGAAGTCCTAGCCAACATCTCACCTTCTACAAGAAATCCTTCCTAGTCTCCCTTCACGTCAGTTCTTTCCCCTTTGCACCTTATCCTGGCTATATCTTGTTTGTACATGGTTGTTTGCATGTTCTTTCCCCCTCCCCTGCACTTAGATTGTAAGCTCTTTAAGGGGTGGTGGTGGTGTTTGTCCTTCTTTGTCTCCCCAGCACTTAACACGGACTAGGTGCTTAATAAATGTATGTTCCTGTCCCTCTTCCCCTTCCCTAACAAATACTTGTTGAGTGAATCAATCCTACCTTTGCCAAATGTTCATCTAAAAGACAGGGTCTATGTTTATAATATTTGCTAGAGCTACCAGTTTTGTTATCTTGTCAATAAAAGGAATGAGGCTGGTCTGACGTGACCTGTTCTCAATGAAGTCATACTGCCCTTCCCCTCCCCCTTAGTTATCCCTTCCTAGAAATTTGAAAAATGTCTCTTTAGAGAAGCATTTTACAATTTTGCCAGGAAAAAAAAATGGAACTCACTGGCCTATAGTCCTGTACCTCCCTCCCCTCCCTTTAAAAAAATCAGGACATTTGCCTTTTTCAATCATTAGTAAATATTTATTAAGAGCTTCCTATATGTCAGGCACTGTGCTAAGTGCTAGAAATACAAAGCAAGGTAAAATATAATCCCTGCTCTCCAATATTATTCCGCTTCTCTCATTGCCCATGGTCTTTCAAACATTACCAGCAGACGGTTATTAATCACACCTGCTAATTTTTTCAGTATCTTAGGTTTTGTGGGAGTCTACTGAGCTGACCTCATTAAGGGCAGCTAGAAGCTCAATTAACATTTCCTTACTTACTTGGGTCCCTCTATTAACCATTCACCCCCATTCTGCCCAAAGCAAAGAATATTTTCCTTGGACAAGAAAGCAGACCCAAACTTAGATTTCCATCGTTCATGGAAACAAAGTGAATGCCTTTCCATTGGGAAACAGCTAAACAAATCGTGGTATCCAAACTTCATGGAATATCTATGCTGTAAGAAATGATAAACGTGATGGGTACTGAAAAGCAAGGAAAGATTTAAATGAACCAGAGATGAGTAAAGTAAGCAAAGCCAAGAAAATTATACAAAATGCAAACCTATACAACAATGTAAACAGAAAGAAAAATTTAGAACAATCATGGTGATGTGAGAAGACACCTCCATCATCATCCTTCACAGAAGTGGGACGTCCCCAGTTATGGAACATGGTGTATGTTTTCAGACTTTTTTATGTATTGATTTGTTCTGCTATTTTTCCTTTTTTTCTTTAAAAAATATTATCTGTTATGTGGGATGATTCTTTGGGAGAGGAGAGTAAGAGGGATGCTGGGAGAAATTTTTGTGATGCAAATGAAAAAAGATATTAATAAATTTATATAAAAAGAGTTGACTAGTTAAAAACCTTTTCATGGTTGTCAATTGTCAACTTTCACCCTTCCTGAGCTGAACAACGGCTTTGTGCTTTCTTTGATCTTCCTCTTGCTCCCAATATGTTGAATAATAATAATAATAATAATAATAATAATAATAATAAATCCAGTTTTGGTATCTTAAGCATTGACTCCCTTACTCAATTTATCATGTACATTATTGACAATACTTTTACAGGAACATGTTACTCCTTTGTGTTCATCCTTAGTTACTTGCCTTTGCTTCTATCTTTAAAACCTATCTTTAAAAAAAATCTAATTTTGCTAATTCAATCCAATTAAATAAACATTTTTAGGTGACAACTATTATGTAATAAGTATAGTGCTGACCAGGCTCGGGGGATGGAAAGGCAAATAGGAAAAAGTCTTCATTCTCAAAAAATGTATATTCTGCTTTCAGGATACGACATATATACAAGAAAGCTAAGTACAATGAGAATGAAAGGGGAGGTACCTCAACTGATTTTTGAAGGAAGGGAATTAAGGATTCAGAGAGGAAGAGAAAATAGTGGACCATATGTCATATATGGGATGCCGGTTGATGAATTCCCTGTGCAGTTATATTAGTCAATTTAGGAAAGTTCTTCTTTTCCTCCTTATTTTAACTACTTTGTATTGTTTCTCCACGATTTAGTTTTTGAGATTTCCCCCTTGTTCAGGTATGTGTTGGACTAGATGGCCTCTGAGGTCCCTTCCAACTCTCTATTTCTGTTATTTTTATGATTCTTGGCTAACTTCTCTTAGGGAATCTTAGGCTATTGGATCCTCATTCTTTCTGTAAACCCACTATCCATAGGCTTTTTTTTTAAAAACTAAAACCTCTTTGAATGAATACCATTATTTCTAATTCAGCAACAAATTCATATTCCTAATTAGATCTGGAATAATTTCATCTATCTTGATGAAACTAGGAAATCACAAATTTATCAGCTGCTCTGCTTTTGAAAGACGGGGAGTACCAACAAGTATCTGCAAAGTTAGTCTTTCCTCCGCCGCTATAATATGCTTCTGTGACTTCTTTTTATTTTTAAATTCCTTATCCAATTCTGTCTGCAATATCCTCCAAAGCAAATATTGCTTATTTCAGAATCAACTGTCTCTGTTCAGTCATAGCATTTACTAATCGTAAAAATATATCATCTAATTAATTAGGAGAACTATAGACAAAACATTGAGTGAAATTTTAACAGCTCTAATCCAACCCATTTAAACAAGCTCTTGACTGCAAAAATATGAAATGGATGAAAAGAAAAGACACTGACTGATTATTTGCATTTCTCAGGGAAGTTTAATTGCTATAAAACAACTTCCACAATGAGAAGGCCAATATAGTTTGGGAAACCATCCCAGCTCTTTTATCTCCTTGACAAGCAGAGAGCTATGTCAGTCAAGCACAAGACAAATTTTGAATTTAAGTTAATTTGTAAAACATTATTATTATTATTATCATTATTGTTGCTTTTTGGGGGGAAGTTGGGGTTAAGTGACTTGCCCGAAGTCACATGGCTAGTAAGTGTGTCAAGTGTCTGAGGCCGGATTTGAACTCAGGTCTTCCCGACTCCAGGGACGGTGCTCTATTCACTGCACCACCTAGCCATCCCTTGTAAGACATTATTAAGGGAAATGATGGAAGCTAATAAGTAGTATTGCTTCATAAAAACAATGAAAAATGATCCTGCAGAAAGTTATTCAGGAAATTGGAATAAACCATTTCAAGAGCATTTATTGGTAAAAGTGAAGGGACTAAAAACATATCTGTGAAATGGAAAGAACTGACTGAGTTTCTATATTATTTTATTCTCATCACCAGTGAAAAAGGAGCCAATATATTTGAACTCTTATACCTCAGTATCAGTGTATTGTTTTTTAATTTTATTTTTAATTTATGTAATACAACAAGCAGGTGGGAATGGAGGGCTGGTAGTATTGGAAACTTACTCCCATCTGGGTTGAAGGGGAAGCAAGTTTACCTGTGAAGAGGTTTAGAAGTCTTTTGAGATGAGAAAATCGGGGGATAGGCCGGTGTGGGGACTTTCAGAAGGATGCATTGATTAAGATTTGGAAGGTGGGGTAAATAGATATGGGAAGGACTTTTAGAGGGGAGGGTAAAATAAGAAGTACTCAATGTATTGTAAAAAGAAATTGAAATGGCCCTTAAGAAAATGAAGCCAGAGAGAGATTAGACCTGACCAAAAATATACGAAGAAAATCTATTCCGGAAAGAATATCATTTCAAAGAGATTTCAATTCATTGTTTTAGATTATCTCATAAAGGTGAATTTCTTGGGGGGCAGATTGATATAGTAGAAAGGGGGAATAGCTTTAGCTTGGGTTTAAATTCTACCTTTATGCTTACTACCAGTGTGACTTTGGACAAGCAACTTAAGTTCCTTAGGCATCAGTTTCCCTATCTGTAATAAAGAGGGTGTTGAATTAGATAACCGTAGAGAGTCACTTTTAGTGTTAGATCTGTGATGTTCTTCCTAAACAATGGACAATAGCACAAATTATATTTTTATTAATTATAATAATACTATCTAGCATTTACATAGCATTTTAAGATCAATAATGTTCTTGATGTGGATGATCTCATTTGATCTTTTTACTAAAAAAGCATGAAGATATTAGGCATCACCATTAGTAATACTTTGTTGATAGTAGCACATATCTACTTTTTCATCTCTATGAAATCTTTTTGAGAATGGTCTGTGTGAACACAGAGTACCTTTGATGAAATTATGAGAAGGAAACAAAGGCTTTTGTAAAAAAATTTCTATAGCAAACTGTGCCTTTATAATAGTTACACAATTGACTGAGAAATATGAAGATAAGATCTGTTGTATTTATTTCTTCATAAGAGAAAAGAAACATTTAATATACTAGTGCAAAAGACAACTTTTAAATTTTTGAATGGAGGCCTCAATGCAAATATTAAGCTCATATAAGATTATTTGATAGATGTAACCACAGAGATAATTATTCAAGGATCCTTTGATTATCAATATTAGCCATATATTGTTGTTTAGTCATTTTTCAGTCATGTCCAACTCTTCATGACCCCATTTGGGGTTTTCTTGGCAAAGATACTGGAGTGGCTTGAAATTTCATTCTCCATCTCATTTTACAGATGAGGAAATTAAGGCAAGCAAGGTTCAGTGACTTGCCCAAGGCCACACAGCTAGTAAGTGTCTGAGGTTAGATTTGAACTCAGAAAGATCAGTCTTCCTGACTCCAGGCCTGATACTCTGTTCACTGTGTCACTTATCTCCTCTGAGTCATCTATTAGGGGATCGTTTGACATCTACTATGGAAGATGTCTCTCATAAAGCACAGCTTGAGGAAAAATTTCAATTAATAGTGGCATTTTTTAGATGCTTATTTGTTGAAGGCTAAAGGATGGTGTGGATCTCTGCTGTGTTGTGGTGCATTAACTTGTATGTTGCTATGATGGATTCGATTTCCTGGTGTTGGGAGATTTTCTGGTGCCTGAATAAATGTTTTGTTTCTGTCTTCTATATGGAGAGCCTGTTATATTTTGCAATCAAATACCACACAGAAATATTTGTACTGATTGTGGGTGCTGTAAATATTTCATTGACACTACACTCCGTAGCTCTGAGAGGGCAAAGGCTGTTCTAATTTTGTTTTTGCATCTAGTTCAGTGCCTAGTGCTCCTCAAGTTCTTAATAAATGCTTGTTGACTTAGTTTATCCTGAGATTAGCACAGTGCCTAGCACCCAATAAGGGCAGCTAAATGGCACAGTGGATCAAGCACTAGGCTTGGAGGGAGGAAGACTTGAGTTCAAATCTGCCTTGGACAATTATGAGCTAGCTATGTGACCCTGGGCAAATCACTTAACCCTGTTTGTCTTAATCCACTGGAGAAGGAAATAGCAAACCACTCCAGTATCTTTGCCAAGAAAACCCCATGGACTGTATGGGTCATGGAGAATTGGACATGATTGAAAAACAACAACAAATTTTCCTGGAATTAAATTGAATGGACTAGCCCCAAAGGGGCTCATCCTTGTTGGGGAGGGGCAGTTCATGGGCTGGCAGCCGACGTTTTGGGTATTTTATATGGCACAACTGTCTTTGAAGCACATCTTCTCAGTTTTAGATTACTTCTAACTTTAGAAAATGCCATTGTGATTAGGAAAGAAAAATTATCTCTGTTCAGATATCTTTGCAAGGCATTTCACAGCAGTTAAAAACACAGCTCAAACGAGATTGGGGGGTGGGGAGTGGTGGCTAGGTGGCACAGTGAATAGAACACTGGCCCTGGAGTCAGGAGGACCTGAGTTCAAATCCATCCTCAGACACTTAACAGAAAACTAGCTGTGTGATCTTGGACAAGTCACTTACCCCCCAATTTCTCTACTCTACCCCCTTCAAAAAGCAAAAAAAAAAAAAAAAGAGAGACTGAAGAAGTTCATGATGTCTCTCTATCCCCAAGAGGGGCCATTTGAGATATTCTACTCCGGCTAAGAAATTTGCATGTCATTAGCAGCATCTCTATTCCAGCAGCACTTCTAATCCAGGACTCTCACTCATTCATGCCTCTTTTGGGGGGAGGGGCAGGGATCTACTGAAAGCTTTTTGCCATGAAGTAGCATTTTTGTAAAGGGAAGAAATTTGCAATTAACACTTTACCCAAATGGCAAAAAAAAACCTGGTGCCTAAACTTTTCTGTGAATAAGGCCCAGAGTTGGTTATCCATTATGTGAAAATAAAATTTCCCCAATCTCCCTGACTTGATACATGATTGAGACATTCCCAACAGGCATGGAAATCATCTCAGTAGATTTATGACATTTTGTATTCAGCATTGTTGCCTTTGAGAAATGGAGTTCTCTTTATAGGGAAAATGTCTTGATTTATTGGACCCAACTTTAATAGTTTCCCAACTCCTAGGACTTTGGGAAGGGTTGTATTTATAGTCAGGGAGGTCACCTACTGCTTGAGGTGGCCTGGCTTGGTTGGGTAGGATATAGGGTTGGTAGAGCCCAAATCACAGTTTCCAACAGGCTTTCCTGTGTTCCATTATTCTTGACTCCCAACCCAACTCTGTTATCAATTGATGAATTTCCCCCATGAAAAGGATCCGGTAAGAGAACCAAGGTGAATCAGCACATATCCTTCATCACTACTGCAGGTCAGAGGCTTGCATAGAGCTCCAAAAAATCATAAAGTCACATTGTTCAATGCCCTCTTTTTTTTTTTTACAAGATTAGTAACTATGGCCCAGAGAAGTCACTCAGCTAAAAGTGACAAAGGCAAAACTTACACCCACCAGTGAAATAGAGGGTGAAGGCTTTGGGTGGATGAGAACAATTTGTTCCAATGGATCTTGAGGGCAGCTGAAGTAGGCACTGTGGAGTTCTTCGAGCTTGGTCATAGAAGATGCCAAAGTTACACACTGCATCCTGGACCATCACCAATCCTTTAAATATTAGTATTCCCACTGGACTTCAATGACTCTGGAAGAGAGAGTGAGGCTGACGATTTTGTGCAACTCTGCCTCACTTAAATCCAATTCACAGGCAAGTCAAGACATTGCCTATGATGTCATTGGTCCTCTTGGAAAACAAAAGACAAACAACAAAACAAAACAAAAAAAGATTTAAACCCAGGTCTTCTGACTTCAAGTCCCTAAATCCCCTGTTGATGTCCACTTGAATTTCACTGGCGCATGTTCATTATAGTGATTTATAATGCTTTTATAGTAATACTTCTATCTTTTAAGGCAAGAATTCATCTGACATCAGTGGACCCCCAAGAGTTGGCTAGATTTCAGGGAGTCTGTGAGCTAGGATGGGAAAAAATAGATAGCTATTTTCACAACCTTTGGTTCCCTTTGTAACCCTATATATTTTACTTTATGCATTTAAAAACATTTTTCTGAGGAATCTATAGGCTTCACCAGATTGCCAAAAGGATCTATGATACAAAAAAAAAAGGTTTAAAACCCTCTATTTTACTGGAATCTAGTTGAACATCTTTCCAGTAAAACAGTATTGTTATCCTCAAAATATTTTTAAAATGAAACATTTAGTCTTGGAAGATTCTATGTTTAGTGGATGATTTAAATTAGAATAGCATATGTTAATAAAGTGTGTTATGGTTTAAAAAAAATGCTTTACAGACATTATCTCATTTGAGTCTTGCTGCAACCCCCTGAATTAGATCATGAAGGTGCTGTCAATTCCCATTTTACAGATGAGGGACCTGAGGTCCCAAGGAGATAACATAGTTACTGAGTGGCAGAGCTGAGATTGAAACCCATGGCCATTAACTCCAAATCTAGGGCTTCTTGCACTCCACCAGACAAGATTTAATACTTGGCAAGTAGGAAAATAACTCAGAACTGCCTAGGTGGGAATCCTAACCTGTGAGGGTAAACTGGTAAACGTGGGAGATGAGGTGCATGGGTTAGTAGCAATAGGATTTAAACTGCTGGATCCTTATCTTGGGAAGGATTTAGGATGCTAAATTCAGATTAAGGCAAGATTAGGTGTATATAGATTGGGAGTGTTAGAAACAGACTTTGACACCAAGGAAAAAGAACTGGATAATTATATTGTCAAACAATCTTGCCTTGAAGCTTTCAGTCTTTCTCTTTGTCTTGTTAATCTCCAAATCTGAAGAAGTCTTTAAATTATCTTCCCTAACCCTACTCAGGTCTTCTGTTCCCTTTACAAATCTGTGGGTATACTTTGTGTTTATCTTACTGCCTTGGTGACAGAAAAGTATTTATTTATCCATACAGGGTAGTTTCGGTATTTTTTCAATGTCACTGTATCAATTAGAAAGATTAGTGTTGATTGGAGGGAGGACTAGCTGTGACAATGGTCTCATCCATGACAGTATTGAAAATAATAAGCCTCCCAATGACCTTGAAATGATAGTTGCAACACAACAGAGGCTCTGTATCATGGGCTCAATAATGATAGCTAGCATTTATATATATTACTTTGGAGTTTGCAAAGCAGTCTATTCCTATTACTTCATTTGAGGCTCATAACTATAGTAAATAGTGTGATATAGGGCAATGGTGTCAAACTCATATAAAAAGGGTGGCTGCTAAACTGTAGATAGCAATCTTATATTGACTTCACATTGTCTATATTCTATTGTATTATAATTTATTTTAAAAAATATTTCCAATTACGTTTTAATCTCTATCTGCAATATGTTTGACATCTTTCTTGAAGGGGATAGAGAACATTAGTATCAATTCACACGTCAAGAAATGGGAAGGGAACAAGTATTTTTTGAGTTGATTAGGCACTTGCATTTATTGTAATTCTTTCCATATTTTGAATATTAGACTTTCATCTGAGTTATTTGATGCAAAGATTTCCCCACAATGAACAATTCTGTTTGTAACCCTGGACTGATTTTATTTGTGCAAAAGTTTTTATATATTATGTAGTTGAAAGCATATAATGTTGGACTTTTTTCTGAAGTGTTGCTCAGTTTTGCTAAACTGTTTTCCCACCTCTTTTAAATTCTTTGTTACAAGAAATGACTCTCTGGAAGAATGAAGAAGACAGATAGGTTTCAATATATATATATAATGTAAAACATGATATATGAAAAGTATTTATTTAAAAATTTTGCATAGTTGAAATGTTCAGTTTTATGGACTCTAACCCATGTTTGGTTAAGAATTCTGTTAGCTTTAGCTTTGAAAATAAATTTAACAGAGCAAGTATCTCCTTTTTCATATCAAGTAGAGATTTTTCCTATGACTTCATGAAAATAATCACCTGGCCTAAAGCTGTTTTCTTTTTTCAAGATGTCACCAGTATTTGAAAAAAAAATTCCAGCCAAGAAATAAATAATCTAGCCATTGTAATAACTGTTGTATGTGTGGGACATCATACTAAAGACTGTAAAATTGCTCAATGTATTCAATAGGTTCATTGGACTATAATAGCTTCCACTATTTCCACATCTTGAGAAAAAATGTAGTGTTGGAGAGAGCCGATCTGTGCTATAGCCCCCACAGGATAGAACAGTAATAGTTTTAACAGGTGTTCAGAGACTCTTGTCAAAAGGAAAAACAATTAGATGCTCAGGACTAAATTTTTTGGACGTATGTATGAAAGTCATTTCATACATAAAATATATATTTGGACTTTGTTCTTATAGAAAAAGTCATTCTAGTTTCAAGATGCTGTAGTCATCATAGAGTTGACCAAGAAGGTACTGATATATTTTGGTGTATACTCTCTATCTCCTGTACACTTGTGCTATATTGGGATTTTATGGGACATAAATAGCAGTAATGTTTAAAGACTACATTCACACTCTTTATTTATGTCATACCCACTGATCCTCTATGGAGCCTTGCTGGTCTTTTGCCATCTTTCCCTTCCATACCACCCAAGCAGCCTTTGTAGTACTTGGGTCCCACTCTCAAAGTACATGGTAACTAACATTCATCAAGCCAATAAGAGGCCCCTTTGCAAACTTCTGCTTGATAGTCCAGAATTTAAATGGCTCTCTCTAATTGCTTCCATATTTCAGTGGATAAACACTCATCGAATTAAATTATGTCACTTAAATCACTTTACCTTTCTGAGCCTTGATTTCCTTATCTGCAAAATGAGAAGGTCAGACCAAATGATCTTCTAAGGTCCTTCTAACTTTAAATCTGTAATCTGTGATCTCATATCTGTGGGTACCCCACTCCAATAGTATAGATCTTTACTTATGGCCGCCCATCTAGAGTGATTTTTGGCTTTGTCCTTCTGGCTTCATCATCCCTTCCGTCCAGTGTCATCCAATATGCTTAAAGTCTTCCAAGGCAATTAACATTGAAGGGAGACAGTGAAATTAGGAAGAAATTTTTAGCAAATTTATCTTCAAAAGTAGAATTTCCAATATAATGCAGAACTGATTCAAATTTATAAGAGGATGAGCTATTCTCTACTAGGTAAATGATCAAAGAATATGAACCAGCAGATTTCAAAGGAAGTCCAAACTATCAACAGTAATGTGAAAAAATTCCCCCAAATATCCAGTAATTAGAGAAATGTAAATTAAAGCAACTCTGAGGATCCATTTCATATCCATCAGATTGTCAAAGACGACAAAAGAAAAAATTGCTAATGTTGGAGATGCTGCTGGGAAACAGGCACTTTTACACGTTGTTGGTGGAGTCATATATTAATCCAGAGCTGTTCTGGTAATCAGTTTGGAACTATGCCCCCCAGTCACTAAACTGTTCCCTCTCTTTGGTTCAGCTAGGTCTATAGAGCAAAGAAAAAGGATAAGGACCCATAAGTACAAAAATATTTATTGCAGTTTTTTTTCTTTGTATTAGCAAGGAACTTTCTCCAGATGTGTATGAATGCCCATGGTACAAGGGGGCTGTCCACTAATTTCTCCAGCTGACTACTCCAAATTCCAGTCTTCCTATTCTAGCCTCTTTTTCACATCTAAGTAAATATTTTATGTTTTTATATGGGATTAAAAACTCTTTGGCATGGGAAGTGTCTGTTCAATACTGATTAAAGGGCATGTTAAGATTTTTTTTTTCATAACTTTCATCATAGTTTTCATGTAAGTTTCACAAAGTTTGAAAAATGCAAGCTAGGTATACACACACACATATCAATGTTTTGTACAGTGAAATGTTAAAAAGTAAGACAGGAGAGCCTTCTAACCTTTCATAAAAATAATTATTTTAAGATTAATAGAGTTATTTTTTCCCCACTGTCTAAGCTAGGCACTTTTGGAAACAGCATTAATTCAATTAGGCCACTACAGGCTGATTCCTTTGGCGTCACTCATTGATGCCCGTACTGCCTATAAATTAATGAAGCTTCCAAAAGGAAGAAAGAATTATTCTCAGGGAACAGCTTATTCAGGGAAGAATCTTTCATTTTGTTTTGAAATGAGAAAATATGCATTTTTTTCCATATCCATTTTCTTTCCAGCTGTTTCAGTCTATCTCATTGAAGCCCTGCAAGGTTGGAATTATTTTGGTATAGATTTCAGGAATTAAGCACCATCCTGTATTTTTAGATTCTGACTCCCCACCCTCCCCACCCCATTGACAAATATGCCATAACTCCTTTATGGGCACAATCTGTAATTTTCAGGTCTGAAGAAAAAAAAAATAGTTACGGAGTTATGAACTTCAGATCTGTCTTGCTTTAGCTGTACTTCATAACTATAGGAAAAAAAAACAACTAACAAGTTGATTTAGTTTTTTTTTTCCCCTTTCAGTTAGGTCCTCTATGAACTACAGTTATTTGAAATGAGCCTGAAACTAAAAGGCCAAGGAAGGTGTTATTTTTAACATTACAAGCAAACCATGGCTTCTGTGTGTTTGACATCCCAAATCCCCTATAAGTTTCTCACTGTGATCCAGCTTGGTCTGTTTACCAAATCTAAATCTCTGGAAAATTTGTTCCTGCAGAAGATCCAAAAAAGATGATTTATTTTTATGCCGTACATTTGTCATTCACATTCACTTTCCCTTCCCAAGACCCTGCCAAGTTTTTCTGCATCAAAATTGACCTGCCTGCGGACTTGCCTTTTGTTCCCCTTTTCATTCCTCAATCTCTTCTTTTTTGTTTCCTAGCCCCTTTGATTAACTATTTCAGTTCTCAGAGTCAGGGCTAGTCTTTCCCTTTTTACCTGCTCATTGTTACTATCTAATTTGGGGGTTCCATATCCTTCCGATTCATTTTGTAGTCATCTTTATTCATCTCTCTTTTTTTTTTTATTTGCTTTTGCTGAGAAACTCTTCTAAATTTCAGACTGGGTATTCTCTAATTCCTTGCTTCCTTTTGTGCGTTTCTCTTTTCGCCATTTCTTTTGTTTCATATATTTTGTCCTACTTTAGAAATAATTTTAACTTTTCGGCCAAATCAATAGACTTTCTTGGTTTTCTGCCTATCTTCATTCTTTCCCTTCTGGTCTGCCTAGTTGTTAAAGGCTTCCTTCCCATTTAACTCAGCACACACACACACACACACACACATACACACACACACACACACGTGCACTCATACACACAAACTCACATTACCTACATTTATTGTATATATTTATATATATCCCATATTTATATATTACACATCCATAGCCTATATTTATTTGTCCATGAACACGTTTTATCTCCCTTGTAGAATGAAAACTCTTTGAAGGCAGAGACTTCCTCACTTTTATATTCATGTCCTTAGCACTTAGTACAATTCCTAGCATGTAGTAGATACTTAATAAGTTCTTGTTTATAGCATGATTAAGGGCTGTAACTTTTATTTTTAAGCTAGAGAAATGTCATTTAAATTATATGTGGTCATTTGATACCCCCAGCATATCATCTATAACTTAGTCTATGGGAAATAAGACAGTTCGTTTCTGGAAGGTAGTTCAATGGAGGTCTCTCTTTAAATCCCCACCGCCTTTTTATTTTAAACTTAAAAATTATCAACAAACCCAAAAATTTCAATATATAAAGAGGAATAAGAAAGGCTTGTGTAAAAAACTGTGAACAGTCAAGTACAGTTTCTTTTTCAAGAAGTATATGGACAAGATAGCAACAAAACTACTTTGTGTATCTTCCGTACTTTTTTTCTTGCGTATTTAATGTATTTTATTGAAACTCTCTCTTTTGGGGGAATATATCTATCATTACCGTCCCTGCTCTCCCTATTTACCTCCTCCTCCATGCCCTAGAAGCTGTTGTCCCTGTAGCCCAGGCTTAAGGGAACACTTGCAACTGAAATTAAAATGATCAAATTTCAGAAAAGGACAAGACCTTATAGGTATTATATAGTTCACGTGTAGCACCTCGTGGTGAAAAGAATACAATATTGGAAGCTAAGAGACTTGAATTCTAGTCCAGTCTCTTCCACTATTTTGCGATGAGACCTTGGGTTAGTCCCAGCTTTTCTGTGTCTCCATTTCTTTAAGTATAAAATAAGGCAGCGAAATTTATCAAGAAAAAAATCCCCAAATTTCCTGGACCTCTTTTTAAAAAGATACAAAGTAATCAAAATTATTTTTTTCTCAAATAAATGTATAATTAAATTTTAATATTCATTGTAGCTAGCATAGGAATCTTAGATCTGGGCCAAGTTTTTTATTCCTTAGAATTATTCCTCTTTGTGCTATATGTATCTTATAACATCTTGGAACACATGTATAATACATGTTCATGATTTGCTGATGCTTATTACATACAACTATTATAAAGGCACTCAGCAATTAAAGTTGTCTTAAAGATAACTTGGAAAGAAAAAGGTAATGCTACTTAAATATTTTTTTTGAAGAACCCAACCTATTTAAATATTTTTCTCATCTCTATAAAATGTTTATGAGAATGATCTATACATATTCATACAATATGCTTGAAGCAAATATGAGAAAGTAACAAGTAGGCATCTACCGATGATTTTCTAAAGCATTAAGACCTGTTCTCAGCCATGCAGCTGACTCAATGATAGATTCCTCTCTGACTATTGTTGGTTGAATTCAAAGAATCATTTGACTTGATAGGATAAAACAGTCCTAACAGCTCTCCTTAGGTGAGCTATCTCCCACATGAAAGTCGAAATCAATGAAAGTCCAACGACATGATATGATCATAAAATAACTTTATTCAATGCCACATCTTCACCTAAGTTGTTGGACCTGCTTGGTGCAGTGAAAGGCATCGGAGGCCTCCAGTTTTAAACCTGTCTCTGTCCCTTAATACCTGTGTGACTTTGGTAAGTCATTTTATCTCTCTACTACTCAGTAGTTTCATTTGTAAAATGAAGATGACTTCCAAGGGCCCTTCTCGCTTTAAATCTAAGGTTGATGACCTACACAGAGTTCAAATAGAAGAAAAACTGATCTGTGGATGGCAAGGCTCTCCAAACTCTCTGAGCTGAAGAAGACATTGCACTGATTGTGTGACGTCTTAGAAAACTGCAGTTTCATTGATGAAATTCATAGTTGTTTGAAAGAGATTGAACTCACCATCTACAAGAGAAAAACAAAGTTGAGTCAAAAATATATGTTGCCTAGATTATAACAACAGGCCAGTCTGTAGATGGGCAGTGAACTGGGCCAGGAATGAAGAGGAGGAAGAGATTAGACTGGATTGTTTTTGGAAAAATATTGAGTACGTTCAATAATTCCACTTGTAATTGCTTGCTGCTGAAGAACAAAACAAAACAAAACACCAAAAAACATCTTTTTAATAACAGTATTCTCCTGGGCAGCTGGGTGGTACAGTGAATAGAGCTCCAGGTCTGGTGTAAGGAAGACCTGAGTTCAGATCCTATCTCAGACACTTACTAGTTGTGTGACCCTGGGAAAGTCATTTAGCTCTGTTTGCCTCAGTTTCCTCATCTGTAAAATGAGCTGGAGAAGGACATGGCAAACCACTCCAGTATCTTTGCCAAGAAAATCCCAAATGGGGTCGTGAAGAGTTGGACAAAACTGAAATGACTCAACGACAATAAATGAATAAGTTGCACAAAGTTTAAAGTGTATATGGTTTGTGACCTGCATCAACGAAAGGATAAACTTACAGGTTTCTTTTTTTTTTTTTAGAGGGGGAAAAGCAGGGCAATTAAAGTTAAGTGACTTGTCCAAGGTCACACAGCTGGTAAGTGTGCCAAGTATCTGAGGCCATATTTGAACCCTGGTTCTCCTGACTCTAGTACCGGTGCTCTATTCACTATGCCACATAACTGCCCCAACTTATAGGTTTCTTGAAGTAGCTTTGAAGTAGCATATGTGTGTGTGTGTGTGTGTATAAATTTACTCTTTTATATGATCACGTTTATAATTCCAATATCTTTGTTTGATGACATATAGTCATAACTGGGAATGATCTGATGGGTTGTTTCTTGTAAACTCGTGTTTCCTAAAGGCCATAGCTACTGAAGACCCAGAAAAAAGCCAAAGAGTTTTTGCTGCCAAAGTCCTTGGCACTATCCAGTGGTTCCACATCAGAAACTGATATGCTGTTTTATCAGTGGAGATGGCAATAAGAAAGGAACATTATTATGTGATTTGCTAAGGATATTGAAACCTTTCTATCTGACCTGCAGGTAAACTTTTCACGTGTTGACTTTTCCATTTAAATGTAATTTCCCTGAGACCAGGGATTCTCTTACTTTTCTACTGTATCACCAATGTCTAGCAGAGGACTTTGCATATAGCAAGCACTTAATATATTTTTTCATTCATTCATTCAAGAATAAGATTCCTAATTATGACATCATTCCTATGGGAAAGTATACTGTGGTCAAAAGTATACTGTGGTTGGAAGGAAAGAGTGGTAGGAAAATCTTCATAAATGCTGAGTATGAAATGATTATCCAGGCACCAGTACAACAGAAAAGGATTGGAAAGTCATTGCCCACAAGTTCAGCATGAATCAGAAATGGCAGAAGGAAGGTGAATCTGAAGGAGGGATTTTTGTTGAACAGTAGAGAATGAATGGGTGATCTGCATTAGTTAGATTTGCTTGTGGATTAATCCATATAATACAGGGCTTTATGACTCAAAACAAGTGTCTAATACTTGGAGAAGGTTCAAAAAGATGACTGAAACATTGGAAAATAGGTTCCTAGGTGAAATTAAGAAAACTATGGTGTCCTTCCAGACCTGACCTTCAGAGGCCATGATCCCTCTCAAATAGGAACTGTGAAGTTGGACTGAGCTGTTCTAATTGATGGATAAATTAATAACTAGTGGGCACCAGGCCATGCTTCACATCTTAACCACTTATTCACTCAGAAACCATCTGCAGTAACGTTACAGTCCCCTTCTCCGCCCGCTGCCTTCCACCTTTATGTAAAATTCAAACTACAAATCCAGAAAAGGCCCTGGCAATGAACTCTAAAATAACTCTAAATCTCCACTAACTAAATCACTCTAAACTCCACTAACAATCTCTTTCAATTCTCAGATCAAAACTCCCTTCCCTGATTTCCACTTCCATATATGCATATATAGATGTATATACACACACACATTCCCACTTCCACATACATATATACACATGTGTGTACATATATGTATATACGTATGCACATATATGTGTATATATGTGTATACATATGTGTACTTATATATACACACATGTATATACGTATAAAAAATTTCTTCCCTGTTAGGATATAAGTTCTTGGAGGGGGCACGACAGAGCCTGTCTCCATTCTGCTTTTGTTGAGTATCTAGCATATTTCTTAATACATAGATTTTTAATGAATGTGCATTCATTCATTCATACACTGATTTATTCCTCATTCATAATGAGGGAGATGTTTGTCTTACCATAAACTGCATTGATCAGACTTCATTTGCAGTAAGAAAAGTACCCGATATTTATTTTGTATGTTGCATATTATTTCACTGAACCTAACAATAATCCTGTGTGGTAGGGAGGGGGTAGGACTAGAGAGTGGGGCTGGGATTTCACTGTAATAGAATACTCTCTGGTGAGTAAACTCCCACTACCAATGTAGATTGGTATCTTTTCTTCATCTTCTAGTCTTAGAGTTTCCTGGAGCTATAAGAGCTTCGGTAACTTGACCAGTCACACAGCCTTTGTGTGTCATAGATGAATCCAGGTCTTTCTATCTCCTGGGCCACCATTTTATCCATTATGCCATGATCTCTCTGTGAGAGAGGTAATAGTTATATTATCTCCATTTTATGTAAGGGAAAACCGAGGCCAAGAAGAGTGAAAGATTTGCCTGTGATTACAAATTTAACATCAGAGGCTGGATTGGAATCCACATCTTCCTGACTCTAAGTCTAGAATTCTATCTATTCTGATATATGATCCATATGATCACTTAGAGATATTGTAATTTAGGAAGGACATTAACAAATGGAACACGTTCATAGAATGGATGGAGAGGGGACAAACCATATGAACTGCGAATGTTTAGACAAATGGAGAATAATTTATAATTACAATATATTCAATGTAATGTATTTACATTTCATGCATATTATAATATATAAAAATAAAATTTATAGAGGATAGATTTATCGAGGTCATAAATTGAAAGAAGAGAATAAAAAAATTCATCGAGACTATAGAGCTGGAGCTAGAAGGGGCTATCGAGGCTATCTAGGTCATTTTATAGATGAGGAAACTGAGACCAAGAAGACATTTGAAGTTAAATTACTTGCTCAGGTAGCAAGTAGCAAGGCTGGGATATGGAGCAGAGCTAGAAAACTTAAGGAAGGCATACAATCTCTCTCCAAGCAATTGAAAGAACATCTTATGGAAAAGGAATTAGACTTCTTCTGCTTAGCCCCAGATGGCAGAAATAGAATCAGTGGGTGAAAGAGGCTATTTCCCAATGTGA
The DNA here is from genome assembly GCA_028627135.1 of Pseudochirops cupreus. Classification (NCBI taxonomy): domain Eukaryota; kingdom Metazoa; phylum Chordata; class Mammalia; order Diprotodontia; family Pseudocheiridae; genus Pseudochirops; species Pseudochirops cupreus. The sequence goes on from CM053583.1 coordinate 165,932,847, forward strand.
TACCCACAGTGGCTACCATGAATATGCAGCCATATTCCCAGGTTTGAATCACAAGAAATAACAGACTCTCTTCCATGAAGATGAAACCAAGACATTTATTTAGACACCAGTAAGCCAAATCTATCATAGTAACAAAAAAGTCTATTCATGTTGCCAATGCAGGCTGCACCAACACCTCAAACGTTCTTTTTATTTTTCATTTATTTATTTATTTATTGCTTTTGGGAAGGGGGAAGGAAGGGCAATTGTGGTAGAGTGCCTTGCCCAAGGTCACACGGCTAGTAAGTGTTAAGTGTCTGAAGCCGGATTTGAACCCAGGTCTTCCTGACTCCAGGGCTGGTGCTCAATTCACCGCACCACTTAGCTGTTCCTCAAATGTTCTTTTTAAGACAAAGTCCATACAGGTCACCAATGCAGGGAACACAAACATCTCCAGCATTCCCTTCTTTAGGCCTCCCCACAAAACAAGTTCCCCTAGGCAAAAATCCTCCCTCTCTCTTGCTAGCTGCTTTGCCTTCTTGCTCCCTCTCTCTCCCAGCTCTGTCCCACCTGCTCTCCCTGCTTCTACTCTTCCTGTTCCATCTGTTTGGCAAGTTCCTCCCGTCATGGGCTCCATTTGATCCCATAGGCCTATTAAGGGGCAGGGAAGATCTTCAAATTCTCTTAACATTACAGAAGCCAGATTTAGACTTAATGTAAGAAAATATTCCTTGGATGTGAGCTATCTTAAAATGGAATGTTACTTATGAGGTAGTGGTATCCTATCACAGGAGATCCTTAAGTGGAGGCTGAATGACCACCCATTAGGGATACTGTGGAGGGTATTGCTCTTAATAAACCCATGGTAGTAGTTTGACCCTTGAGATCCCTTCAATCTGAGATTCTATGATTTGGGACCTACAGAAAGTGTAAAAGCATTGTGATTATTTAAGTTTTGGAGAAATAGTTCAGGGGTCACGTTATAATATCAAATAGATGGAAATTAGATATCTTCTGTCTCCCTTTAGACCTGGTAAAGGCGAAATGAGCTTCACTCATAGCACTAGGTCTTGGTTTAGAAACTAAAAAGGACTTTGTGACAATGAATGCTTAACAATAGAGTTGGATTCTGAAGGAAATCATGGATCCTTGTCGTCTATTAATCTGGAGTAGTTCGGGTGCTGGGTTTTGTACCAGAAGGAGTTTGGAATATCCATCTTAAAGGTGTTGACTATTTGGGAATTCTCTCTTCTCCCAGTTCTCCAGATTTCTTTATTCAGGATGCTACTGGTACCATGCCTATTTTCCATTCCTGCCAATGGAACTACATATTTTCATTTTAAATTATACTTGCCTTCCCTGGTTTCAATTTTCTTCTTCTACTTGAAATCTTGATTTGTTACTGTTCCTAAAAAATGGTTTTTTTGGCATTGCTATCCACAAATAATCTTTCAATGCCCCCATTCTCCCTTTGTTATTACGATAGCATATTCACCATTACAGAGGACAAAAATTTGAAAATGAATTTTCTAATGTGTTTTCATGAGTTGAGTAATCCCTTTCTCTTAGGAATTCCTAGCTTCTTTCAAAATGTAGGCCAAATGCCATCCCCTGTAAGATAACAAGACAGAAAGTCATGGTCCCACACTCACTCTAACCAATGAGGAAATCAAGGCCTAGTGAGTTTAAGCAACTTGTGCCAAGTCACACACTCATTACTCAGAATCATTATCTCCATCCCCCTCTTCATTTTTTGTATATATTCATGTGTACACATCGGCTCCAGAAGGATTATTTTTATTTTCGTATTTTATCTATATCATTATGTATAAAATCTTATATATTATTTAATATATATCTTATATATTATGTAGATGTGTATTGTATAGATTTGTATCTGTATTATATAGATTATATATTATATAGATTTGTCATATATTATATACTATATAGATTTGTATTTGGATATATAGTACATAATAAATGCTTGTTGATTAAATAAGAGATTTCAGAAAATACTCATAGCAAGCATATGTCTAAAATGCTATATATAGTCATTCTTGGTTATGTGTTGGTTATGTATGATAACTTTTTAAAATTAATTTTTTTCAATTAAAAAACATTTATTTTTCTCTCTCCCCTACCTCTTCCCTTCTTACCTCAACTCTGTTGGAAGAAAAAAGAAAATCCTTGTAACAAATATGTGTAACAAGCAAAACAAACTCCTATTATGACCATATTCAAAAGTGTATTTTGTTTTTTTTAAAAATTTTCTTTGTTTTGAGCTTAAGATATAAAACAAGTATTTACATAACTTATTAGAATAGAAAAAAAGGTGATTGTACATGAAAAATGCAAATCTTTATGTACCTTTTGCTCTTCCTTCTAAATAGATAATGAAATTTTCTTCTAACATTTTTTCCCTTTTTTTCTTCTCTTCCCACCCCTTCTGCCCTTGAGATGGCTGCCATCGCACGTTGAATCCTTCACCTCTAGGTCAGGAGGTGGGTAGCTTTCTTCATCATTGGCCCTCTATAATGATGGTTGTTCTTTGTGTTAATCAGGAAGTCTTTAAAAGCATAACACCTCTTAAATCCCACTTTAGCTGACACCAAGAAATCTTTTAGACTACCTTCCCCTACCTTGACTTTTGGTGGTGTGCATTCAAGGAGTGCAAGCTTAAGGTTGGTGGGGTTGGATTAAGAAAGGCATATCTGCTGGAAAAAAAAATATTCAAAGCTAAGAAGAAGTCAATTTTTAATTGAACGTTACTGTGAATTGCTGACTTTTCTTTCTTCCCCCTCCCCACCATGTTTGCCTTGTTTTGTGTATTTATTTTAATTTTATGTTTTATTGTTGAGCCATTTCATGTAATTTAATTTTTTTAAGAAACAGCAACAAAATCTGTTTAGTCTTTCTCTCACCTCAACCCCATTGGGTGGAAAAAGAACAAATTATGGGCGAATATTTCCAAAGGGAAACTCCCATAATAGGGAATTGACTATTTTGCTTAAATGAAAGGGTGCCTCTTATTTATCTTTGTATCTCCCTTGGTGCCTAGGGCAATGCACTCATTGAACCTAGCAGGTGTTTCATAAATGTTCATTGAATTAATGTTGAGTGAATGCAAACAGCTCCTGTGTATATCTTGTGGGCCTGGTGTCTGAAAGCAAACAACTGTCATAAAATCAGAAGCTTTAGAAAAGTGAGCCCTAGCATTCATCTGCTCACCCCTCTCATAGACAAGCCATATTTCTTTAGGGTTTGTTAATTTCTTCCATGTTCCTTTCAAGGTTTTGTTTATCATACCTTTTCCTTGGACAGGACAAATCCGGGACAGCTTGACTCTGTCTAAATCTAAATATAGCTGGATGTTTTTGTTGCATTCTTGATTTTCATGGAAAAAGATTACCCAGGGGAGAGAAATCATAAACCCTCTTATGGACTGCTCCACTGTCTAGGAAATTTAAATTATTTTTAAAAACATAAGGGTATTTTTTTAAAATTAAATTTTATTTTTCTTAAATTATGAAAGATTTATTTTCTCTCTTTCTCCATCTCTCCTTACTGGGTAAAAAAAAAAAAAAGAAAAACAAACCCTATGTAACAAATGCGTATAATAAAGAAAAACAGATTCGCACATTGGCTAAGCCTAGGTCTAGTCATTCTGGAAAGCAACTTGGAACCATGTCCCAAAGTTACTAAATTGTGCATATCCTTCAAGCCAATGGTACCACAGGGGGCGTTTTTGCTAGCACAAATTTTTTAAAAAGGCAGAAATTTTTACTAGTTCCTGTTTTTTTTTTCTTGAAGCTAAAATCCTGAAAAATAGCTCAAACTAAATCTTTGCACATATTTCAAATGAATCACAATGTTTGAGAAAATGCTAACACAAATCTTATGTGAATGTATTTATTACAAACCGATAAGTAGTTTTAGTACATGGATCTATTAAGTACACAAGTCACTGGTAGAAATGATTGCTGTGAAAATGGTCTTTCAATGTTACTAAGCAGACCAGATTGTCTGCATTTAAGGATTCCCTGTTTTTTCCAAGCTGATTACACATAACTCAGCCTCATGAGATCTACATGGAGGTTAAACTGGCCTACTTAATGTTTCCCATACAGGATATTCTATCTCCAAGTTATGTGCATTTGCATATGCTGAAAAATGCTTTTTCTTCACTTCTATTTTCCTTGAAGGCACAGCTTAACTGAGGCCTCATAGACTTGATCTTGAAGTGGGGGCTTGAAGATAATATGCTTCCAAGTACAGTCCATCAAGTACAAAACCACAGAAACCAATTTAATCTCTGAGCCAACCCGACCCTGGACATGTCATACTTCACCCTGGCATCAATACACAGGAATTGTCATAATTGTTTATCCTTCATTTTCAAAGGGGACTAATGACATCACAGGTGATGTCCTGAATCCCAAGAGAATTGGAGTTAAGTGAGGCAGAGTTGCACAAAACCAGCACTCTCATTCTTTCTTCCAGAGTCATCAAAGTTCAGTGATGAGACAAAAGTCAAGATGACTGTCAGTGGCCCAGGATTCAGTGAATGACCTTGGCGTCTTTGATGGCTGACCGAGATCTAAGCTCTCCATACCACCTGCCTCAGCTGCTGTCATGGACATTGGACAAATTATTCTCATCTGCCCATTCTGCTAGGCGAAGTGCATAGGATATGGAAATCCTAAAGCAGCCTGAGGAGTTGAAGACTGTCTCACTGGCATACAGAATTTCCTTAAGAAGGCTTCCACTATCAATCTAGCTTAGCAGTCCTGTTCTCCAATACTTAGAGTTTCCTTGAAAACAGAGGTTAAATGAATTGCCTATGATCACAGAGCCAGTATGTGTCATAAGTGGAGTGGGTCTCCTTGACTGATCTGATTTTCTATTCACTAAATCACATTGCCTCTATAATGTGGTATAGGTGATACAATATAATATATCATGATATAATTATAAATATAATATAAAATACAATGTATTATGTATAAGTAATATTATAGAATTAATATTATATGACATATATTAATACAATATAATAAAAATATAATTATGAATATATATGAATATAATTATATTAATAACTTTCTAAGAATATAAGATGCTGAACAAGTATCCTTTTGCATTGGTAAAAGAATTTTTCCTTGCAGTTTCCTATATCAATGTCTAGTCCAAAAGAAGTTTCATCACATGTTATTATATGATATGATGTAATACGTATATAATACATAATATATGATATAATATGAGAGGCAGATTGAAGCAGGGAAAATCTGATCTTGGGCATATCACTCTGTGCCCCAGCAAATTTGAAAAATGTTATACTTTACCTGGGAACTGCATTTGTGAAGAGAGTTTCCATACTGATAAAATAACAGGATTTTCTGTTAGGGTTAGGCACTTTTCCCTCCCACAAAAAAGTGACATTATTTCAGGATACAGAGTGTCACAGTGACAACAGTTTTGGATTTGAAATCAAAGCACTTAGTTCAAATCCCAGGTCCTCCATGTACTATCTGTGTGAGGTAAAATCAGAATGTTGTACTAGATCAGTGACGCCAAACAGAAAGGGGAGTCACTAAAACTAAATAAATGATAAGCATCCCTATGAGTGTATATTAACTTAGAAAATCACATAGTAACAGTATCTGTGTTTCACTGTGTTTTATTTATTTTGTTCAGTATTTTCCAATTACATTTTATTATCTAGTTTGGGCTGCTCTGGGGAGAGTTGTGAGCCACATCCTGTGGGCTATGTGTTTGTCCTTTCTGTATAGGACATTGAGGGAGGAGCAGCCCTTTTTGGCACTACTTATCCACTTTTGGTGTCTACCTTTACCCAACTTTCACCTGCTGCTCCAAGAAGCTGTAGCATGTGCAGCAACCACACCCAAGAAAAACTATCTTGGTAGACGGGCTAAACCAGGTTGAAGGTAAGTAAGAGACCTCAAACCTGTCAGAGAGTTAGGGAGATGCCTACCCCAAGCATGTGAAGACTTCTGCTGGTGAGATGGGTGGATGAGAACAATTTGTTCTAATGACCACAAAGGTGGGTAAAGCAGGAGCTGGGGAGCACTTAGAACTTAGTCAAATGTCAAAGATGACAAGGTCACCCACTGCATCCCAGGTTGTTGTCAGTTCTCTTGACTTTAGATCTACCAGTGGACGATGCTGACACTGGAGGAGAGAATGAAACTGACGACTTCCTGCAACTCTGCCTCACTTAAATCCAATTCACACATAAGTCAAGACATCACACCATGATGTCATTTCATTCGAAAATGAAAAATAATGACCAGATGACCTCTAAGGCTCCCTCCAGCTCTAAATCTTTGAAACTATGAAAACACTTCTCCTGTACGATCATGAAAGTAAAGTAAAAGGTAAATAGGGATGATTCGAAAGGACGCATTATTTAAAATGCAATAGTTAGGTCTCTCCTTTCCATTCATCACTGCCCCATTCCATTGCAAGATGGCTTCTCATTTTATAAGTGGAACTTTTATAATGTAAAAGTGCTGTTTTGCTAGGTGAGCTATAAGTCAAATGTGATTCCTATACTCATTTAGAATATATAAGCAAGCAGACAGGAGAAATTAGTTTTGACTATCTTTTTATGTACCAGCTCTTAATTTATGAGCATTATTCTCTCTCTAACCTCTTCAGTAGCTTCTGGACTGGGCCCCACAGCGTAAATTCTTATCTGAGGTGGAAGCACAAGGCATCATCTACACTTCACCACCACCTTCCTCTAGAGAGAGCAAGGCCATAGCATTTCTAGTCGAGGGACTGACAGAGTCCTGAGAGATAACTGAAGGTATCACTCATTCTCGTGCTTTATAAAAATAGTCTTGTAAAGCAGAGCTTGCCAAGGAGCCAAAATTATAATGTGTGGGTAGAAAAAGAAGAGATGACAAAGTGTGCTAATAAGCCATCTTAAAATATTCCACTGTGAGACTGGAGGAATTTCAGAGTTTCTTTTCTTTAGTTTGAAAGGAAAATACATAGTTTGGAAAATAGCATTCCAGGATTTATGACTGAACTGGTTTACCTTCTGAGAGAACTGCAAAGGTGTTTGTTTTTAAAAAAATGAATATCTTTTGTTCTTATAGCATCTTTATTTTCAAATCCATTTCTCCCCTTCTGCTACTCAGTCATCTCTTGTAACAAAGAAAACAGATAAGCAAAATCAGTCAAACCATCAACTGAGTCCAATGGCATATGTAGTGAGGGAGCTGATTTTCTCATATCATTGCCTAGATCAAAGTCATACTTTCACAATTTTTAATTTCTCCTCTTTTTTTTTTTTTGAATTTACACAGTCAGCAAAGGAATCTCTTAAGATTCCTTCCCCCCCAGCCCTCTACCCCTTCTCGGGCCCTAACACTAACAGAGGGACAATTTTGGCAGTTTTTCCAAGGCTATTGGATATTAAAAGTCATTTATTTGGTCTCTCCACTGTGCCTTGAATGGCAGTGAGGGCTAGCAGTGGGGAGCAGATTCAAAATGGGTGGTTAATAAAGAGTAAAACTATAAGGCCAGGGCAAAGCAGGCTGGTGTAATGGAATGACCTGTAGTACTGAAATCAGAGGAATCTGGATTCAAATCTTAGCTCTGGTATGTATAACTTCAGTGACCTTAGTCACCAAGCCATTTCACTACTTTCATATCAGTCTCCTCATCTGAACAATGATGAGAGCTTGGTTAGGTGGTCTCTGAGGCTCCTTCTAGCCCCTAAATCCAAAATCTTATGAAATGCAGGTTTCCCAGGTATCATGAAGTTTTTTTTTAAACTATTTATAAGCAAATGTGGAATAGTGTCTGAACCTCTAATTTCATTGGTATAGGGAACATCTAGGTGAAGAAATGCCTTCTACCAATGCAGGTAACTTCTCTGCTACTTAGAACTCAGAGAGTTGTTTGGAGGCATTTTTCAAGTTAAGTGACTTGCCTAGGATCACATAACTATCATATGTCAGAAGTGCAACTTGAACTCCGATCTTCCTATCTCCAAGGACAGTTGTCTGTCCAACATGCTTGCTGCCAGACATGATTCCCTAATACATTCCCCATTCTAATTTAAGAAAGGAGTTTACTGAACACCAGAAAATATGAAATAGCAAAAGAGGTGTACTCTTTTCATTCAACAATGTACCCATTTGGCAGCAAGTCATACAACACCTGGGTGTTAACTTGTTCTGGGACATTGCCTTCTTCAAGTCTACTTCATGGGAGCTTGGGCTTCTGTGACCGTCTGCGTGAAGTAGTAACAAAAGCAAGAGTAAATGGAAATAGAGTTCCTTCTACGTCGAGGCTTCCCAGGAGCCCCTGATAACAAACCAGTTACACAAGACCTAGAAGATTGCTTATTCCTTCCAAAATCAAACACTTTAGATATTGTGAAATGTTTCTATTTTCAAGACCTGGTCTCTGAATTGATATTCATAATATGTACCATTAGTTTTCCTTTGTCTTCAAGCTTATTAGCTCAAAATATTTAGGCATTCTGTTGTGTTTATCAAAATCTGCAAGTAAAAAGCTACTGAAAATATTAACGGTGAGATAGAGGACCAGCCACTGTTGGTAGGACCATAGATTGACAGCTGGAAGGGACCTTAGAAACCTAAACTAACTACTTAATTTTACAGATGAAGAAACTGTGGCCCAGAGGGTTGAATAATCTGCTTATGGTCATATCCATAGTAAGTGACAGATGCAGAATCTGAACCCAAGTCCTCTGATTCCAAAGCCAGTGTGCTCTCTGCATTGTACTACACTGGTTCTATAACATTTGGGTGTTTAAGGGTGGCCAATATATCATGAGTGAACCAAAACGAATTTCTTACATCAGCATTATCTTGAAGCATATTTTCTTGGGGAGGTTAGCATGTTATAGTATAGTAAGAGACTTGCATTATAATCCTAGCTCTGATGTGAATTTGCTGTGTTCTTTTTTTTTAGATTTTTTTTTTGGTCTTTATTAATTTGTTTGTTTACTTTTAGTTTACAAGATTCAGTTCCACAATCCCTTGAGTTTCACATTTTCTCCCCTTCCTTCTCCTCCCCCACCTCCCCCATTGCGGCATGCAATCAAGTATAGGATCTGCAAATACTTCCACATTAGACATTAGTCAGGTTATAAAGAAGGATTGTAATGGATGGAATGAACAATGGGAAAGAGGAAACAAAACCAAACAAGAAAAAGAAAGAGAGCAAGTAGTTTGCTTCAATCTGCATTCAAACTCTGTTCTTTCTAGTACTTTCTCTGAATGTAGACATCTCTCTCCGTTGTGAGTCTTTTGGAGTTGTCTTATAGCCTTGCATTGCTGAGAAGAGTCCAGTCTATCAAAGTTGGTCATCACACATACGTTGTATCTGTAATTGTGTACAGATTTCTCCTGGTTTTGCTGTGTTCTTTGGCAATTTATTCAGCCTCTCTGGACTTTAATTTCCTCAACTATAAGATGATGGAGTTGAATTAGTGATATCTTGAAGACAATTTTGTCATCATTGTTCAGTCATATCCAACTCTTCATGACCCTATTTTGGGGTTTTCTTGGCAGAGATCCTGGCGTGGTTTGCCATTTCCTTCTCCAGATCATTTTACAAATGAGGAAACTGAGGCAAGGGGTTAAATGACAGCTAGGAAGTGTCTGAGGCCAAATTTGAACTCATGAATATGAATCTTACTGATTCCAAGCCTAGTACTCTATACATTATGAAGATTCACCACCTATGAAGACCATTATAGCTCTGATAATTAATAATTTTATTATTTTATTCTTGTTTGCTTGCCCTAATTCTGCTTTAAAAATAGGGCTCACAGGAGTCTTTTGTTGCAATTTGCTGGCTGGAAAAAAAAGATGTTAAATGAAATGATTCTTAGAATTTGTGTCCTGTTTGCACTGGTGTTTCCATGCCTTATACCTTAAGGATTTCAGGGGATTTAAAATGAGAAATGTTATGTTTCAATGTTCTTGGATTCTACCCCTCCACTTCCCTTGGTTTCCTCATTCTTCCCCCTACGCTGTCCCCTGCTTCTATCATCTCTGAATGGATATAGCTGCGGAAGCACTCTGGGATGAAAGGTGCTATGAAATGGTAAAGTGTTGTTATCACAGAGCCCTGCCAATGCAGCTCAGGCTTGACGTGTAACACCTCTGCTATTTCAGTATTGTGGTGACGGGAACACATCTGCTTTTGAGGCACGACACTGAGACAAGAAAGACTTTTTGGGGGGGAATAGAGAGTCCAAGGAAGATTCCACTATGTCATTTGTAGACAACTGATAGAAAAATGAACAGTGTAAATGGGCTGGTCTGTACATGATCCTAGATTCACATCCTCCAAATAATAGGCAATGTAGCCTACTACTTTCTTGTTACATGGGCAAAATCAATACAAATTGTGCCATCCGGCATTTTTAGAATCATCAATCCATAGCTGGAAAGGACTTCAGGCCAAGGTTGGGGAACCAAGTTGGGGAACCAAGATCACAGTTTGGATCCAGGCAAAGGGCTGCACTTGAGGCCACATGTGGCTTGGGGGGTACAGTCCCCCCCCCCCCCCACACACCCCAGGCTAATCCTCTCATTGTCATCTTTCTACAGATGAGGAAATTGAGGTCCAGGCAAATTAAGTAACAATGTCTGAGGACATTAAGGTAATCACCATTAGAGGGAAGATTTGAACCCAGAACCTTTATTAATCAGAGATCCTGATTTAATAGCACTTCCTCAGATCTACAGGACATCCCTTTGATTGCACAGTCCTGGATACTTGGCTCAATGTCCTATATATCCTTGAATCCCTATAACTTGATATAGTTTCTTGATGATAGTATGTGGTTAGCAAATGTCAAATGCATGATACTTAATATTCATAATGATGAACTTGAGTGAAGATATAGTGCTCTGATCCAACCCCTGGGGCTTTTAGGCTCATGTACATCCAGGAGGACTACTGGTGGGTAGGTGACAATCTGTTGCATTGTCAAATCATTTAGTTAAATTGAACACATATATATTCTCACCTCCAGTATCTTTGCCAAGAAAACCCCAAATGAGGTCATGAAGAGTCAGACATTATTGAAACAACAGAGCAGCAATACATATATTAAGTTCCCACTATATGTGATACTATACTGGGTTCAATGGATGCAATGGTGAAATATGACACAGCCTCTGCCCATAAAGATTTTACTCTCTTGCAGAATAAGTAAGACGTGTGCATGAAAATTGTAATGCAAGTTGGACTACAAGTGCAAAGAAGAGATCAGATGTCATGGAGGTTCCAGGATGAAGAAATTATTTCTGGCTGTGGGGATCAGCAAAACCTTCCAGAAAGAGATAGTAGCCAAGGTAGAACTTGGGATTTTAAAAGGCAAGCAGGTTGGGGCAATCCATCCTCATCATGGAGAATGGTATGCTCAAAGAATAAAGACATGGGTAGTGATGAGAAAAAGCAGGATGAGGTTATTGGACAATGCAAGGAGTTCTGTTTGACTATGCGATATTGGAAAGTGAGGTTGGAACCAGATAATCATGGGCCTCAAATGCCAAGAAAAGAAATTTTTGTTGGGTAGGCAATTTGAATTGGAGAATGATGGGAATTATTAGGTTGAACTACTTTTCTTTGCCCACTGAAAAAGAAATGATTTGTAACTGAGGTCATGGAACATTTTGGTTAAACACAAAAGATAAAGAGTAGTTGGAAATGAAGGTCAAAGTAGAAAATTAGATGGAAGACACATTGTCACATTTTCAATTAATAAACTGCCATTTCAAAGGTCCGCATACTGGACTGTGTCTTCTCTCCACCCCTAAGGTTATTTTTGTTGTTCTAAAAAGTGACTATTGTAATAGTTTCCCTTTTTCAGGGAACTTGGGGGTCAATACTTTCTCAAAGCTATAGCTGTTTTTTGTTTTTGTTCTTTTGCTTTTTGGAGGGGAAAGGGAAGGGCAGTTGGGGTTAAGTGACTTGCTCAAGGTCACACAGCTAGCGTTCTGTGCCTGAGGCCGAATTTGAACTCAGGTCCTCCTGACTCAGCCACCCTTATAGCTGGTTTTAAAGTATTTATTTCCCAAGCAACTTTGGTATGGATCTCCTTTTCAAAACAAGGTATTATGAATTTGAGCCCTTTCTGGGATTTACAGACCTTCAGTGTCAGTTTAAGCGTATGCAGTGAAATAAAATCAATAAATGGGAAAACTCAAATAGTAGGAATGTAAGTAGAGTGGAGAAAACTAGTGCCTTAGAATGAATGACTTTACTTGTGAAGAAGTTAATAGTGTCATTGAACTAGCAGATGGAAACCACAAAACTGCCTGGTCCATAGAGTTTTATACATATGATTATCTACCAGTAATAGTAAATTATAATTTTGTCTTTAATATGTCAGAATTGGAAAAATATTAAGATGTTCGGCTATCCATTTCAAGTTATTAAGTAGCTGCTAGGTACCATGGTTCCCCTCCCCCCACCTCCATGACCCATGATTTCCTCAGGAAAGAAATTCCCATGACCATTGAAGATATTAAACCTCTTTGTTGAGACCAAAACCCCTCCAAAACCGAACCCATAGTAATTCACATTTATGCAATGTTTAAGGTATAAAAGTGCTTAGTAAGAATAACTCATTTATATAATATTCTCAATGATCATAAAGTCATCTTTAAGTTTCAAAAACACATTTTGGACTTAGCAAATCTAGTTAGGATATTCTTTTTTTAATTTTTAATTTTTTTAGCTTTTTAGAGGGGGGAAGGCAAGGCAATTGGGGCCAAGTGACTTCCCCAAGGTCACATGGCTAGTAAAGCGTTAAGTGCCTGAAGCCAGATTTGAACTCAGGTCCTCCTGACTCCAGGGCCAGTGCTCTATTCACTGTGCTACCCAGCCACCCCTCTAATTAGGATATTTAAGCAAGCTGTGGATAATCAGTATTGCTTAGTGGTTAGAGTGATGTGGAGTTGTCTTAGGTTCAAATCCCTTCTCAGACACAATAGTTGTGTGACCCTGGGGGCAAGTCACTGAACTTCCATGCTGATAGATACTGGGCAAAAACCAAGAATTCCTTTTCCAAGGTGGAAGCTGCAGAAATATGAGCCAGTAGCCATGGGATGGTGGCGGTAAAGTGATGGATTAGCTAAACCGTTGTCTGTCCTGCCTTCTCCAGGACAGTAACTTCAGGGGAGTGATGTCTTGACCTGCCAATGAATTGGATTGAAGTTAGGCAAAGTCACCAGCCTTACTCTCTCCTTCGGAGTCATCTGAGTCCAGTGGTAAGATGTAGCTCAGGATAACTGGAGATGACCCCAGGTGCAGTGGGAGATCTTTACCTTTTTAAGCTAAGGGCTTTCCCAGGTCTCAGTTTGTTTGCCTTTTATCCGTTCAGTGATGAAATGAGGCAAAAAATGACCTCATTTGCCTACTCAAAAACAAACAAGCAAAAAAAAATCAGTCAGGGCGGGAAAGACTCTCAGGGTTTATGGTCAGGACAGAAATAATTGCTTTTTACACTCACTGAGCTGAGTAGTTTTTGGAGTAAGAGCTAAGGAGCAGTAAGGGACAGATTCAGGACATGAAGGAGCAGGTCCAGGCTTTGCTATCCACAGCAATGCGAATCACGTGGACTGTGCAGACTTTTCCTCCCTGGTGACCTAGAGTTCTTTCCACGCCTGAAGGGGGAGTGAGCTAAAGTATAGGATAGTAGTGGTTTTAGGTCTGCATAGATTCCCGAGTGAGGCAGGGCTCACTTTTTTTGGGGGGTGATTTCTTAAGTTTCTAACAAGCTCATTATTTTAGTGAATCTTAGATTGGTACATGTATATGTACAGGGTTAAGGACTGGCTTATGATTTCATTGATATAGGGTACTCCCAGGTAAGGAAACTCCCTCTACCAAGGCATATCTGAATCTCCTCTGCAATTTATAATCCCAGCTGCCTATAGCACTGAGAATTATCTGAATCTTCTCTGCAATTTATAATCCCAGCTGCCTATAGCATTGAGAATTATCTGAATCTTCTCTGCAATTTATAATCCCAGCTGCCTATAGCACTGAGAATTTTTATGATTGTTTTCAGGGTCACACAGACAATTTTTATCCAGGGTGGGACTTGACTTTGAGGCCAACTCTCCATTCACTACGTCTATATTTTATATAATATGCATGTTGAATTCAAGCTACAAAATAAAATAATTTGTACAATGTACTGTCATTACAGGAAGTGGGCTATGTGCCCCAAACTGGTTTGTGCTTTGGTTGAATTCTCAAAATGCATCTTTTTATAGAATAAAATAATATAAATGTTACTAAATTCTCAGGCTATCCCACAGAAGTTTATTGAAGCCATAAGCTAGTTGAATACTATGTTCAACACAGTGTTCGACTAACTTATTTGAATACATTTACATCCCCCCCTCAAAGAATTTGATACTGTTATAATTTTGTTTGTAGACTAGACTTATGATTTCATGACTGCAGGGAACTTCTAGTGTGGAAATTCCTTTACTAATTTAGATCAATCTACAATTTATAGTCTTAGGCACTTGGAGCACTGAGAGAGATAAGTGACATGCCCCAGGTCACACAGCCAGTGTGTGTCAGAGCCTCCACTTGAACTTAAGTCTTTCTGACTCAGAAGTCAGTTCTTAAGCCAACAGACCATACTATTTCTTATTCTGTTATAACACTAGTAGCTAAATAAAGCCCCAATCAACAAAACTGAATACGAAATAGGTCTTTATTATGAATAATACTGCAGGATGAAAAGCATATGTAATTTGATGGGTAAGTCAGGAAAAGAATTAAGAGGAGAAAATTATAAAGAAGTAGATTCAGGGGTATGTTGGTAAATGTTTAACAAATGGTTCTCCAACAATATATCTATGACACATGTTTAAATTTAGTCTGTGTCATTAACATTTTCTCCAGCTCTCTCTTGAGTCCAGATAATCATCAAAATAATAAATCAAGTTCTGTAGCATTTGCTAATTTCTGAGGTGTAAATGCTTATGTTGAAAATTTAGCAATCAGTTCCCCTAAGCTGTTACGAGCTGGATCCAGCACACCTCTCGGTAGATTCCCCATCACATAAAGTAGAACTTCCCAGACTTTGCCACCGTGCATCAGCTTTTGTTCACCTTCATCCTTGTGGCCCTTTTGATGAGTTCTTCCCTGAGGCGTGGTTTTGAGAAAAGGCTCAGACCAGCTTTCCTTCATTCTCTAGACTTAGTATAACAAGTACATCCACTCCCTTTATCCTCTATCTGCTGCCTTCGCGCATTAGAATGTAAACTTTTTGAGGGCAGTCATGTTTGACACATAGCAAGAGATTAGTAAATGCTTGTTGACTTCACTTAACTTTCCAACAAGTTTACCTGAAAGTAGGATGGGCTTTTTACAGGCTTCCCTTTCACCAGAGGTCTTAGAGCAGAGACTGAATGGCTGCTTTGTAGAGTGAAATCTTGTTCAAGTGCAAGTTGTCTTAGATGGATCCTGAGGTCCCATCCAACTTTTATAGTCTGAGATTCTGCATAATTCTGTGAGAGGGGAAAGGATGGAATACCAAGAAGATAAGAACATGAGGGAAAATGAAAAAGAAGAGATTTACTTGGGGCGGCTAGGTGGCACAGTGAATAGAGCACCAGCCCTGAAGTCAGGAGGACCTGAGTTCAAATATGGCCTCAGCCACTTAACACAAAACCTAGCCATGTGACCTTAGGCAAGTCACTTAACCCCAATTGCCCTCCAAAAAAGCAAAAATTTAAAAAAAAATTTAAAAAAAAGAAGAGATTTCCTCGAAGGATAATTGGTCAAGTTGGAAGAAAGTGGGGAAGGAGAGCATGGGTTAAAAAGAAGATTAGGGTGTATATGTGATAAAGAGAACTTCCTGAAGAAGAGTTAATAGTCAGCATGAATCAGAGAAAGACAGAGTATGCTAACAAATATACCAAAAGGATAAAAGATAGTTTAAAGATACACAACAAGGTTACTATATTGTTTTGACTAATCCTGTCTTACCTCTGTCTCGACTTAATATATTTGTAGATCAAAACTTCTCTGCTCTGGCAAAGGAAATCAAATTACAAAAAGACACAGATGTTTCAATTTAAAAGCTCTCCCGTAAGAGTGAATGAGAAACCATGTCAATGAAGGACTTTATCACTGACTGCTTCATTATGTCAAGAAGAAGCAGGATTTAGTGTAAAAAGTCACAATTTGAACAATTTATTAGTAGGAGGCGAACCCGTTCCAAGGTTGGCCTTGGAATCAGGAAGATCTGTGTTCGTAAATACATAGAGAGTGTCCCAAAGGTCTAAGTTTTAAGCTACTCTGAGTCTCTTGGGACACAGTATATTAGTGGTGTGTCTCTGGGCAAGTCACTCACTTTCTCAATGTCCCAGGTAACTTTGAGACTATACTTTCCAGTAAGTCACCAGTCATTTAGTAAGCACCTACCTACTCTGTTCCAGGCACTATGCTATGTATTGGGGACACAAAGAAAGGCAAAAATGATCTGAGGGATGTTCAAAATGCAGGACTTTGGGCTTAACTGGCCTCAGAATACTTGGTAATTTTAAATTAAAGAATAACTGAATATCCAGTCAATAGAGAAGATCAGGTTTCTTCAAAATATAGAATAAGCAATTATTCAACAAATCCATTCAAAAATGAAGTTTTGCTCAACCATTTTGAATCAGTGTCAAACAAAGTTTTGAAGCATGTAGTAGACCAGACTTTCAGGGGTCCCCGGGCCCCATTAAGGAAATGCTCCCCTCTTCTATGAGGTCACCAGGCAGATACGCAGGAACAGTATAATCTTGTTGGATGGAAGCTTTCATTGGTTCTATGAATAACTAAAGAAGTTTTGGGTAGTTAATTAGCAAGTCTTGTTTGTGATTCCCTGTTTGTTTGTGCCTCTGGACATGGTCCTAGGATGAAGTCTTAATGACTTGGCCTGGGGTAGGAGTGGTCGATTCCAAAGGAGGGTCCTTGCATTTTGGTTAGGTAAGAATTTCTGCTATAGGGAATATAAGCCTTATGATTTTCTTGTATCTTGGCTCTATATGTAATGGTTCTGTAATAAACAGACTGTCAAATACATCCCCGTCTCTCTCTTTATTCAGCTGGTTGCTGGGCCATACAACTGTGCTGGTCACAGAAGCATATCCATTTAGATACAGGTGCACGCATGTTCTGTTCATACAGCCAGATACATGCATCTCATGCTCATTGTAAGCTTCAGTACACCATGGTTGGTGATAGCTCACAAAGGGAATAAGATGTTGCTGAGACAGCCTGTGAGAAGGACCATGGCCCTGTGTGATCTGTGTGGCATGTCAGTAAAGTAAAAGACATGTTTTATAACTTGAGGCATGCTGAAATTGAGATGGTATGTCTTGTCTGACAAGCAGGATTATGGTGTGCCTTTCCTTTCATTGAGAACCATGTTAAATGTCATCAAGGACTAGGAGGGACCTTACCTGGCATTTCTGGACATGGTCAAATGAAGAAAATGATTGAAAAAGATCCAGTGACCATCAGAATAGTCAAAGATAACAATTTACAAGATGCCAGAGGTATAAATGCCATATTTTCCTTACACTTAAATTTTTCTTTTGGTTCTAGACCTTTGATTTCATAGATGGAGGGGATTCCCAGGGTGAAAACTACCTCCACTAATTCAGATAGGCTACTATTCCATTACTTAGAATCATAAAGAGCTGCCAGAGTGCTGAAGGGTTAAGGGCCTTACTCATAGTCACCCAACCAGCATGTATCAAAAGCAGAACTTGAAAACAGGTCTTCTTGACAATGAGATCAGCCTATCTACCCATTCTGCCATGTTGCTTCTCAAACAATAAGAATAATGTTGTTGTTGTTCAGTCATTTCAGTCAGGTCTCTCTTCATAACCCCATTTGGGGTTTTCTTGGCAAAATTGTTGGAATGGTTTGCTATTTCCTTCTCCAGCTCATTTTACAGATGAGAAAACTGAGGCAAACAGGGTTAAGTGACTTGCCTAGGGTCACACAGTCTATAAATATCTGAGGCTAGATTTGAATTCAGGTCCTACTGATTTGAGGGCTGGTACTTTATCCACTGGTCCACCTAGATGCCCAACTATGAATAATTACTGTTTATCTAGTCAGTGCTTTAGTGCTTCTGTTTCCATGATCTTAACTGAGCCTCACTGTAGCTCCTTTAGGAAGGCAGCATAGGCATTGCTTCCCCCAATCTACACATGAGGAAACAGGCTTACTGAGGTAGAGTGAGTTCCCAACAGTCACATAGCTAGTATGTGTCTGATGGGAGACTTGAACCTGGACTTTTCCTACTTTAAGTTCACCCTTGATCTCTCCTTTAGGAGTCTATGTGACTTAATTTGGTATCCCACTGTTCAAAGTCCACTGTGATAGTCAAAGATTATTTCACTCAAAATACTAATCAAATTTCCCCAGTGGGTTGATGCCACATCATCTAGACTGAGGAATGTCTGGAGAACCTATTACAGATTGAGTAACTAGGACGTGGCGTGTAGAAGCCTTCACACATTTAAGAAGCCACAGTGTTGGAGGACTTTCTGACCTTCTCTGGTGGAAACCTTATTTCACCAAAGAATCTTAAGGCAGACCAAAGATTACATGATATGTCGCTCAGGAAATAATAGTAATAGCTAGCATTAATAAGGTGTTTGAAAGCAATTTGTATTGATTAGTCCATTTGAATATTTTAATAACAGTGGGTCAGGCAGGTGCTGTTAATATCCTCATTTTGAAGATGAGAAAGCTGAACTTCAGAGAGGTTAGATCAGTGGTTCTCAACCTGTGGGTCGCAACCCCTTTGGGAGTGGAATGACCCTTTCACAGGGGTCACCCAAGACCATTGGAAAACACATATTTCTGATGGTCTTAGGAACCAAGACACCGCTCCTCTATCTGTCTCCAGGTGGGTCTGCTCACATGCAAATACACCCACATACGAGTATTAAAGGGTCGCGGCATTAGGAAGGTTGAGAACCACTGGGTTAGATGATTTGCTCAGATATCTAGGCAGTATCTGAGACAGGATTTGAACCAAGTCTTCCTGAATCCAATTTCAGCAATATTTCCACTGTGTCACCCAACCATATACTTGCAACGTGTTATTGCCATCCCTATTGGACAGTCTTCCCTGAGACATGTCTTTAGATAAAGTGACTCCAAGATGAGTCTGGTATACATAAATGACCTTGAGAACATCTCTGATTTTAGAATTGTTGATGTTCCAGAGTTGATAAAAGAATAGATAAATAAGTTTAAAAAGAAGGTAAATGATGAAAGAATAGGTTAAAAAAAGGTTAAATACCATACAGTCATCCCCCTTTCCTATCCTACCACTTCTCCTTTATCCTTTATCTCAGCATAGTTCTATCAGTGCAGAGAGGTCAGTTAACAAGAGCTGTGGAAGTGGGTATCCATTGTCCCACAATTCCTTGCCTTCTCAGAGGATCTAGGGTTTAGAACCAGAAGAGACTTTAGAGTTCATATTAATCAGCCCACTCTTTTACTTTTGCAGATGAGGAAAGGGAGACCTAGAGAAGGGAAGTAAAGTGACCTAACCAAGATCATACAGATTTTGCATTGCCTCTGACTCAATTCTTTTAAAAAAAATTTATTTATTTTTAATTTTCAACATTCATTTCCCCAAGATTTTGAGTTCTAAATTTTCTCCCC
The DNA here is from genome assembly GCA_028627135.1 of Pseudochirops cupreus. Lineage (NCBI taxonomy): Eukaryota > Metazoa > Chordata > Mammalia > Diprotodontia > Pseudocheiridae > Pseudochirops > Pseudochirops cupreus. Next base: position 165,952,560 of record CM053583.1, read on the forward strand.
ATCTCACCCCAAGGTGATGTACATACTGATTGATCCTTTCCCCAGTCTGCTCTCACTTCTATCTCCTCCCATCCCTTCCCTTCCCCCTTCCCCCTTACTTTCTTGCAGGGCAAGATGGATTTCTCTATCCCATTGCCTGTATATCTTATTTCCCAGTTGCATATAGAAAATTTTTTTTAACATTTGTTTCTAAAATCTTGAGTTCCAGATTCTCTCCTTTCTTCTCTCCTCACCTACCCCCGTTGAGAAGACAAGGAATTCAATACAGATCATACATGTGTCATTATGCAAAACATTTCCATAGTAATCCTATTGTGAAAGACTAACTATCTAAGTATCTCAGTTCTTAAAGAATGATGCAGCAATTCAAAGGCGGAATGAGCAAGTTACATCATGGATAAAAATTTTTATTTCTAGAAGAAATGTTACAAGAGAGTTAATTCAAACTCTCCCTTCCCCTTCCCATTCATCATCTTCGTTATCCCATCCTCCCTATATTAAGAAACAACAACTTCTCTGCACCTCAACTTTTACAGACTTATCCTCTATCCATTCTTTATATTACACCTTCATTTTAGTTTATATTTCTGAAATTGGAATTTGAATTTCATTCTGGGCTTTAGAGATTTCCTAAGCAATACATATAGCCTTGTTTTTACATTGCAATCTCTTCTGCACATATGGATCTCTTCTTTCTCCCCTTCTCCCCTTCCCCCAGTCCTGGAATTTAATTCACCCTTTTAACAAGAACAACAAAAAGAATTCAGAGGAAAAAAATCCCAACTTATATGATGATTCCATCTCTTAGTGTCGGCAATATTTTGTTCTCAAAGACCTTCAGTCTTTCAAAAATTTGGAGATATGTTTTATTATTCTTTATGAACTTCATCAGTTTTTCTATTATTTAGAGCAGGACTTCTTAAACTTTTTGGCAGCCTGGACCATTTGGCTGTTTGGTGATGTCTTTTAACTTCTCAGAACAATATTTTTTCATTGTGTACAATTTAAAAAATAGGATTACAAAGGAAATCGAATATGCAGTGTCCCCCAAAGTCTTAGCGTGGTTTTCAGATTTATTATTGCCCAAGAGATGCATTTTTTTATACTTAAGTTCATGGATCACTTGAATTCTATTCATAAAACTCCTGAATTAGTTTGGGGTCTTTCCAGTGATCTTTTCATTTACCCTGTTGAAGCAATTCTATATCCTTTGCTCTTGGTTCTGCTTCTTTTATTGCATAAGGTTCATGAAATTTTCTCATGCTTCTCTGAATTCTATCCATAATTTCTTGTTGTAAAATAATATTTTGCATATCATTGTTTATTCAGCCATTCCCTTGCTGTTTATCTTTGCAAACGGTTTTGGATTTTCGAAATTAATCACTCGACTCTTTACATCCCTTACTGCTTCAGTAGCCACGTTTTTATTTAAGTTAATTGTGGATCTGAAATCTCTGGGCACTTTCATTTAAAAAATCACTGATTGCTTTGGAATGACTTTCCCACAAATGAAAACCTGTGTTCTTTGCTACAAACAGCCATTGAATGCCTTTTTCAGATGAACTTTTCAAACACTTGGATGAAGACTATTAATTATAGCTGCCAAAGACCTTATTGAGCTTTAGTCATAGAAATTATCACAGATAGGCACTCAAGCAGTCCAGGCCACTTTATGTCATGAGAGAAGGATATTTTGTAATGAAAAGCAGTTTGCATCTTAAAACTCAATGGTTCTTTCCCATTCTTTGAGGAACATCGTATATCATTTTTCCCATGTAGAACAGTTGGATTTCCGTTTACTGGCGAAAATAGCATTTTAAGGGTACACAGGCTTTCTTTTAATTTAATTAAGAGCAGGACTAAGAATTAACTGAACAGTGTCAGGATAAGGCAGCTTTTCTTTTTAATCAGCTTAAGTGGCTACACTCAAAACTCGCAGCCCATGGAATTCTGTGAGCTCTTGGAGGTTAAAGCATGGTGTAAATCCAAGGTATTACCATTATCATCATTGTTATTTTACTCCCTGATGGGGCAGGTTTCCCAGTCACAGTCAGGGGCTCCCTGTAGCGAACCAGCTGCCTTTCTTGCTTCAGTATCTATGATGTTTAAAATCCTGTACGTGATACTGGTGCAAACTCAGAACTAATGGCTGAAATAGGGTTGTGTTATTGCTGACATGATTTCTCTCTGTGTTTATTATCTATTGCTATGCATTGGAGTGCTCAGCACAGCTTTGTACACTGATTTACAGATACCCCAAACTCCCTTTCTGAATAGATATTGCTATTACTGCACTGAATCTGTTTATCCTCGGGGTCACCTCTGTGAGTTATTCTTGCCACAGATTCAGTGACCCCGGTAAGAAAATTAAACCAAGCCAGAGAGAGGGAAGGATGATGGAAGTAAGATAATTTTTGCTTTGTTGTTTTGATTCATTTGTTTTTAAGTAGTATGGTTTTGTTGAGGTCAGAGATGAGGACAATGTTCATCAACTCAACATTGGTAGCCTGGGGAGGTTCCTCGTAGAAGGAGGACTTTTGGGAGGATATGAGAGCTGTCTTCAAGTAATGAAATGAAAAGGAATTGATAACTTCATCTTGACTGCCAAGGATCAAATTAAAAATAATGGGTGGAAGTTGGCAGAAAGACAAATTTAGTTACAATGTGAAGAAATCTTCCCTAGTAATAAAGCTTCTTTACAGCTTGCTTTGGATGTGGATTCTTCATCATGGAAGATCTTGAAGAGAAAGTTTGATAAGCCCTCGTGGCAGATATATTAAAAGGGATTTTCAGTCAGGGACACATTAAACTAGATTGACTCTGAGGTCTTCACCAACCCAGACATTTTGATTGAATCATTTCCTGCTAGTAATGCACGTAGGGTCCTGAAACGCTTGTCCAGAGGAAACTTTCTCAAATTTCCTTGGTCTGTAGACACTTGTAAGGTAGAAGAAATCTTAGTCTCACATTCCACCCTATCCAGCTCTGTCCAGCCATCTAATTAGCATTTATAAGAGTCTTGGTGCATGGTACTGTTCTGAAATTAGTATGATTAGCCAGGATGTTTTATGGAGTTCTTTTAGGAAGACTGTTATTGCCTTTAATGTGACTTAATAATCTGTTTTTAAAAAAAAATTATGAATGTATCAGCCTGGTTTCTTTTGGGACCTAGAGACATGGATAAAGGTTGGTCTTTCCAGATGGCTTGCTGTACCTTTAAAGCAGGGTTCTTAGTCTTTTTGCTTGTCATGGAGCCTCTTAGGCCAGTCTGGTGACGCCAACAGACTCCTCAGAATAATGTTTTTAAATACATACAATAAAGCATATAAGGTTATAAAAAGTATACTGAAATATAATTATAAAAATATTTAAAAAAACAGTTCATGAGACCCAGGGTAAGATTCCTAGTTTATATGGTTCAGATACTGACGTGAGACTTTCTTCAACTTCCTGGGAGACTTCCATGAAATTTTAATGAAATAGATTGAGTTCTTCTTCAGAGGAAGGACAAAGAACTAAGGCCCAGAAAGAGTAATGTGATTTGATGCTATTTTAAGGGGGTTACCAATGTTGGTATGTGTGATGGCTTTTGATATATCATCCTGGGAGCATTTTGTAATACCAAATGACTTATAATTGGAACTAGGAAAATCTTTATTGCACTAATCTTGCCTGTGTGGAAGCAAGCTTGGGATATTTCTCTCAGTCTGCATGTTGATTCTTAAAGCATTTATTTGTTTGTCTTTGCTTAAGTTCTTTCAATAACAGGTGGCTTGCATATTTATAGATTTCTCTTTTGGCTAAATTTTTAATTGCTTGTCATAATGTTGGACACATAGTGGGTACTCAATAAATACCCGATTAATTGGCCTTAATTCACCTTGAATTTATATCTTATAGTAAGTTGACCTTTCACTATTTATATGGACCTGCATTTACCAGTAATAAATTCTATTTGTACATCTTCACTGAAATTCTTTGTCTTTTAGTAGCTCGTTGAATTGGCATAATTTCATATAACACAAGCGACCTATGAAAATAATTGATGAGGCTATCATATGGCTTTCAAAACTTGTGACTGCTACTTCTTGTTTTACTTTGTGAGTTAATTCACAAACAGAGTCTTCTGATGAGAAATACCTTGATTCAAAGTATGGTTTGACAACCCTTTCACCACTTAATATACAATACATTTCTTCATGATACAAGGGAAAATAATAGTAGCTGGCATTTATCTAGCACTTTAAGGTTTGCAAAACACTTTACAAATATTATCTCACTTGATCCTCATAATAATCCTGGGAGGGAACTGCTATTATTTTTCCTACTTCACAGATGAGGAAACTGAAATTAGATAGGTTAAGTGACTTGTCCAGGGTCATACCTCTAGTAAGTATATGAGGCTGGCTTTGAATTCTGTTCTAGTAACCCATCTAGTAATGTCAGGATTAATTTTATAAACCTATAAAATCCTTATCAGATATGACAATTTATTAATTTTTATGGCTTTGGTAAAACTACTCTTAACTCAAGCAGAGCTGGTATTAAGAGTAGGTGGCGTGACGTGAGCACCAAAGACTTCCCCTTGTCCCAAATTTCTCCTCTACTAGACTATTACAGTGTCTGAAATTCTCACCATTAATTCCTTTGGGGTTATCCCAAAGGGATATAGCCTTTCCAGAGTCCCTTGTTAAAAGCAATATTTCTCTGAAAAGGAAGACACCAAACGATTTTGTGACTTCATTGCTTCTGTGTACAAATGTGTTGTACTTACCCCATGGGGCACACAAGATAATTCATTGGTATAAGAGAACATATTAGAACTGAGATTCATATTTTTTATCTAAAAATAAGAAAGATGAAAAGTTACTGATATTTAGTATGGAGATTGATAGTAATGCCCTTGCTTTGTCTGTCTCTGAGATGATCACTTTCGATGTTTGCTACATTGGCTATTCTGAGGGAGGAGTGGCAATTCCTAATGGGGAAGGGTTGATAGCAGTGTTCTCACTCATTGGTCCATTTTTAGTATATGGAAATCTATCAGATTTATGCCTGCTCAGTTAAATCATATCGTTATGTTATATTAAGCTATGTTGTGTTGTGTTGTGTTATATTATGCTATGTTATTTAGTTTTAAACTATACTAACCTCTATAAAATGGAAAACTGGCTTAAAAAGAACCCACGATTAAGAAGAAAACCCACAGTTAAGGAGCGTATTCACAATTAAGGAAATAAGAAAATGGAATTTGTCCCCCCTTTTCATTTTTCAAGGTAGCTTTCCTCTAAACAATTATCAAACTCAGCAAAGTCATGCTGAAGGCATGAAGGCATTTAAGAAAACAAGTGGGCAAAAATTGGAAACTATCCATTAAGATTTTTGTAATATCCTTTTCATTTTGAGGTCGTATCAATATGGCAAAAATGATGATATCACTTGTTAATTTATAGATTTGGTGCCATACAGACTACACTAACAAGTTATTATTTTATAGAGTTAGCCAAAATAATACAAATTAGCTGAAGGAACAAAAAGGTCAACAATAATGGAAAAAGGGAGTGAAGGAGGTCTAGCGCAGTACTCAATCTCAATTTATGCTATAAATCAGTAATCACCAGAACAACTAGAGATTGGTTTGAAATATAAAAGTTAACCGGTGGAACTGATTATGTAAATAACATCCAGAAGCAATTTAACATAGTAATATAAAAACAATGAAGGGTTTAAAAAAATCCAGTGACATTATTGGATCAAGAATTCCTTATTTAAAATTAGGGGAACAAGGAATAGTTTATCTGTTAGATTTATGGAGAATGGAAGGATTTGTGGCCAAACAAGAGATAGAGAACATTATGAAATACAAAATGGATAATTTTGGTTAAATTAAATTGAAAAGTTTTTGCACAAACAAAGCCAATGCAACCAAGATTATGAGGGAAGCAGAAAAACTGGGAAAGAATTTTTACAACTAGTATTTCTGATAAAGACCTCATTTCTAAAATAATATAGAGAACTGAGTCAAATTTACAAGAATACAAGTCAATCTCCAATTGATAAATGGTCAAAAGATTCCTCAAAAGAAGAAATTAGAGATATCTATTGTCATATAAAAAATGCTCTAAATCACTATTGGTTAGCGAAATGCACATAAAAACCATACTGAGGTACCACATCTCACCTATCAGATTGGCTAACATGGCAAAACGGGGAAGTGATAAATGTTGGAGAGGATGTGGGAATGTTGGAACACTAATTTATTGTTGGTGGAGTTGTGAACTGATCTAACCATTCTAGAGAGCAATTTGCAACTATTCCCAAAGGGCTATAAAAATGTGCAGAACCTTTGATCCAGCAATACCACTTCTAGGGGCTGTATCCCAAAGAGATAATAAAATGGGAAAAAGACTCATATATGCAAAAATATTTATAGCAGCTCTCTTTGTGGAAATTGAGGGGATGCCCATCAATTGGGAAATGACAACAAGCTGTGGTATATGAACGTAATGTAATACTACTGTGCTATACGAAATGATGAACAACAGAATTTCAAAGAAACCTGGAAAGACATATGTGAATTGATGCTGAGTGAGGGGAGAAGAACCAGGAGAACATTGTACACAGTAACAGCCACCGTGTTCTAGGACTGATTTTGATAGACAGCCCTTCTCAGCAATACAAGGACCTAAAACAATTTCAAAGGACACATGATGGAAAATGCCATCCACATCCAGAGAAAGGACTATGGAGTCAGAATGCAGAGCAAAGCACTCTGTTTTCTTTTTTGCTTTATTTTTTTTCTTTCTCATGATTTTCCCCATTCATTATGATTCTCCTGTGCAACATGACTGATGTGAAAATGTGCTTAATAGGAATGTATGTGTAGACCCCATGCCAGATTGCAAGCCACCTTGGGGAGGGAGAAGGTAAGGAGGGGGAGAAAAGTTAAAACTTATAGAAATTAATGTTGAAAACCAAAAAATAAATAATTTAATAAAAAGGAATTCCTTGTGTGGTAAAAATTTCTGAGAAAATTTGAATAGTTTATCAGAAATTGAGTTTAGATCAACACTTTATGTTCTGTACAATAATTAACTCCAAAATAATACACAATAAATAATTGCTGGCATTTATATAGTGCATTAAAGTTATAAATATCTTCTCTTTTGATTCTTGCAACAACTCTGTGAGGGAGGAGCTATGATTGTTCAGTTTTACCAAAGAAAGTTAGAGGCTAAGTGACTTGTCCAATGGTACACAACTAGCTGTTGCTGTTTGTCCTTCTCTTTCTTTCTTTCTTTTTTTTGCTTTTTGGAGGGCAATTGGGGTTAAGTGACTTGCCCAAGGTCACACGGCTAGAGTGTGTCAAGTGTCTGAGGCTGCATTTGAACTCAGGTCCTCCTGATGCCAGGGCCAGTGCTCTATTCACTGTGCCACCTAGCCACTCCCGTCCTTCACTTTCAAAGAGGACCAATAACATCATGGGGTGATGACTTATGGGTGAATTGGATTTAAATGAGGCAGAGTGGCACAAAGTTGTCAGCCTCATTCTCTCAGCTTCTGATGACTCATATCTTCCTGACTTCAGTTTGAATGTTTTACTCATTGTACTAACTAGTTGGATATATGACCTAGGTATAAATTTTGGTCACATAGAAATTGGAGGACAAAAGTAGAAGATAATTTTCACAACTATGTCAATAGAGAGAATTATTTATACATAGGATAAAGATGATTATAAAAGGAAATGAATAATTTTCGTTATATAAAATTGAAAAAATTCTGCACAAATCAAAAAAGCATTGCAGAATCAGAAGGGGAAATAATTCAGAAATAACCTTTGCTACACATTCCTTTGAGTAAGGTCTAATACTCAAGATAAAGACTTTGTACAAATATATTAAAATAAAAGCCATTCTCCAATCACAGAGTATATGAACGAATATTTCTCAAAGAAATGCAAGCTCTCAACAACTATATGAAAAATACTTGGTTATTAATTTTCCTCCATGTAATAATATTTTATTTTTTCCAAATACATATAAAGATTGTTTCCAACATTCACTTTTATAAGATTTTGAATTTCAAGTTTTTTTCTCTGTCCCTCCCCTTCCTTCTCCCCAAGACAGCATGCAATCTGATATAGGCTATATATATACAATCATATTAAACATATTTCCACATTAGTCATTTTGTGAAAGAAGAATCAGAACCAAAGAGAAAAGACACAAGAAACAAACAAACAAAAAAAAAGAGGCAGAGACAGAGACAGAGAGAGAGAATAGCATGCTTCAATCTGCATTGAGACTCCATAGGTCTTTCTCTGTCTGTGGATAGCATTTTCTAGCATGAGTCTTTTGGAATTGTCTTAGATCATTGCTGAGAAAAGTTAAGTCTATCGAAGTTGGTCATTGCATCATGTTACTGTTACTGTGTATAATGTTCTTCTGGTTCTGCTCACTTCACTCAGCATCAGTTCATGTAAGTCTTTCCAGGTTTTTCTGAAATCTGTCTGCTCATCATTTCTTATAGCACCATAATATTCCATTGTATTCATATATCATGACTTGTTCAGCCATCCCCCAGTTAATGGGCATCCCCTCAATTTTCAAGTCATCAGAGATGTGCAAACCAGAACATTTCTAAGGTTCTTCTTCACATTCATAATAATTTGAAAAGATGACAAAAGCAGAAAGCAATTATTGGTGAATTTGTGGAACAGCAGGCACACAAATGCACTGTTGGTGGAGCTATGAATTGGTGCAGTCATTCTGGAAAATATTTGGAAACTACATTAATTCTCTTTCCTCCACTTCTCAAAGCACTAGACTCATTAGTGATAGTACTATTAAACATGTACCCACAAGGTCAAGGAAAGAGGGCAAGGACCTAGTTGTACAAGTATATTTACTGTGCTTTTATTATTATGGAAAACAACTGGATACAAAATAGATGGCTATCAATGATAGAATGACTGAACAAATTGAAGTGAAATTCAATGGGATTTTACTGTACCACAAGAAATAAGAAATCTGACAGATTTAGCAAAAAAAAAAATGAGATTTTCGTGAATCGATGTAGAATGAAGTGAGCAAGACAATCAAAACAATTTACATGATGGCCAAAAATACCATGAGGGGAAACAACTTTGAAAGATCTCAAAAAGTGGATGAGTTCCCTTCTAGATGAAGAGGTAATGAACTAGAAGATGAGATGCTTAGCCTCTTTTTGTGTCATGGACCCCTTTGGCAGTCTGCTGAAGCCTATGGATCCTTCCTCCGAATGACATTTAAATATGCACAAAATAAAATATAGATGATTATTAAGGAAATCAATGATATCAAAGTACAATTACCAAAATATTTTCTAAAACAGATCACGTATTCCAGGTTAAGAACCCCTGAGCTAGAGGTAGGGAACCCCAAATATTTCCAGTATTACAAATATCTTTATTTGTTTTGATAGATAATACTTTGTTTATTTTTACAAGGGAGGACTTCTCTTTGGAGGGAGTGGAGAGGTCGGTTGATAAACAGTAATATAAGGGGCGGCTAGGTGGCGCAGTGAATAAAGCACCAGTCCTGGAAGTCAGGAGGACCTGAGTTCAAATCCGACCTCAGACATTTAACATTTACTAGTTGTGTGACCTTGGGCAAATTACTTAATCCCAATTGCCCTGCCTTCCTCCCTCCAAAAAAAAAAAAAAGCAAAAAACAAACACACCCCCCCACTAATATAAGAGAAAGATCTTTAATAATATATAAAAATTGTCCAAAAGGGGAGGGGAGGAGTAGAATGGGTAAAATATAGAAAAATTTATTACCATAAGATTAAATACAGGGTATGTTAAAGCTATTGAAGTTTGAAATCACACTGATTTTAGGAATACCCTATGTGTGTATGTATACATGTGTATATTTATATATGTTTATATATGTATAATACATTTGTCTGTGTATACACGCACCCACACATACACACTATGTGATAGAAGTTTACAATGCTCTGTTCTTTGTGTCTTGAGATGACTGTCAAATTCCCAAATTAAAAAAAAAAAGTACATAAAGATTTTTGTAAGACGGTCTTTTTGTTGTCAGTGAAAGTGGAGTATCTGCTGTATGAAGAATGAGCAATGACCCAGTGACCCTAAAAAAAACAAAGATGGCACTGGCAGCTGGCCCAAGAATGCTTAGGTCTCAGCCCATTGTATAATGGATCACTTCCTGCTGAATGTCACTGCAGTTCACCATCTAGTGAAATAACCATAATATTATTATTTGAGCCTTGAAACAAATTTGTTCTTTAAGCATTGTCACTTAAAGTTCTATAATATTATAAAAATAAACAGTCTCATTGAGGTAAATGCCATTGTGATAGCAGCTTTAAACATGTTTAGTATGGTACTCTATACAATGAACACCATGAATGTTTTGACCAAAATGTTATGGTGGGCATTAGCGCATTATAGCAGCAGCAATCTTTTCATTCAGAAGGTTAAAAACATACATTTATACTTACTGTTAGTAAAATGAAAGGATTTTAAGTAAGTGCTTATGAGCTTCCCATATGCAACATTTAAACATTATGTATAGGACTCTATAGAATTCAACTCTTTGCTCTTTATGAAGCCTTTATATGTATACATTATATACACATATATATGCACACAAGGAACATGTGTATATGTACATGTAAATGTATAGTTATACATACAATGCACATGCATGTACACACTAGTACGTATGTATATATATGTCCATGTGCATACACACAAGCATATATATGTATACTTTGTGTATATATTATATTTACAGACTTGTTGGGAAAATCAGTGCTGCTGTCTGAGGGGGGAAAAACAGAAGAGAAAATGTAACACTTTTTCAAGACTCAGATTTTTTTTGTCCAGACCTATGATTTCATCAGCATAAGGATTCTTTCTTCCAATAAAGATCTGTGGCATTTGACAACCATCTCAGGAGTCACTTGGATCAAGGAGGGGTTAAATGCCATGGAGCTGCTCTGTGCCAGAGGCAGGCCCACAAATCAGGTCTTCTTGACTCTGAGGTTGACTCTACAGTCATTATATACCTCTGCCTCAAATTAATGACAGGCTTCCACAATGGTCTTTCTAAACTGAATTTAAAACTTTTTTTAAAACTTTTTTTTTACCTATTTCTCTAGTGCTTGGTTTAATTCCACATGATAGAAAAAATGCATTTAGCAAGATTTCCTGGCAGTCTTTTGGATGTGGGAAACATCTATTACATAATTTCATTGATTGATGAATTGAGTAAGTTTTTATTGAATTCCTAATATGTGTTGGAACCTTTATGACAGGGCTGATTTCCCTGGATAAGACTATAATTTCTTAGAGATCTGGTTCTAATTCACTTTTGTCTTTGTATCCCCACATAGTAGGTATATACTAGGGACATAGAAGTTGTTTAAAATATCCTAGATTTATTAATTGATTCATTTTGTGGGTCTGAGTAGGTGAGTGGATTCCCCCACCAGCTTTTCTTTCTTCTTCTATGTATCCTTCCTGAAGTTACAGAGGACAATATTTATTAATGTAGGGACGCTATTCTTTGGATGAGGGTAGATTTGGGCAAGCTAGCGACATCTCCTATCATTCATTTCAGAATTTTGCTTGAATCCAATCCAATTCACTGAAAGAACAGACATTTTTGGTTAATGTGATTTTTCATTATAAAATGGCCCAGAGATAGGCCTCCTCCGGGGAGCGATAGACCATCAGTTATTTGCTTTGTGAAACTTTGGAAAATTGATTTTTAGGGGGTGAGGGTGGTATTGATTGGGCAGGACCTTACATTATGTAAAATATTAAGGGTTTCTTCTTTTGAAGACATAACATGAGCAAGAAGTCTATCCATCAGAATGCTGTCAGCATGAAGGTGATGTCTGTCTAATCAGAGGCAGAAGAATTTTAAAAAGCATACTTATTAAGTGCAATTGCCTGGTAGAAAGTTGTGTGTGGTAATTTAGGTTTTTTAAAATTTATTATTTTTTTTGACATTTGAAGGTTATATGGCCGTGGGGAAAGCCTCACACCTGCTGCATTTGAGATCAAATCCTTCTGAATCGGAGAATTGTGATGCTGACTAGTGTGATATGAAAACAGCCAAACCTCAAACTATCATAAAAAAGAGATGGGGAGATAATCGTTGGGATTCTTCCCCCTCTCCCTCCAAGTTAGGGAGCAGTACTATTCAGCAAACACAGGAGACACTTGTAGTTATTATTATGGCTAGCAACAAATTATGAAAGAAAAAATATAACCACGAGGGATAATTGACTGAAAAACAAATGTCACCAAAAGTAAACACATTGGAACCTACTGAACCTATTTGCAAAAATGTCAGAGGAGTTGAGTTGTTTTCCTTCCCAATATTTGTGCTGGTATAAAGGGACTGCAGTTTAATTAAATTTCCCCACAGAGACCCGCGTTCCACTAGATGTCACTTTGAGACCTTGCTAAAATGAAGGACAGCATTCTGATTAAAGAAGGCAGAATCTCCTCCTTTGCTGCTTGAGTTCCGAGGCGTTGCCCCTCTCCCCCAAATGCACTCCCCCCCAATTCCAACTCTTGCTAAATTATCAGCTGTGAAGGACGGTAAGGGAACACTGAGCAGGGCTCATTCCTGGCTCTCTCAGTGACCACACGCTTTGAAAAATTCCTTTTAACTCTGTGGGCCTCAGTTTCCTCATCTGCAAAAGAGAGAAGGGGATGACTTCTCTTCCAGTTTTACTACACACATACACACACACACACGTATATGCATACATGCACATACATGGACACATATATAATTATGTGTAGATATGCACATGTGTGCATATGTGTACACATATGTGAGCATGTATGTGCATATGTAATACATAAATAATACATGCATGATACTTGAGGCAGCTAAAAGGCTCAGGGGATAGAGCCTGGGCCTGGAGTCAGGAAAACCTGAGTTCAAATCTGAGCTCAGATACTTACTACATGTGTGATACTGGGTGAGTCACTTAGCTGCTGTTTGCCTTAATCCATTGGAAAAGGAAATTGAAAACCATTCTTTGCCAAGAAAACCCCACATAGGGCCCCGAAGATTCAGACATGATTGAACAACAACAGTGCCATGTGGCATAAGGATATATGAAAAAGGTACCTGATAAGGGAAAGGGGAGGCCCTTTGGACATTTTAGTAGTAGTAGTAGTAGTAGTAGTAGTAGTAGTAGTAGTAGTAGTAGTAGTAGTAGTAGTAGTAGTAGTAGTACTAGCGGTAGTGGTAGCGATAGTGGTAGTGGTAGTAGTAGTAGCAGCAGCAGTGGTAGTTGTGGTAATAATAGCTAACATTCATATTTTACTTTAAAGTTTGCATAATGTTTTGTATGTTATCTCATTTGATTCTCACAGTAACTGTGAGTTAGGATCTATTTATTATTATACCCATTTCACAGATGACAAAATAGGTTAAATGAAATTAAATGACTTACCTAGGGTCACACCAAGCCTCCGAGGTGGGACTTGAACTCACAGTTCTTCCTTACTCCTAGTCTACTATTCCTTCAGCTGTGTCCTTTGTATTAGTGTAAATGGTTCATAGATCTAGACCTGGAAAGGATCTTAGTGTTCATCTAGTCGTTTGACAGATGGGGAAACTGAGGCCCTCAGAGGTTGAGGACTTGCTTGATGAAGTAACTCAGGAAGGAAGAACGAGAGGCAAGCTTTTAACTGGAGCCCTTTGATTCTTTACTAGCCACCTGAGTCTTACCTGGTGGAAAGAAGGGGGTGTGATTCTCTTGACCACCTTTGGGATGGAGTTGTAAGGTTAATTCAGGCTGTACAAGAATGTCTTCTTTCTCCTTTAAATGATTAGCTTTAGTAGAGCATTAAAGCAAGAGGCAGATGGCATGACACGGGTTCCAATCCTCCCTCTGACACGTATTAGTTACATGACCATGGGCAGGTCACCCAACCTCTCCTTGGCTCAGGTAACCCTAAATTACAAATTGTAAATTGATCATAGAATTCCTATTTCCTTTCAAAGTTCAGACCCACTATGACCCAGTACATTAGGCTTTTGCGGCTTTTCCTCATTACTGGGGCCTCATTATTCAGCCCAATCACCATTTAGTTTGTATACACTTACCCATGTGCATGTTGCTTCCTCATAAAATATAAACTCTTTGAGGGTTGGGGTCATTTTAATTTTTTGGCCTTGTGTCATCAATGCCTAGCACAATGCTTGGTGCAAAGAAGGCACTTAATAATGACTGCTGATTTATTAATCTATTAATTAATTAATTAATATTGTCAGAGCAGGGGGAGTTTTGACACATGAAATTCCCCACAGTGAAGAAATCAGAGACTGAGGTGGTGGCGGGGCAGTGAGGACTGGGCAAGCCAATCTCTTGTCACCATCTTTCCAGGTTGTCCCATTGTGACAGCTCAGTTCTGCTATGGGCCCTGCTACTATGCGAATTTCTTCATCAAGGACTTTGGGTCAGAGGTCAGTGTTAACATAAGCCACAAAACATTTTTTTGCCCTCTAAAGATGTTGAAAAGAATACATACATACATATATGAAAACATACGTGTGTGTGTGTGTGTGTGTGTATTTCCAGGCTGGAATGCAGGGAAAAAAAGGTTGAAGTAATACATTTTTTTCCATGAAATATGTTTTATATTTTATGATGTGAGAAGAGGGCAAGTGTGTATTGAAGAACATTAACACTTTTTGAAAGAAGTTCACAATCTGCTGTTTGTCAAGGGGAAGTGAAAGATCCTTCATTTAATGTAAATAAATCTGTCTCTTCTAACCAAATTAAAATAAGAAAAGCTTTCCTTTTATTTAATAACAAAATAAATTGGCACATGAAGTTGGCTGTGTGTAGAGAGACCTTCAAGGGTATCTCTGCTCAGCCATCTCATCACATGGGCTAAACAGCTGATACTGAAACACACAAAAAAGGAAAACCAAGAACAAACATGTAATGAAACAAGCAGCTCTAAGCTGTGCACACTCTCCACTCCAAGGATGCACACTTACTTGCCTCTCCCAAGCTGAGGCAAGTTTCCAGATGTTTGCCTTGTAAACAGCCAGGGGTGTTTGCATCTAAGCACGTCTGTTTACTAAATGGAAGAAAACAATGGAGCTCAATTAAAAACAGATTAGCCACACTGCTACCAAAGGAATGTAGTCTTTAATTGAGTTTGGTGGATCTGGTCTGAGTTAGACCCACCTGGGGATTTCCTAAAGAGGCTTTCAGAAGATCTAGAGCCAAAGGGATTCCAGAGATCATTTGGTCAAAGGGTTCCAATCGTTTTTGGTGTCATGGCTCCCTTTGGAAGTCTGGCAAAGCCTATTGATCCATCTCAGAATAGTGCTTTTAAATCAATGAAATAATATATATAGGATCAAAAAAATTCAATTACATTGAAATACAGTTTATCCAGCTATCTATCTATCTATCTATGTATCTATCTTTCTATGTATCTATGTATCTATCTGTCTATCTATCTATCTATCTATCTATCTATCCATCCAACTAACTTACTAAGTATTTATGGTCTCCTGATTAAGAACCCTTGATTCATCTCACCCCTTTGTCTTTATAGTTGAGGAACCACGTTCAGAGAGGTAAAGAGATTTTGATGGTTATTCCGTATTAAGTAAACCCAGACCCAGCTTCTTAAGCCATGCTGCATTTCATTTTAGCCACCATAGTTATAAAACACATGGATTTGGAATGACCATTGATCATGGGATAAGTGAAAGACAGATAGTCTGGAAGCATCTGTGTGAATGAAATAGTAAGTTCCTATGTACAGCTGAAAAGAATACTGACTTTGGAGTCACAAAACCTGGGTGCAAAAACTGGTTCTGTATGAGCCTAGGCAATTCAGTTAATGTCTCTGAGAGTCAATCTCTTCACCTATAGAGCTGGAATAATCATACACTGCCTACCTCACACAACTGTGAGGGAAATGATGTTTCTCTCGCTCTCACTCTCTCTCTCTCTCTCATTTATCTCCATACCACAATATAAACACACATATATGCATATATGGGTTCTATTGATAATCATCATCACCCTATTATTATTATTATTATATTTCATTGTTCTCTTAGCAATGCTTTTTGGATGCCAAAGCAGTCTTTTTTGAAATGCATCTTTGACTTACCTTGGCCAGATTCCATTGTCTACTGCTGAAAGGGAACATTTCTAAGGGAGTTTCTGTTTCTGACTTTCCGACAGCTAAGAAGATGGATGGGTGCATAGGAAGCCAGGAAGAATGGACTAATACTAGGTATTCACTAGGGCAAAGCATTTGATCAGTTCAATCCAAAGTTCAATTATCTGGCTTGACTATTTTTTTTAATGACTTAGCTGAATATTTTAGTATTGAGCAACCATAATCTAAGAAATCTGTAGATATATTTTCTTTCTGGTTCTCACTCTGTTGTTTAACCCAGTGACTGACGTCCTAAGAAGAGTTTTTTTTGCTCTAAGTGGAAAAGCAACAAACAAGTTGATGCATGTGAGTACTTCATTTGAGAGGCGCAGTTTACATGTTAGCTTACTGCGGAAGGACACATTTTTCTCTGCT